>CALZFC010000046.1:2522500-3042500 GCA_945643635.1 Allodiplogaster sudhausi
TGCATCTCAGGCCGAGCGCATGGATCTTGAACTGGGGGCAGGCAACATGTAAAAACATGTGAATAAATAGCGATTAGATCAAAACATTATTGCAGAGCTGCTCTAGAATACAGAAAAAAATCATGTATCCAATAATAACTACCCGAATATCAAAGAAACAACCCATTTTGTTCAGTACGCCTAAATGTGCACCCGGGTGATATTGACTTAATGATTTTTTTCTCTCCTTGTAGTCGATATATGAAATCAATATTCTGGAACTAATAATCTGACAGCATAAAGAAGCAACCCTGAGAATTTCATCTAGGTTCATCAACTTTGAAAGAAATTATGCACGAAAAACCAAAATTTAATAGAATTTTGACCGGCACTGTATATAGAGGGCGAACCCTCTCACTAGATAGACTTGTATAAAGAATTCGCATCATTTCCAAGTCAAAATTAAGTTGGGATAACAAAAAGAGCAGAAAGATAAGCAGAATTGATAACGTTCATGTTGACTCACGACAGGCAGCTATATTGTGAATCAGTCTAACTATTATTCTAACATGAAAAAATCACAACAATTTAGAAGATTTCACTCAAATCAACAAAGAAACAAACAACAATCGTGGTTTCGACGGTCTGGCATACTATTTTAGTACCTATTCAAGGAGGTGAAGATGATGTTCTTTTCAACAGATATTCGTCGAGTTAGCCAATGAAAAATATATGCCTTCATTTTAGCACTGTATAGCGACCGAGGCTGGTTGTCTTTCTTTATCTCTCTCGCTCTCTCTCTCTCTCTACATAATATCCGAAAGAACTATCAGGCTGAGAAATGAAAAGTTAGGATGTAAAACGTAGTGCAGTGTGCCTTCTCTTATGCATTCGTGCATGAGAAAGAGACACGTTCCGAGTCTTCTCGGAACAAGAAAGGAAAGCGAGGAAAAACTAGGCTTCGGTAAGTCATACATGATAGCTTGCACAGAATGTATAAGTATGCGTGCACACCAAACTGAAGACTAAAGAAATGAAATAAAATAACGATAAAAATTTTATTCCAGCTTATGCAAATTAACTATTCCCTGAGACATATCGAGCTCAACCGAATTCAAGACGACCATCACGATAACAATTGCAAATATCAAAGAACTTAAAAAAAATAATAATAAACGTCATACACATAACAGTGTATGTACATATGTACATATGTAGGATGGGGGTTTTAGCATTTGACACCGAGCAAGAAATTTTTGCCAAGTTTCGCTCACCTCATAACGAGAGAGGGAGAGAGAGGGAGAGCGAAGTAGAGAGAGAGAGATGGTGAGAGAGATGGAGAGAGAGAGAAAGAAGGAGAGAGAAAGATAGAGAGAGAGAGAGAGAGAGAAAGTCGCACGTGTGAGCATTCTCTCTTGCAGATAACAAATGCGCATGTAATACAAATATGTAGGTACATATAAGACAGTGTGAATTAAAAAATTTGTTTTTTTTTCTGCAATTTTAGAGTAAGCTGTTATTTTTGGCACGGATTTAGAATATTCCACTGTTTGCCATTATTGACGATCATTAAAATTGCCAGATCAGCGCTTTGGCAATTTTAACGATCGTCAAAAATGGCAAGCAGTGGAATATTCTAATTCCGTGATAAAAATAACAGCTTATTCGAAAATTGCAGAAAAAAAAACAAATTTTTTATTTCAAACGGTCTTATATGTACATACATACATATGTGTGTATATAATGCACAAGGAAGACAAAAATGACCATCTCTCATTCCCTCTCTCTCTCTCTTTCTCTCTCCCTCTCTCTTTCTTTCTCTCTTTCTCTCTCTCTCCTCTCTCTCCATTTCTCTTTCTCTCTCATTCTCTCTCGCTTTACTCCCCTTCTATCACTTTCCGCCAAGTGCCTTTTTAATTTCTGCCTTCTAGTAGTCAAAGTTCTAGTTGCCGGCGCACCCAACAGAACGACAACTTTACCCTCCAAACATTTTTCGGATTCTTTTCATAGAAGTGTGGGTTAAAGCGACGAAATATTGGTAGCCTATCTCTACTTTATTCGTGCAAACTTACAGAATAAAGTGATGATGGGGTAATAATTCTAAGATTTTATGTTTTATAATCTTCGAATCCTGGTGATTGATTCCCTTAAAATACATACATATATGTTTCAGTAGCGCCTAAAATGGCAAACCAAAGCGCATCGGCTCGCAATTGCAGACCCATGTCGCGTCCTCTACGAATTGGCTACGTTGGGGGGGTGGTTGCTATCTGAGGGGGCGGAGCCATTTTCCTGCCACTACATTCCCTCCGTACCGCACCCGCTGCTGGCGCCGCCGCCATTGGTCCCGCAGCGACTTCCTCCGTGCGCCTCCTCAACAGCGCCTCCTCTTATGTCCACGTTCATCAACCGTACTCGTAAAATGTCATCTTTTAATTCCTGCGCTTTCCTGGATCAACAAGAGTTCAGATTGATTGAGAGATAAGCATCCCAGAGCCAGTGTAGTGTTACTGATTCCTAATCTATTCTGTCATTTTTTTCTCTTTCTTCTTGACTTAAATTTGGTGTTCTATTATCTCTTCTGCAAGTGCAAGAGTTGCTCGTATGTTCTTCTTAGTTTTCACCACTTCATTCACTGTGGTCTGATTTTTCCACACAATTCACCGTTGTGTTCTTTTTAAAGTCATTCATGATGCTGCCATAAGAGATTGTATTTTTTTTTGCAGTTATCACATCACTGAAGGATATTAACTTTTCAAGTAAAATTGCTCAATATCTTCTCGTTTTTTTTAAATCTCTTCTTCAGCGTTCAATTTTATCGTGTTATTTATAGCTGAGCACGAGTTTCTCTCGCTTGAGATTGCTCGAGCCATTTCATACGAGTACTGTCTTTTCTTTCTCTCTTTCTTATCGCTTATCTCTCATAAGCTCTTTGTCGCATTTTTCTTTATTGTACCGATAAGGAGATGGATGAACTTCATAGTAATGTCAATCTACTTTTAGTTACATAATGCAAGTTTCGTCTGCTTACTTTGTTCCCGATCTCCTTACATTGAATTCGCTTCATACGCTCTAATATTTGAAAAAAAATTAAGCATTAGCTCTTGAGAAAAATGAATAGGAATTCTAAATAAAAATTAATTTATTTGGAAAAACTGAAGAAAGATTATTAGAATTGTGAACATTTATGGATTTATGACAGGCAGCTAGATTTTGAAAGAGTCTTACTTTTATGCAATCAAAAACAAAACACAACTACACAGAAGACTTGGAATATAGAAGTTCGTCAATTCTTCATCTTCTGGTGTAAGCGGTAACGCGCTTATTCAAGGCGATATTTGGAAAATTTCTAAGTATGCTGAGTTCTCTGGCCGAAATTTTAAATGATATGGTTCTTTGGCACGATTTCACGAAATGGCAATTTTGCATTTCTGTTAAGCTAAGAAAGCCTTGACTTGATTTTTTCCAACTGTAGCGTTCGGCTAACTATTCGAAATCCGCTGAGCTCAATCTCCTTATATGGCTAGTAACCGTGTGTAACAAATATGCGTTAGTAGATTATGTATGGATATGATCAATGAGGTAGGAAGAGTGGAGCTGCGGGATTAGCCCGCCTTCTGTTGGCCCATCAGCTATTCGTCTTCAATCTTTCGTCGGCCCGGGGCCACGCCACCAGCTGGACCGTATCTTGGGCTAAAACAAGGAATAATGGCGGAAAATGAGCAACAGCCGCGAAGAGAGAAGGAATCGAATGATAGAGTCTCATGGTGCATGACAACATTCGATAAAACATACAAGATTTAGAACTTCTTACGTATAAATATGTATGTATGTGCATACATACATGAAAATTACTGAAGAATATGTCATGAATTATAAACGGGCACAATACAACATAGTAATTATTGTTACTGCTAAAACACTGAAAATTTACTCTTATTACCGTATGTAGTTGGCTGTGTTTGTTTTTCTCTCTCCATCATTTCGTGAAAAGTTGGCATGTAAAACGAAGCGCAGTGTGCCTTCTCTTATGAATTCGTGCCCTCTGCTGAATGTGCAGCTTGTGATGGGAAAGAGGCACGTTCCGAGTCTTCTCGAAGCAGGAAAAGAAAGAGAGAAAAACTACTTTGGTAAGTCATATGATAGCTGAGCAGGCGTGTACCGAAACTGAAGGCTATAGAACGTTTTTACCTTCTGTTATTGGTGTGAAGTCAGAGAGTGAGACTGAAAGATAGAGAGAGAGATGGAGAGAGAAAGATAGATAGAGAGAGAGAGAGATAGTGGGGGGGGGAGATATGGGTAGCAGCACATGCGAGCATTCTTTCTTGAAGATAATAAATGCGCATGTAATACCGATATGTACATATGTATGAAGTGCACAAAGAAGGCACGAAATGAGCAACTCTCTCTCTCTCTCTCTCTCTCTCTCTCTCTTCACAACTCTTCCTGTCACTTCCCGCCCGGTGCCTTTTTTCATTTTTGCCTTCCACTCGTCACTTTCTAGTTGCCGGCGCTCCAAACTGACCGACCGCTTCAAAATTGTTCCCATTGTTGTCATTGAAGTTTTGACTAGGCCTGCCGCGCATTCAATCTGTGTAAATGTTCGGAACACTTGTTCGCAACATTTGCGTTGTTGTCACAGACTGATTGCGGTAACAAACAGTCAACATCTCTCGAAAAAAATCTCTAACAAATCTCTGCAATTGTTTTGCCGAACCGGCGATTCGAACCGAAGACCTGCACAAGCAGTAACTAATACGTTACTACCCACTTGACTTGGGAAAAGATTAGCTATGTCCACGAACAATCTTTATACGGCGAAACCTTTTAATGGGTTCGGAGGGGGGGGGGGAAGTGGGGAGAGTCAGGCAGCGAGCGAGAGGCGACTGTACCGGCGCAGGGGGGCGTGGCAAAGGGGCCCTAAGTCCCTTCCCGGTTGACCGGGCTCTCTCTTCACTCTTTCTACACTGACCACTGAACCTTGTGTACCGTCGCTTTATTTCTTGCTTGCATTGATAAAATGTATTCGATTACTTGCATTATTGTGTAAGGGATAACAGAAGATGCTCCTTCTCCCTCTTACGCTGTCATCACCTCTCCTACCTTTCCTTCGCACCCTCTTTCTCTCTCTCTCTCTTTCTCTCTCTTGCTCTCTCTCTCTCTTTCTCTCTCTTTCTTTCTTTCTCTCTCTCTCTCTCTCTCTCTCTCTCTTTCTGTCCTGCACAAAGAAGATACGAGAGAGCGCGACCGAGTAGAGAATTAGACATGAAGGAAAAACGAGAGTGTAATGGAATTAGAAGGAGAGAATGTTCCAGGATGGCGCTGATGCAAACACCGGAGAACACCTCTTTTGTATCTTTATAACGAATCTCTTCCTCCCGTTACTTTGCCGTTTAGTGGCACCGAAGCTTCGGTTTCTCTTCCCTTCTCTTTTGTTCCTTCTTTCCTTGTAGAAGCGAGGGACCGACTACTTTTTGTTCTTTAAGCCTATTTCCCTCTTTCTGCCAGTGAATATTCTGTAGCTGAACGTGAGAATTTTTTTTACTTCTGATCTGTTTTTATTCTTATATTTGGAATTCTCTTATTTCCTATTTAGACATCTCTTCACGCATGACACAACCATGCCAGTTCATTTAATCATCATACTCGCTGTCAGCACTCTATCCACTCGCTCTTCGGCGCGAACGGAACTTGTGGAGAGCGAGGTATCACAAGCTTTAGATTATTTTACCTCTTGAAATCTCTTGAAATGTGGCTGAGCCTGAACTCTCTCCATCTTTATGTCCATCTACCTCTGAAAATCTCTCTCCCTTTCTCAATCTATTCCTTCCGCCGCCTCTTTATCTTGCCTTATACGTTTTTCACGCACTCGACCGCTGACATTCTCTTTATCCCTCGCATAGCCCCTCGCTCTCGACGCCTATGACGGCTCATTTGCGCCCTCCGGCACATAGGGCGACAAAGAAAAGAGTCTATTTTGCAAATGTCTCACCCTTGGAAACGGACGAGAAACAAAATCTCAGCTCTGGGCGTAATTCTCGCCGCCCTCCCCACTGTGCGCGCTCTCACCGGCCACACCCATGTTAGTCACCCTCTCAACTATCTCCGGTTATCCGCAATCCTCTTTATCCCTCTCAGCTCTCTCGGTCTGCCCGAGAGGGCACAGCGAGATATGCGCACGTTGAGGTCTCGCAGTTGACCATAATGTTGCCCTCGGCACCCTCTGACAATGAGCCCACTGCATCTGCATAATCTGCACCCTCTGTTTGCAACAAACCCCCTATTTGCGATTTGAAACAGTTGTAACATCTACTGTACACCTCTCACCTCTTCACCTCTGAATGCCGGCAACGATGACAATCTGCATTCTCCCTTCTCTCTCTGTTCTCTCTCTCTGTCTCTTTTTCTCTCTCTGTCACCCTATCTCTCTTTCTTTTGCTGTTTTTTTTCGAACATATTTCAAACTTTAGACAGACTTTAGACGCGGATGGTGTTGGCCTGGTTCCCGGAAATAAACCAGTGAAAACTCTATCCTATGCCTCGTCTTCTCCATAGTATCGACAGAGAAGTAGACTACAATAACAGCGTCATGAAATTACAATTCCTCTAAAATATAAGTTTCAGTAGCGTTAAATGGTAAACCAAAGCGCATCGGCTCGTTATTGCGGACCCATGTCGCGTCCTCTGCGAATTGGCTATGTTGACGGCGATAGGTTTCCCTACGTCTTCCATGCACCGCATACAAATAAGATGGCCGGCATCTGGGTGGACGCATGGCAAAATGTGGCTTCTCTTCTCAATGCGACCATCCAGTTCCAACGTATTGACCGTTATGGTAGGGTGTTTCATTATTATTATTATTATTATTATTATTATTATTATTATTATTATTATTATTATTATTATTATTGTTATTATTATTATTATTATTATTATTATTATTATTATTATTATTATTATTATTATTATTATTATTATTATTATTATTATTATTATTATTATTATTAGTATTAATATTAATATTATTATTATTACTATTATTATTATTATTATTACTATTATTACTATTATTATTATTATTATTATTATTATTATTATTATTATTATTATTATTATTATTATTATTATTATTATTATTATTATTATTATTATTATTATTATTATTATTATTATTATTATTATTATTATTATTATTATTAGTATTAGTATTATTAGTATCATTATTATCATTAATATTATTACTGTTCTTATATATCTTGAATATTTTCACAAAAACAATTTGCCGAATTAAAATATTTGGACGTTACAGGATCATCGTTTCTGGTGAACGGCTCTTTAGGGGGAGCTACGGAAAAGATTCAGTCAGGAGAGGTACTGATATATATATACTGTCAATATGTTTTCATGTTCGCAAATTTATTTTAAAAAGCATTTATATAAAAAAAGGATAATTTCAAGATCGACGTTCTCCTCGATACATGGTTCATGAGCGAAGACAGAATAAAGTTCCTCGAATACTCGCAACCAGCTTCCTATGGCATGGTAATTAATATATATGTATATATATATATATATATATATATTTAGTAATTTTTTCAAGCATATCGCGATAATTAATTTTTAAGCTCTTTTTCAAGTAAAAATAATTTTAAAAAATTTCTCTTTTTCATTATTTTTTTGAAACAAAGAAGATAAAATATTAAATTAATAAACAAAATTTATTAAGGAAATATTTACGACTTTTGATTATTTATAAGTCAATTAAAGTAACATTTTTTAAGAGAACATTTTTCTTGCGACACGACACTACCGACGTGTGGAAGCCTACTGATCTGTTTGTCTTTCCGCTTGAGATCTGGATTTGCATTCTGCTCTCACTCAGTCTCGTCTATCGCTCGTAAAACGGTAATTTAATTCAATTGCGCTTTTCAATGTCTATTAGAATATGAATTTTGAAATCAGGTACTTTTCATGTAATAAATACAGAATATGGACATGAAAAAAAAATAGAAGCACCTTTGAACAACAGGCGTTTGCGATCGTCTTCTTCTACTGTCCTCGATAAATCAATATCTTCGTACTGTTTCCTCCTGTCTGCACTTGTAATCAATCAAAGCTACCAATCAACATACAAAATCACGGCAGCAAGGAATGTGCCGCAGCGTGTGTTGTCAGTTACAATTTGAAGATATTAGAACAAGAGAGGAAATTACTTGTTTTTATTTATATTTTGCTGAAGATAGGGAGAAAATATTTTATCATAAAATATTTATAACGTATTAGATCAATGCCACGTCTACTGGAGGCTGTGGAGGAGAAGAGCGCTGACATTATCGCTCCCTACCAGGCTATGCTTGGGAATTCATTGGTATCTCAGACTACAACTAGAGATGTGTGCATATGCAGTATATACAAGAATTTTATTGCCTTTTTACCATTTAGTACTTAATGTTATACATACAGATATGTACATACGTGTATACGCAGCAATACAGTACATATCATTGTCAAAAATCCATTGAGAAAAATATACATATCAGCTTAGTAAATACAAGCAGTAATATTTCCATAGCTGAACGAGCTTGCCAACCTGACTGGATCGTCTCTTGTTCACTACGAGAGGAGCGCTCAACGGGAGATTGATATAGTAATTTTGATTGGTTTTATACCTTTTATTTTTGCTTTACAGAAACAAATTTTGTCCTCTTTTAGGCAACATTATGCTTCTTTCATACTTACACAAATATCAAGAAAACTTAATCTCTCCAATTTTCAGCTCTGCAATACCTCAAGAATGACTGTTCTGCTGGGTATTCAGCGCAATCGTATTCCGGATTTTGCTATAAGCCGCACGCCACTCAAGTTCCCCTGTAACATCAGGAGGCTCGTTTTCGGCTCTAATCAGTACTTGGCCAGCTAGTAAAATAAAACATTGAAATATATAACATATTTTATATATTTTTCACAGAAGAAGAAGCAAAACAAAGTCGAATCGTGCCACTATATTTCTAATCAAGAACGCTATTGACGCGATTTACGAGAGAATCAAAAAGGCCGCGGACATAGCCAAAATCGACCATTTTGGATTTTGTTTAAAAGTTCGTTATAGGTACTTTCTGATACGAGGAATCGATTGGAACTGGTCTGGGAGTTGGAAAATGCCTTGTTCATTTGCTATAAGGGCTTGAACTATTAGGCTCGCCGCGCTAGATAGCGAGTAGGGTGCACGTCTGAGGTCATTGCGGCGCACTTTGTTGAGATATAGCAATGAAAATTAGAACTATAATAGCCATGATATTACTCTAAACAACGAAAAAAGAAAAATTCGAATATGTCCAACGTTGCATGTTTTATAGAATTAAATGTTTGAGGGTGCTCAACGTGTTCCTCATTTTACCCCAACGAAACCTATACAGCTGTATAGTGCATGAAAAGAGCTTTTGAATGGACTATTGGTTTTTCGAAACTTAGGATGCGCTGAATTTTCCTAGTCGATTATCACCTTGCGGCAGTACAAATCAGCGGGCCCGCGCCATAGAAGAACTACTTCAGAATCGTTTTCGAATGCCAAAACATACACCACAAGAAAGAGCATTAAATTTGCTATAAGTTGAAAAAATTTGAATAAAATTCCGAATCTACGATATTTGTTATAGATCAAAAGAATATGGCATCAGCTTTTAGTAATTCTTCAAGGATAGGTGCTTAAAAAATAATTCGAATATTCTAATTCGAATAGACTAACAAAATTGATTATTGGGCGCAATGTTACTAGCACTCCCGGCCCCACTATTAAAGCTTATAACAAAATATTGTACACTTGAAAGGTCATTGAAAGGGATTCAGCGTGCAGCAAATTTTCCGCTCTTTCTTATGGTGTATGATTGGACGTGCGAAAATGATTATGAAGTACAGATTTTCACTGCCGCCTGGATTAGGAAACTTCAGCGCATCCTAAGTTTCCCAAACCCAATAGTGCATTCAAAAGCTCTTTTCACGCTTTATACAGCTGTATAGGTTTGGTTGGGGTAAAATGAGAAGCGCTTTGTCTGCTGTCCTTCAAACTTAAAAGACTATAAAAGATGGAAAGTTGAACATTTTCAATTTTTTTCTTTTTCCATGGGTTAGAGCAATGTCTTGGCTATTACATTGCTAATTTTCATGTCTATATCTCTACAAAGTGCGTCGCAATGACCTCAGACGTACATCCAACCCGCCCCTATGCGCGGCGAACAACATATTTGAAGCCTTCGTAGCTAACTAAAACGGCATTTTCCGATCCTTATACCACTTCCAATCGAAGTACCTATCAGGAACTTCTGAACAAAATCTTAGATGGTCGATTTTGACTATGTCGGCGGCCGCATTGATTCATTTTGATTCTCTCGCAAATCGCTCTGTTTCAGAGTGTCGGACACGGCCGCCGAGCGAGCTGAGCTCGCGTCAAAGTATCCAAGAATTGATGCAACAATGCGATCTCAAGAGACACCACTCGTCTTCTTCCTTCACAAAGGAGCGACGCCATTTCGCAGACATATAGCCGATCTGCTGCTTGGCATGTACACTGCGGATATGGTCGGTTGAATCTTGCATTAAAAAGTGTATAAAATAAATGTATGAAATTTTAGACCAGATATGGCGTATAACTATAAGAATAGAAGCAAACACGGTTGCATCAAAATATCTTTCAGTAGTTGTTCTATGACGACACAATATCCACGTCGCGTTTATTCATAATTTTTTTTATAATAGTAGTAATAAGAATACTAATAATAATAATAATAACAATATTAGTAATAATAATAATAATAACAAAATAATAATAATAATAATAAATATTATTATTATTATTATTATTATTATTATTATTATTATTAGTTTATTATAAGCGGCCTCAACAAATCACGTAAATCAAGTTCCGATCTCGAATTATAGATGGACAACTTGTGGCTGCCTCGATATATTTCATTTGCTATGATGCGGCAACTCGTGCAAGTTGTGCCGCCACAATACTCCTATGAACAGTGCACGCTGGCAGCAATCAAGTATCCCCTCATACTACTTGGTATCGGCTATTCATTGGCGGGAGCAGTCCTGCTCGTTGAGATGTGTGCGGGAAGACCGCACAAGGTCAACTAAATCATCCAAGAACTTTACCCGGTCAAGGATTCTTTGCGGCGCTTCCCGATAGCCAATGGATCAGGTTTATCATAGGGAGACGAGAGAAATATACACACAAGGTCGACGGAGGAAGCGGACGAGGGGGAGAGATCAGGAGAGAGGGGGAGACGAGGCGTGGTGGACCGTCGAGGGAAGAGACACCGAGGGAAAGGGAGAGAGTGGACGGGAGAGGGGACCATAGGACGGGGGGACCAGAGGGGACGCGGTGGTCGGCAGGCCGCCTCCGGGCTAGAACTTCTAGATGAGTTGCATATATCTATCACTTAAGTACACGAGAGTTAGGGGACTAGCGACTGGGGCAAGCTACGAACTATACAGAGAGAAGAGTGAGACATACATTCAGTATAGATACGTACACACTAGAAATAGATACACACTAGAAGTACCTTAATACTCACATACACTTATAGTCAGAATAGGCAATTCTGAACAAAGTTCGCCAAAATAAGACCTGGAATTGAATATAGCAACTGAAAGGTTATCTAGTTTTCGTTTTCTTAACTTTTTCCCTTCAAATTCTTGAACTGCTTCACTTGAACGTGTCTTTTTTTAATTTTCAAATGTTGTCTGCTACTATGCGATAAATTGAATCCTACTATGCGATAAACAAATAGTGGAATTTTCCTGTTTATAAGCCACCAGAAAAAAAATGCGCATGTGCAATTTCCGAAGAGAAAAAAAAATGAAGATATTAATGGGCGAAACATGAAAGAATTCAATAATGACATATTATCCGAATTATCAAAGTGGTGTAATGGCATTGGCGTCTGCACATATGTATTTACTAATATAAATACAATCGTTTTACATATTGAAGTACATAGATGCATACATACATACATACATACATGTATGCACTAAAATGTACACATATGTTCTACATCCGAATGTTTACTCGTAGTCCAGGGCCCCCAGATCGCAGGGACTGGAGACTCCGCAGAAAGATAGTCAGGCAAATGTGAAGCAATTGATTCCTCGAATTACCAATGGACAAATTATCGCTTCCTCCATATGTGTCCTTTGCGATGAAGAGGAAAGTCACGGCAGAAGTGTTCTCGCAGAAATGAACGGAAGATCCCTCAAGGTCTTCTTAGATTCTCGTCAGAAAACGGGAACTCTAATTGTAAGAAGAGTCCGCCAAAATGACACTAACCTAAGTATAAAATGTGCGTATTTGAATGGTTTAAAATGGAAATGGCAAAAAAAAAATACCTGGCAGCTATCCATTGTTATTGGTACGTAAACAATATCTTCGAGATATTACATCGCATATGAATAAATTAGGTATCACTTTTTGACTTTTCTTCCATATCTCTTCATCAAGTTTAACATGATCGCCTTGCTGAGTTACCATCCATCATTGCTTACGTAGATAGCATTGGATTGGTGGAAAAGTCTCAGACTACAAAAATATATAACAAAGTGCTTTTTTTTTATTCTTCAAACCGACGGAGTTCTCCTTAGAGAATGAACGAATATGTGCAACAAAGTATATATGTATGTATATACATATGAATGATTTAAAATTATAATACTTAAGTTATTCATGTTCCATGAGACTTAGATTTTTTAAACTACTTTTTCCCTATCATTTTTATCAACACGAAACGCCTACGAAATGTCCATGTGTTTCTGTGGCGCGCGTTCATATGAAGATAAGGCTTCAATCCTACTGTTGTTTTACATATGTAGGAAAGCAAAAGCTTTAGATAATATGTGCTTGATATCGAACTTGCCCGTCCATGCACAGCAGGAGAAATGGTGAGTTTGAGAAAATTAGTGGAACCGATCACCTGAAGAATTGAGTAACGGGCAGTTGGCAGAGATGCGTAGTCTTGTGATGTCGATTATCTCCTCTCTCGCCTCTCTATCCGCATAACTTTTCAAGCAAGTCGACAGCCTTTTAAACAAGCGCAATCTACGAAAGGAATAGGAATAATAAGCAAGTTCCCACATATCAATTCATACGGATCAGCTAAACGGAAAGAATTGGCTCTCTTCCACAAATAAATGAGTGATAATATGTACTTCAAATATACGGATTGCAAGAAGAAGAAGAAAATGCATGATTGAACACCTAAATTGTGTCTATCTTGTAACCAAATTGTATAGATGATGATGCTATTTAATCACGATGAATGGAATAGATGCGCCGATTGCGAGAGGACAGAGAGAGAGAGGGAGAGAAAGAGAGATGAGAGCGAGAGAGCGAGAGAGAGAACTCTTCTTCTCATATTCTTCTTCAGCGAAAATGGGTGTGGAAAGCGATCGGGTATGCTATAAAAGACCGCGTTCACGACGTATGACCGCGTATTGGTATAACGGCAAATCTTCAAACACTTACGATGCGCATCCTCATCATCCTGCTCGCGTTCTTCGCACTAATCGCTCACGCGTCAGTCAACGTCTTATTCCCAACTTCAAGGCGTAGTTCGAAATTGATTTTAATATTTGTTTGAAATGGGTTTATCCTTCCTTATTCTATTTCGCCCCTCATCTTTCAATAATTGCAAATATCTTAATGGATGAATGACTGGAATGCTCGAATTTGGCAGCGCCACATTTATGTATTTATTCTATATTTACTTATTCCCAATTTGCTATTAATTTAAGTAAAAACAATGTTAAATTGGAATTTATGAAGTAAATAAGACAGAATGAATGTTAGTAGGAACGTCGATAACCCGCGCGTGACCAAGCGTGTAGTCGGAGCAACCGACGGAACACGCGTGAAGCGAGAGGAGCCCCTCGAAACACGTGCGAAGCGAAACAGCCAGTCATTTGGAACTAATTGGACATTCGGCTAATGCTGTCGGCAGTCCGTGATATTATGCTACCGTATGAAAAAAACAGTTAACTACGGCGGAAGAAGTAAATACTTACATCAAGTCCTTTTAATGGGAAATCACATTCATTGAAACGGAGTTTTGTACTTTAAAAATGCCATTCCAAGGGTACTCCCTTGGAATGAGAGAAAGCATAATTTCACTGATCCTTATTACAATTAGCATTAAGCGGCATGTTCTTTTGATGTCGAGTCTAACGAAGCAGTCTGGCTACTCTTCTTCTCCTATACGCACGGCAGAAGGCATTCCATGTTTATGCTTCTCCATGTCGCTTTGAGTGCATCCTGAGAAAATAAGTGCAGCTCAAGCTTCCACCTCGCGATATCGTTCGCACTTCTATGCAGCAGCGGAGCGGCCGTGTCGTAACCGAATTTGACAACTTTGTCGCTAACTTGTCAAATCAAACAATTTCGTTGACAATTCGTGAAAGAGGTGGCAAAATAGAATCGGCGAATCGTTAGAAAGAGTGAGACCGACGTCCAAAAGATTTCGAATTTGTCAAAGAATGACCGCCATCAATTGCGTTCGAGTTAACTGCTTCAAACTAATGGTCACGGTCACGTGACAAGTGGCAGATAATTGAGCATACCTATTTCTTGCAATTCATTCTTGGTTCACGCTTTGTAGTTTGTATGTGTTTTTTTGGGTACGCCTATAGAAGGCAATGAAATGAAATTTTTTACAAATCTATATCTTTGTCCTCTACCGTCAGCACCGGTATCGCGTATTGTAATTAAACAATAGTCGAAAAAACATGCGACTAAATCGGCATGAGGCAAATCTTTGCAGCAACATAGATTTGAAGCATCATATAGGGTTAAAAAATTTAGAACGACCAAGACAATTAGGAGAACTAGAACTAAAACCTTGCAAAGTAAACACTAACATAAATATATTGCAAACGGATTCTTTATTTTGAAAAAAAAAGGTATTTTAGCATTGTATTACGACTATAATTGGTTGTGTTTTGTTTTTCTTTCTCTCCGTAATATCCGAAAAAACTGTCAGGCGGAGGAGAAATGAAAAGTTAACCTGGAAAAGGAAGCGTAGTGTGCCTTCTCTTATGTACAATTCGTGCTCTCTCATAGCATGTACACGGTATGAAATAGGCACGCTCCGAGTCTTCGAGGACCCGGAAATTAATGAGAGAAAAAACTACTCGACATGACAGCTAGTCAAGAAAGTGTGAATCGTGTATGCGTGTACCCAAACTAAATACAAAAGAATGTTGCTGATGTTCTAATACTAAAACAAAAAAATTCAGTCATATGTAAATTGACAACTTCAAGAGATTGATAGCGAATTTTGCAAAGAATGAAGAACTCTAGAAAATATGTAAGCATTCATGTAGCAGCGTATCTAGTATGGGGCCTGGAATTCAGCACCGTGCGTGAAATGTTGCAATGTTTCGTTCTCAACTGACAACGTGTGAAAGAGAGAGAGAGAGAGAGATAGAGGGAGTGTGTGAGAAAGAGAGGGGGAGTGAGCGAGAGAGGGATAGAGCGAGTGAGGGAGATGGGATATGGGGGGAGGGGTAGCAGCGCGTGTGAAACTCTCCGTCCACTACTTCCACAAGCCATACGAAAGCCTTCTTTACAGTAGATACCATTTGCATGTCCGCCTTCCACCCCTTACGCACTAGTTGCCGGAGCACCATACAGACCGCTACTTCACACTAAAAAATGTTGTCATATAATTTTTGATTACGGAAAAAATTGGTAGCCTAACTAGACAGCAATTTATGCTTTTAGCGCCTGAATGGCTCGCAACAATTCGAAACAAACCGCATCGGCTCGCTATTGCGGACCCATCTCGCGTCCTCTACGAATTGGCTACGTGGACGGCGATAGGTTTCCCTACGTCTTCCATGCACCGCACACAAATAAGCTCACCGGCATCTGGGCGGACGCGTGGAAAAATGTCGCTTCGTTTCTCAACACGACCATTCAGTTCAAGCACATGAACGAGTACGGTAGGGTGTTTTATTATTATTATTATTATTATTATTATTATTACTATTAATAATAATAATAATAATAATAATATTAATAATAATAATAATAATAATAATATTATTATTATTTATTATTATTATTATTATTATTACTATTATAATTATTCATATTATTATTACTTATCCTGCAATTTTTCTCATGCACAACTTGCCGAACTAAAACATTTTCACTCTACAGGGTCGTCGTTTCTGGTGAACGGCTCGTTGGGGGGCGCTTTTGAAAAGATACATTCAGGAGAGGTTTGTATATAAAGTTTACCTAATATTAAAAAAAAAAACGAAATGCTTAGTCTAAAAAAGGATGCTTTCCAGATCGACGTTCTCCTCGATACATGGTTCATGAGTGCAGACAGAATAAAGTACCTCGAATACTCTACACCAGCTTCGTACGGCTTGGTAAGCTTTTTATATCCATGCATTTTCCTTCTCTCACTATCCGTAGCGAATATGCCCGTATTTGACATTACTGCTCTTTCTCTGTCATGTCATACTTAAAATTTACCACTTTGCAATACATATTATAACGATTATTGAGTTCCAAGCTATACTTATGGTTAGAAGAATAAGAAGCAGGAAGAAAAATATTTGTAAAAAAAATTTCAAGGCATCCAAATTTTCCAAAGTACAAAATTTCAAGGCATCCAAATTTTCCAAAGTACAAAAGTTTAATTGATACTATATTTAACGAAATATAGTTACTTCCTTTTGATTACTAATAAATAATTGAATAAACTACATATTTTCTTTTAGAAAACATTTTACTTACGACAAGAAATTGCGGACGTTTGGGAGCCGTCCGATCTGTTTGTCTTTCCGCTTCCTATCTGGCTCTGCATTCTGTTCTCAGTCATTCTGGTCTACGCAACTGCTGTCGCTTAGCGGTCATTTAATTAGAATGTTAAATGTATTTATGTTGTCCGAAATGTGAATATGGAACAAAAAAAAGATTCTTGCCAATTAATCCTTTGAATAACAGGCGTTTGCGATCATCTTCTCCTGCTGTCATCGACAAATCCATAACATCGTACTTCTTCCTCTTATCAGCCCTTATCATCCATCAAAGCTATCAATCGACATTCAGCATTACGGCTGCAAGGAATGTGCCTCAGCGTGTATTGTCAGTAACAATTTAATTGCTGTAAGAAACTGTTTAAGGGACAAAAAATAGAGAAATTTTTTTTTACATAATATATTTATTATTTATTAGATCGATATCACGGGTATTGGAGGCTGTCGAGGAGAATAGCGCTGATATTATCGCTCCATATCAGGCCATGATTGGAAATTTATTGGTAAGTTTGTTAATTAGGGGATATGCAAGTTTCTGAAAGCATCGTCGCCTTTTTGTAAATATTTTGGTTTACACAGTGTAGCACATTACTTATAATCGTTAACCTCTCTTTGGGAATCATTAACCTAATATATGCAAGCACCAATATTTTTATAGCTCAACGCACTGTTCAACCTGACTGGATCACCTGTTATTCACTACGAAACGAGCGCTCAACGGGAGATTGATACAGTTATTTTCCACTTTTTATTATATCTCTTATTTGCTATCCTTTTTAAGCAACATTAACGGTTTTCAAATAAATAAAAATATTCCTAGAAATTCATACATCATATTAAGTTTGATGTAATAAATAAATAAATAAATAAATAAATAAATAAATATTCTCGCTACTTACTTTTCAGCTCTGCAATACATCAAGAAGGACATTTCTGCTAAGCATCCAACGTAATCGCGTTCCGGATTATGCAATAAGCCGCACGCCACTCAACTTCCCCTGCAACATCATGAGGCCTGTTTTCAACTCTAATCAGAAAACGTGGCTAGCAGTTTCTAAAGGAAGAAATAAAAATGTCCTCTCCTTCCTTAATTAATACACCCCCACTCTAACAGCCCCTCCCCCATGGGTAATATTCAAAATTAGCGATTTATTTCATATTATACATATCTATTATCAGCATATCATGCATATACATACATATATTTCAGAGTCGCAGACACGGCCGCAGAGCGAGCGGCGCTCGCGTCAAAGTATCCCGGAATTCTTGCAGAAATGCGACTGGAAGAGTCGCCGCTTGTCTTCTTCTTCCACAAAGGAGCATCGCGAATTCGTAGACCTCTCGCACGTCTTCTGCTTAGCATGTACACTGTGGAAAAGGTTTGACTGAAGCCTTCTGATATTGTATTGTCATATTCACCTTAAAAAATTCGGCATATTCATTTTAGCACAGAAATGGCGTATAATAGCAAGAATAGATACCTGCACAGTTTTTTCTCCGGGTCCCGCTTCACCCAAGCTGGAGGACAACATTTACTGTTGAATCCATCTTCTTTCTCTTTTTTTTTCGGACGTGCCTTTATATTTGATCTTTAATTCCATGTTATTGCGTCGTAACATCCTTTAAAGATTTAGATAAACAATTCAACAATAAAGCAGTAAAAAGTAGTTGTATATCCTGTTTTGATATCATGCTTTTTGTCTACCTTTTACTCATTGTTTTTATTATTAGTTGATTTTTTTCCCTTTCTTATGAGGAAGATTAAGTTCGCTCTCGCATTATAGATGGACAACTTCTGGCTGCCTCGATATTTGTCCTTTGCGAATAAGAAGCGAGTCACAGCAGAGGAGACGCCTCCATATTCCTACGACAAATACACGCTGCCCGCCATGAAGTACCCACTGATCCTTCTCGCTGTCGGCTATTCAATTGCACTTCTAACAATTATCGCTGAGAATTGCGCGGAACGCGCACTCAAGGCCTTCAGATACTTGTTAAGAAATGGCAGCTCTTTGAGAAATACGTTAAAATGAAATTGACAATTTGTCTGTTGCTAGAAATGGAAATCGAGAAAAGGATGAATGATTGTTATTGATGTCTAAAAAAGATATATCATGACACACGTATAATTTAGGCATTATGATTTTTTCTTCACTTTTCAACATTTTCCTTATAATTTCGTTCAATAGAACTACGCCTCGTTGCTGATCAAACATATCCATCGTTTCTGTTATCGACAAATTACTCAACTATTGTTAGTGGATAAAATGCGTATTCTTCTTCCAAGGAACAAAGAACATATGATACACGCATCATTAATTCTAGCTTAATTCTTCTTTATTATCTTATTTTTTAGTTAGTGATTGGCCGTAAGGATTTGTCTATTTTAATTACTATTATTATTAATTGTTTACCACGTGAATTACTTGTGATACCGTAATAAATTCATTCATTCAAAGGCCCCCTTAAGTTCTTTGGAAATGACCACTCTGTGATGAGTCCGCCAATTGTGTTTACGAAACATTTTAAGCTCACGATTCTGCGGATGCTTGGAATTTAAAAAAAAAATTTTTATAGCGGAATCTCCACTGACTGCGATGTTTCGATCCCTCGGCATCAGCAAGCCGTTCTCGAGTCCAGGAAGCTCGGTGTCCGCTTCCTCTGCTTACTTAGGCGCTATTCTCATAGAGCCGCTCTCTGCCCACTCACTCTCTCTCATTCGTGTGATGTTTGGAGACTTTGAACAGAAAAAAAAACATTATATAATTGTCTTAAATAATCCTCACCTTGCTTAACGTTGTCCATATACGGTGCTGTCGGCTTATCGAAAGATGTCGGGAAGGAGAGAAATATAAAAAAAACGCCGAACATTCCTTGCCTCCTCCAATGCTCCTCAATCTAATGATTCATTGCCTTTTCTCTTATGCTTCCCTACCAACTGATTCGTCATGTCCGTCTTGGAGAGAGAATCGAATGCATCTCTGACAGTTTGCTCCATGCCCAGTTATGGAAGAATAGCTTTTTAGCAGTCTCGCTCATCTCTTCTCAAAAAGAAGAAGGATTTCATTTCTTTTCTCTCGTTCATTCCAACAAGCAAATTTAACAGCAAAAAGAATAGAAGCCCGCCATTTTATCATTCTTTCCATGCGTCGTTTCTTGTTAATTTTTTTTGTTTGAGATTGTGTTTTTCTGGCTACTGAACTATCCGGTGCCGTTTACTTAATGCTGATAAACATAATCGCTTATTTTCATTGTGCATGTATTCCTTCTACTCTTTGCATATGCAAATTTTACAGTTCGATTTTCTATGAATGAATGAAGGAATTTATTACGGTATTAAAGATTAATACAATAATCTTCTTTTGTTACAGATACAAATGTACCTGTCGCCATACACGCGACTCATGAACAACTGCTCTGATCGTCATAAATGCAATGTCGACATCTACATACTGCATTCCGGAACAAAACATCATGCTTAATGGATCCATTGGAGGTTCATCCCAACATTTTCCTTACACAAAACAAGATGCTTCTCATTTTACATATACATACTAAATTTTCTCCAAACGTACCTCGTGAGCGCAATTTTTAATACCCTTACGAAGAGGCACTATTAGAGGAAGATTTTATTCTCAAAAAAGAAATAACAACATTTTATTCTCAAAAAAAAAGAAGTATCATAGCTCGAATTCATGCGAGGGAGGGGTATTATTTTTCTATGGTATTTTCAAAGGGTGGTACTATTACAGGAGGGGTTTAAATAAAGGGAGGGGTACAATAGAGAAAATACGTTTTTTTTTTTTATCGGCGTCCGGACGATCGCCAGCATTCTCAGCCTGGTGATCCTGATGCGCGACATGCAAATTAACAAGGTTTTGAATTTATCTCAAATTATTCCCCATTCGGTATTTGTCAAGGATTTACATACATATTTCTATACATAAATCTCTCCAGAACATTTAATGCTCTATTACTTTGTTAATTTGTCAACGATGAAGATGGAGAGGGAGAGAGAGAGTATGCGATAGAGAGAGAGAGAGAAAAATGAATTTTTTTTAATGGAGGATGACCTCGTTCGCCCATACCTGATGCAATTATCCATCTTGATATACAGCGTCACGAATCAGAAGGTTTCGGAGAAACTGTGTGATGGAAACGAAGTCGTTGCCTACTTTTTCATGGGAGCTGAGAAAATTTTTGTTGATGTTGAAGAAAAAAGTTCTTGCAGAAATTACTCAAAGGAAGTACAACGATAATCAGTCTCTTGGATCGGTCTACTAGTTAGTGGCTTCTCTTTTTCCTGCAGTACCCTCTGCGGAGTGCTCCTCTGATCTGGCGTCACTGAACTGCGATTTGACATCTGGATGTTCAATACATGTGAACAATTCAGTGCAAACGTCAATATAATAGTATGTATTTATATTATTGAAACTATTTGCAGATGCCAATGTCATACCATCACTTTGATATCTCCGATAAAATGTCATATTTGTCAATTTTCTTTATCGGTATATAACATCTTTGTTATTTTTTGGTCAAAAATTATACATGCATTTTATCTTTTCTAGTGGCTTATATATGTGTATGTATTAATATACAACGCAAATTCATCTATTTGCATATCGAATTGAGCAGATAATATTTGGAAATTGAAAAAAAGAAACGTTCACGTCTTCCAAAAAGCAAGTCGGGAATTTGAGGAGAAAAAGAATTTAAAAAAAAAAATTGAAAACTACTATGTAAGTACACCAGAAAAATAGCGAAGTCTGAATGCAATCTGGAGTAGACGACTATTTTCGGGTGATAGAGAAGTCCAGTGCCAAATGTTAAGGCATGTTGTACATAAAACATGAACGTCTAAAGCGAGGGTTCGAGAAACCTTTATAAAATGACCACGAATGCTGGCGGAGTACTGAGAACGGAGAGAGAAAAAAAATTCCATTTTTTTTTAAATCATGATATGTTGTCGCCTTCTATAAAGAGGTTGCTATCGCCGGATAGCAAGGAATGAAGCACCAAACAGAAAAAAAGATAGGGACATAAGAAAGAGAAAAAGCAGAGTGGATGGCTGAGAGAGAGCGGATAGATGAATAGAGAAAAGAAAGATGAGATGAGAGGAGAGCAATGGAATGAGAAAACAAGGGAGGGACAGAGAGGAGAGAGGGGAGTTCTCACTCTTCTCTGTCTCTCTCTTTAGAACTGTTTTGGAAACATCTAAACAGTTCGAAAGAAAGAGATAGTGAGAAGCAGAGAGGGAGGAGAAAGAGAGAGAGAGAGATCAGGAGAGAATTGGAGTGAGTCAGAGTTGTGAAGCATCTCAACATTAAAACGCAAAACCAGGAAACAATATACACAATGGGCGAAACGACCATCAAGAAAGAGAGAAAGCGGGCGTTTTCCTTAAACTCTTTGCATTTTTAATTGTATGGTTTGATTTTACTTCCTATTTTGTTCCCTTCTCTTGCCTGACCCCAGCAGAGATGATAGACGAAGATAATGGTGAGCAAGAGCTGGGAGATGCGGGATGATGATATGATGTGACAAAGCCTTTTTTCCACGCAAATGGAATGATGGTGTGATATACATAAATGTTTGTATTTCTCTTTCCGCATTCAAAAGTATAGCGCGCGACTGCAAGGACTGAGCTTGTGAAAAAAGCGGGGATTGAGATGATGATCTAGAGAAGATTTCTGTACCATGTTGAATAATTTCTCTCATTTCCTTACGAGAGCGGAAGCAAACGAGTAAAAGGTGAGAAAATATAGCGAATCTCGATAGGGATGGTAAAGCCGCCTCTTGTAAGCCCTGCAGAGGCGGGTAATTTTCCGCATGTAAGAAAATGGCGCAACATTTTTCTTCATAAAAGAAGATGGGATGATGAGATGATGAATACCAGGAGGTGGCTATCAAAAATCCAAAGGCGGAAGGAAATGTGGCTGAAAGTGGCGGGGCCGAGAGAACAGTCGGCGAAGTGTTTTTGAAGAGACAGGAAAAGTATATGCTTCCTTCATATTTGTTAGCGTCTCCATATAGAATGAGGAGGATGACATCACTTCTCTTAGGTCGTCGCAATTTTCTAGCAACTATTTGGGACTGAATCCTTTATGTCTTTAAACGCCTCATTTTCGCTGACATTAAAAATACTGTTCCTTGCTTGAACAATATGTCCTATTTGGAGGCGATTCTGGTCGAATAATGTTGCAGAAGTGAGATTTCTCCTTGAATGATGTTCTTGGCTTCTTTGGGGTTATTGCTAAAAGCCGCATACGGTAAGCGTGAATAGCCTCTAATGCTGCATTCAAGATAAGGTCTTTCAGAGTAAGCGTTATTTGCGCCTTCGCTGATCGCACAGCCGTCTTCGCCTGTGACTGATCGACGGGCTGTTCAAAGCGGCGAGATTTCGGGATGATGATGATTTCGTAACAATGGCGGAAATTTGGGATCATGAAGGATTCGCAACAGTAATACTGTCTTCCTCTCAGGATTGAGAGGAAGAAAGTAAAGTTAAAGATTGCCATTGAACGAAGAAAGCAAGAAAAAGCGAGAGAATTAAATGTGAGAGGGATAAAAGAAAAAGAAGGCAAGAAGGCAGTAAGAAAGCAAAAAAGGCAAAGGAGCGAGCTCTGCAAAAGTATTCAGAGAAGGCATCAACAACAAGAAAATAAAATTGAGCACAACAACAATGCAAAAAATAAACTCGAGCAATCAATCAATGCAAGGAATGCACGACTATTGCAAAATAATTAACGGCAACAAATGTTCATCGGCTGTTCAGTGGCAATGAGTTTGGAAGAAGTGAAGTGAGAGATGAAGGGAGAAATCTCTTACCCAGCAGAGTTGGCCTGGCATCTCGCTCGCTTGTCATAACAGGTGGGAAGTGACAGAAAGAGGGGTGGGGGGAGCTGTTCATTTCGAGCTCTCTCCGAGTATTATATAAATATGCGCATTTATTATCTGTTAGAAAGAAGGCTCACATGTGATGGTACCCCCTCTCCCTCTCTCTCTCTCGCCTTCTCTCACTCTCTCTCTCTTTCTCACCCTCTTTCTTTCTCTCGAACGTCGTAAGTTGAGCAACAAACTTGGCAACATTTCATGCGCGGTGTCACGTGCTGAATTGAAGGCCCCTCCCTACATTCGCTGCCATTTGAATGATGTTTATTTATTTTATGAATCCTTAAAAGGTTTTCCACTTTCTCCTGTCGGTCGTCTTGGATTCGCTTGAGCTCTATCTGTCTCTGGGAGTTGAAAATTTTGTATATACTGGAACAATAAATTCATATTGTGTCTTAAATATATGTTTAATTTTTAATGTGTACATCAGGTAATTATGAATAGAGAATACATCGTAATTCCTAAACTAAAATGTTAATTTTCTCATTGCCAGAGCAGAGTGATTTTTGTGACGTCGGCATACTTTCAATCCAAGTTTCTAGATCAACATGACAAAATAAGGCAACAAATAAAACAATATTTATTCGCCAGGGAACTCCTTTAATGAGAATGAATGAGAGAAAGTATGGAAATCGTTTTAGAAAAAAAATTATTTCTTTTATATTATAACTAATTCGACGAGGTGGCGATGATGTTTGTTTTTACAACAAGGATTCTGCGACTTTGGACATGAAGCTGTTTCAGTAATGTACTAAGACCGTAGTTGGTTGTATTTGTTTCTCTCTCTATCCTATTCGATATAAATGTCAAGGAGGGAATGAAAAGTTGGCATGGGAAACGAAGCGCAGTGTGCCTTCGCTTACATAGTCGTGTTTTCTTTCGCTTGTGCAAAGTGTGATGAGAAAGAGGCTCGCTCAGAGTTTTCTCGGAACAGGATAGGGAATAAAAAAGACTTTTGTAAGTCATGTGATAGCTAGCAAAATGAATATGTGTGTACTCAAAGTGAAGGCTAAAGAACGCACTGCCTTCTGCTGTTGGTGTGAACATGAAGAATTTAATATAGGGAAAGAGAAGGCTAGAGAGAGAGAGAGAGAGAGATGTCCACATGAACACCAGTCTGTGAGAGCTCGGACAAATATCCACACACACCAAGTCTATGGAGAGGCATAAACATGGAATGCCTTCTGAAGTGCGGATAGGAGAAGAAGAGAAGCCAGTCTGCTTCGTTTGATTCGACTGCAAAAGACATTCCCCCTAGTGCTAAGGTAAGAAGAATCAGAAGCTGAAAATGAAGACATCGATTGAAGATCAGAAATTTCCATTCTTATCCCTATTTGTGGTCCATCTAGAGCGGATCCGACGTCGAACTCGCCAAGCTTTCTCAAAACAAACTGATTACCAGTTTGTATTCCTTTCTCTTACTCAGGGATTAACGCTACCTCGTGTGTATCTTACGTATAGATTCGATTTTATGAAGAAAAAAAGTGAATCCCTTCCTCAAATGATTTCCTATTAATTGTCCTTAATGTTAGTATTTACTTCTGCTGCTGTAGTAAACTGCCGTTTTCTCAAGTAAAATGCATTCGCAGGTGATTCAGGATGAAGGATGTTTTTCAAGAATTCTTTATTGCATATCAACATTAAACTTGGATGGAAATTTTTCATATGGTAGCATAATATTACGGAATTTCATCAGGCAAGATTGGACTGTCGAAATCATTTGCCTTTAGGTTGAACTCGACCTGTCTGGCTGATTCGCTTCACGCGTGTTCCGTCTATTGCTCCGACTTCACGCTTGGCAACGTTCGCGTTATCGATGTTCCTGCAAAACTTCATTCTGTATTCTTAACATACATTTCAATTTAACATTGTTTTTCCTTAAATTAATAGCAAGGTGGGAATAAATAAATAAATAAAAACATATATCACTGGCTATCAAATTCGAGTATTCTAGTCGATGATCCATCACGATATTCACTATTATTGAAACAAGAGGACCCAAATAGAATAGGGACGTATCCATTTCAAATAAATATTACAATCAGTTTCAAACTACTCCTTGAAGTTGGAAATAAGAAGTTGACTGACGCGAGCGTGATTACAGCGAAGAACGCGAGCAGGATGATGAGGATGCGCATCGTAAGTGTTTGAAGATTTGCCGTTATACCAATATCCGATAGAGAGAGTTGAGTGGAAATGAGTGGAACGGTCACATGAAGACTTGATCAACGCGCAGTTGGCAAAGATGTGCGTCGTCTTGTGATCTCGATTATCTCCTTTCTGGCCAGTTAGAGAGCTGCAGTAATAAATCTCTTTCAACGAAAGGAATAGGAATGATAAGCAAGTTCACCGTTAACAATTGTTACTGTTCAGCAAAACGGCAAGTGGCTCTCTTGAACAAAATAAATGAGAGATAATATACTTCAAATATACTCATTGCAAGAAGAAGAAGAAAAAAATGAATGAAATGGTAACGAGTTAAATTGAGCACCTAAATTGTGTTTAACTTGTAATCAAATAAAGAAAGAGAGAGCGAGAGAGAGAGAGAGAGCGAGAGAGAGAGAGAGAGAATTAGAGAGAATTCTTCTTCTCGATCTTCTTCTTCGGCGAAAATGGGTGTGGAAAGCGATCGGGTATACTATATAAGACCGCGTTCACGACGTATGACCGCGTATTGGTATAACGGCAAATCTTCAAACACTTACGATGCGCATCCTCATCATCCTGCTCGCGTTCTTCGCTGTAATCACGCTCGCGTCAGTCAACTTCTTATTTCCAACTTCAAGGAGTAGTTTGAAACTGATTGTAATATTTATTTGAAATGGATACGTCCCTATTCTATTTGGGTCCTCTTGTTTCAATAATAGTGAATATCGTGATGGAATACTCGAATTTGATAGCCAGTGATATATGTTTTTATTTATTTATTTATTCCCACCTTGCTATTAATTTAAGGAAAAACAATGTTAAATTGAAATGTATGTTAAGAATACAGAATGAAGTTTTGCAGGAACATCGATAACGCGAACGTTGCCAAGCGTGAAGTCGGAGCAATAGACGGAACACGCGTGAAGCGAATCAGCCAGACAGGTCGAGTTCAACCTAAAGGCAAATGATTTCGACAGTCCAATCTTGCCTGATGAAATTCCGTAATATTATGCTACCATATGAAAAATTTCCATCCGAGTTTAATGTTGATATGCAATAAAGAATTCTTGAAAAACATCCTTCATCCTAAATCACCTGCGAATGCATTTTACTTGAGAAAACGGCAGTTTACTACAGCAGCAGAAGTAAATACTAACATTAAGGACAATTAATAGGAAATCATTTGAGGAAGGGATTCACTTTTTTTCTTCATAAAATCGAATCTATACGTAAGATACACACGAGGTAGCGTTAATCCCTGAGTAAGAGAAAGGAATACAAACTGGTAATCAGTTTGTTTTGAGAAAGCTTGGCGAGTTCGACGTCGGATCCGCTCTAGATGGACCACAAATAGGGATAAGAATGGAAATTTCTGATTTTCAATCGATGTCTTCATTTTCAGCTTCTGATTCTTCTTACCTTAGCACTAGGGGGAATGTCTTTTGCAGTCGAATCAAACGAAGCAGACTGGCTTCTCTTCTTCTCCTATCCGCACTTCAGAAGGCATTCCATGTTTATGCCTCTCCATAGACTTGGTGTGTGTGGATATCAAACTTGGCGGGCTTGTTATTTGTCCGAGCTCTCACAGACTGGTGTTCATGTGGACATCTCTCTCTCTCTCTCTCTCTAGCCTTCTCTTTCCCTATATTAAATTCTTCATGTTCACACCAACAGCAGAAGGCAGTGCGTTCTTTAGCCTTCACTTTGAGTACACACATATTCATTTTGCTAGCTATCACATGACTTACAAAAGTCTTTTTTATTTCCTATCCTGTTCCGAGAAAACTCTGAGCGAGCCTCTTTCTCATCACACTTTGCACAAGCGAAAGAAAACACGACTATGTAAGCGAAGGCACACTGCGCTTCGTTTCCCATGCCAACTTTTCATTCCCTCCTTGACATTTATATCGAATAGGATAGAGAGAGAAACAAATACAACCAACTACGGTCTTAGTACATTACTGAAACAGCTTCATGTCCAAAGTCGCAGAATCCTTGTTGTAAAAACAAACATCATCGCCACCTCGTCGAATTAGTTATAATATAAAAGAAATAATTTTTTTTCTAAAACGATTTCCATACTTTCTCTCATTCATTCTCATTAAAGGAGTTCCCTGGCGAATAAATATTGTTTTATTTGTTGCCTTATTTTGTCATGTTGATCTAGAAACTTGGATTGAAAGTATGCCGACGTCACAAAAATCACTCTGCTCTGGCAATGAGAAAATTAACATTTTAGTTTAGGAATTACGATGTATTCTCTATTCATAATTAGCTGATGTACACATTAAAAATTAAACATATATTTAAGACACAATATGAATTTATTGTTCCAGTATATACAAAATTTTCAACTCCCAGAGACAGATAGAGCTCAAGCGAATCCAAGACGACCGACAGGAGAAAGTGGAAAACCTTTTAAGGATTCATAAAATAAATAAACATCATTCAAATTGCAGCGAATGTAGGGAGGGGCCTTCAATTTAGCACGTGACACCGCGCATGAAATGTTGCCAAGTTTGTTGCTCAACTTACGACGTTCGAGAGAAAGAAAGAGGGTGAGAAAGAGAGAGAGAGTGAGAGAAGGCGAGAGAGAGAGAGGGAGAGGGGGTACCATCACATGTGAGCCTTCTTTCTAACAGATAATAAATGCGCATATTTATATAATACTCGGAGAGAGCTCGAAATGAACAGCTCCCCCCACCCCTCTTTCTGTCACTTCCCACCTGTTATGACAAGCGAGCGAGATGCCAGACCAACTCTTCTGGGTAAGAGATTTCTCCCTTCATCTCTCACTTCACTTCTTCCAAACTCATTGCCACTGAACAGCCGATGAACATTTGTTGCCGTTAATTATTTTGCAATAGTCGTGCATTCCTTGCATTGATTGATTGCTCGAGTTTATTTTTTGCATTGTTGTTGCGCTCATTTTTATTTTCTTGTTGTTGATGCCTTCTCTGAATACTTTTGCAGTGCTCGCTCCTTTGCCTTTTTTGCTGTCTTACTGCCTTCTTGCCTTCTTTTTCTTTTATCCCTCTCACATTTAATTCTCTCGCTTTTTCTTGCTTTCTTCGTTCAATGGCAATCTTTAACTTTACTTTCTTCCTCTCAATCCTGAGAGGAAGACAGTATTACTGTTGCGAATCCTTCATGATCCCAAATTTCCGCCATTGTTACGAAATCATCATCATCCCGAAATCTCGCCGCTTTGAACAGCCCGTCGATCAGTCACAGACGGCTGTGCGATCAGCGAAGGCGCAAATAACGCTTACTCTGAAAGACCTTATCTTGAATGCAGCATTGGAGGCTATTCACGCTTACCGCATGCGGCTTTTAGCAATAACCCCAAACAAGCCAAGAACATCATTCAAGGAGAAATCTCACTTCTGCAACATTATTCGACCAGAATCGCCTCCAAATAGGACATAATGTTCAAGCAAGGATCAGTTTTTTTTAATGTCAGCGAAAATGAGGCGTTTAAAGACATAAAGGATTCAGTCCCAAATAGTTGCTAGAAAATTGCGACGACCTAACAGAAGTGATGTCGTCCTCATTCAATATGGAGACGCTAACAAATATGAACTAAGCATATACTTTTCCTGTCTCTTCAAAAACACTTCGCCGACTGTTCTCTCGGCCCCGATACTTTCAGCCACACTTTCTTCCGCCTTTGGATTTTTGATAGCCACCTCCTGGTATTCATCATCTCATCATCCCATCTTCTTTTATGAAGAAAAGTTTTCTTCTTACATGCGGAAAATTACCCGCCTCTGCAGGGCTTACAAGAGGCGGCTTTACCATCCCTATCGAGATTCGCTATATTTTCTCACCTTTTACTCGTTTGCTTCCGCTCTCGTTAGGAAATGAGAGAAATTATTCAACATCTTCTCTAGATCATCATCTCAATCCCCGCTTTTTTCACAAGCTCAGTCCTTGCAGTCGCGCGCTATACTTTTGAATGCGGAAAGAGAAATACAAACATTTATGTATATCACACCATCATTCCATTTGCATGAAAAAAAGGCTTTGTCACATCATATCATCATCCAGCATCTCCCAGCTCTTGCTCACCATTATCTTCGTCTATCATCTCTGCTGGGGTCAGGCAAGAGAAGCAAAAAGTAAGAATAATTTTTCCTTCCTTTCTGCCGCATCTCTCTAGTATGCTACGTTTGAATTCTAATCAAAAGGAGAGAAAGGAGAGAGAGGAATGAAGCGGTGAATGATAGGCAAGGAGCGAGAGAGAAATGCGCACTGCTCCCCATCGCCCCCTGGAGAGAAATGACACGCCACGCGTGGGGATGCCGAGGAGAAAAGAGTGCGAGACGAAAAAAAGAAGAAGAAAAGAGAGCAAGTGCTGCCGCTCCTGCGAGAAAGTTTATATCCTTTCTCTGTGCTCTTCTCGCATACCGAGAAAAGGAAAGACGTGTTTTTTTTGCGTATCCACAGATGAGGAATAGAGGGACCAAGGATATCGCTCACTGAGCCTGACCCGCCGCCATCATATATTTCACCCCTGGCATCCTCTTTATCATCATCTACTCGTTTTATAATAACTAAACGATGTGTGCCATTTGCAATGTTCTGCAGCAGATCCGCTCTATTTGTTGCATTTGACTATTGGCTCAAATTTCTTTTATGAACTGCTTTGAATGGCATAAGTGGGACGAGCCTTTAAAAAGGGAAGAGATTAACAGAGATGGAACGCGATCTTAAAAATATTTCTTTTCGTGCTCTCTTTGTCTCCCACGAGTAATATCGAACTGTCTGCTCGACGTGCCTCTCTCTCAGTCCCTTTCTCTCTGCATCCTCAGTGACACATCGTCACAGGATTATGTCGCCCGCACATACATATGTATGTATGTTATATCTAACGATAAGAGAGAGAGAGAAAATCATCCCTAACTTCATCTCGTCTTCATGTAGTAAAATCTCGACCACCACCAATGAAAATGTTGAAACAATTTTCCGGCTTGAACTACTTGCTCTCTTATGTGCAGTAAGGCTAGCTAATTTTCGAATGAAAATTTTAACGCCTACTGACATACATATGTAGTGATGATACATATGACGCGATTTGCGAGAGTATCAAAATGGCAGGGGACCCGGCAAAATTAGATTTCGCTCAAAAGCTCTTTATAGGTACTTTTTAACACGGCGAAACGATTGAAATGGGTCCGGGAGTCTGAAAATGCCATTTTAGCGAGTTGTACGAGATTTAAAATTCGAGAGCTCGGAGAGACATGCCGAGATGACCTCACATTCGCATTCGCAGATTCGCGCACAATAAAGCAATATTTATAAAAATTTTACCATAAATAAAGAAAATATTGCTTTAGAATTCTATTCAAGTAGAATTTTGAAATATTCAATTTCAGAGTAGCTGTGGCCTCTAGACTTTGGAGAGGCGTGGTTATCTTATATGACATTTTATCATGGGTTTTCTATCTAAATTCGTAGAGCTGAAAATTCTCTTTCGAATGAGCTTTTGGATGTCAGATATCGACGAGCTCTTTAACGTTTCCCAGTCCTTAAACTGTCGAATTCATCGCCTGCGCAGCATTTCTTAGGGTTATGTTAGGGCACGTCATAATAAACGCATCTTCAGGCTACCTCGAGACACGCATAGAGTATTGCGTAGCTGTTTGACTTGCAATCATTACGTCCCAGGTTCGATTCCCTGGGGAGGCCAGATGTTTTGAACGTTAATAAAAATCTTTCTTTTGCATTTAAATTGCATTTATAGCCTTAAAAGTGAATTCCCTCGGCTGCCTTTCGACAGATTATCGATTGAGTTGACTTTCGGCGTGGGAATCGCCCATACAAAGTTCGCGTCGCTCCGCAGGCGCTGAACCCCGCGCATTTCAACAGTTTAAGGACTGGGAAACATTAAAGAGCTCGTCGATATCTGGCATACGAGAGCTCATTCGAAAGAGAATTTTCGGCTCTACAAAATGAGATAGAAAACCCATGATAAAATGCCATATAAGATAACGACGCCTCTCCAAAGTCTAGAGGCCACAGCGGCTCTAAAATTGAATATTTTATAAGTCTACTTGAACCGCTTTCTAAAGCAATATCTTCTCTATTTATGGCAAAAATTTCACAAATACTGCTTTATTGTGCGCGAATTTGCGATCGCGAAGGTGCGCACATCTCGGCTGGCCTCATCGAGCACTCGAATTTTATATCTCGCATAGCTCGCCAAAATGGCGTTTTCAGACTTCCGGACCCATTCCAATCGTTTCGTCGTGTTAAAAAGTACCTATAATGAGCTTTTGAGCGAAATCTAATTTTGCCGGGTCCCCGGCTCTTTAGATCCCTTGCGATTCTCTCGCAAATCGCGTCATATGTACATACATATACTATGTATATACATATGTATCATCACTGCACCTAATTTCAAAATTATCATCATTCATCATCACACGATAATTTTATTCGTTTAATTGTATTATGACCATGTCATAAGTATATAATATATATTTTATGTAGTATAATATATATATTTTATGTATATATGTATTACCATGATATATTTCTATAATATATTTCTTGATATTTTATGAAGATCACGGGCAGCCATTGTTCTGGCGAACCTTAAGCACCGCCCCTCGTCTCTAGGACGATTCAATGGATCATCCCTCGGAATCATCCCTCCTATCCTAAATCATCCCTTCTATCTCAAATCATGCCCTTAATCCCACGGCACCAAAACGGCAAATAACTGTACTATTAGTATTTTTGTTGGAGTACCAAATTTCGTTGTATGGTCAACTATATTGCATTGGGCGGGAGTATTCTGGCGAACGGCAGAGAGCCCCCCGCCTCGCTGAAAGATTTCCCCCTTGTTCTCTAGCTTAATTTCACCGAAACTCATTGCCACTGAACAGCCGATAAACATGTGTTGCCGTCAATTCATTGTTGTCTTGTTCACATGCAGCAATAAGGTGCGGTACACCGCCAACTGCCAATTTCATTTTTTTCCTTCAACTCGTCATCTAGTTGCCGTCGCAAGAACGACAACTTCTCACTCCAAATCTTTTGAATTGTTGACCTAAAAGATTTGGTTAAAGTAATGTTTTGCTTGCCTTTTCGACAGCAATGTTCAAATACTATATTCGAGCTAATGTACATAATAATGTAATAATTTTATTTAAAAAATCGTGATTTCAATAAAATGTGTTTCAGTAGTGCTAAAATGGAACGCATCGTTGCGAACGAGACCTCATCGGCTCGTTATTGCGGAGCAATCTCACGTCCTCTACGAATTGGCTATGTCGACAACGATAGGTTTCCCTTCGTGTTCCATGCGCCGCATACAAATAAGCTCTCTGGCATATCGGTTGATGTGTGGAGACATGTCGCTTCACTTCTCAACACGACCCTTGTGTTCCAGCACCTCGAAGAGTACGGTAGGGCTTTTATATATATATATATATATATATATATATATATATATCCGCACTTTCTCTATTAGTTACTCTTTATTAGATCCCAGTCTAACAGTATTATCCCTCTTGTAGACCCCCCCCCCCCCCTCCAATAATGTCTCTTCTATGTTGTGGATGATGAAAAATAGTACCCCGTTGTACTAATAGAGAAAACAAATCGTTAAATAAATAAATATTTATATATATATACATATATAACATTAACTTACAAACTATATATACTTTACAGGGGCAGAAAATATGGTGAACAACTCCTTCGGGGGCGCTCTAGGAAAGATACATTCAGGAGAGGTAGTCGTGCATAGTGAATATATTCGCAAATTTGTCCAGAATTTAAAACTTTTATCTAGAAAAAAAGAAGAAACTTTCTAGATCGATGGTCTCCTCGAAGGGTGGTTCGTCAGTAGAGATAGAATCAAGCATCTCGAATATTCAGTCGCGTCAATGTACGGCATGGTAAGCATAGCGATCATTAACTTACAAACTGTTTTTAGAAAAGAGAATAAAAAATGCATCATTTATCAAAATATCCAAACCCAGGAATTTGCTTGAACGTATGATGTACATATATTGCGAAATAATCACTAACTTTTGATTATTTGTAAATAAAAAGTTTTTTTAGATAACATTTTACTTGCGAGACGACACTGCCGATGTGTGGGACCCGTCCGATCTCTTAGTCTTTCCTCGTGAGATCTGGCTCTTGATTCTCCTCTCAATCGGTCTAGTCTACGGTACTGCAGTCGCAAAACGGTCAGCATTAAAATCAATGCGAGAATCTTCATAGCTAATCACTGATAGAGCTAGAAAGTCGTTTAAAAACAGGTATTTGCGACCATCTTCTACTGTTGTTACGGACAAATCAATTCCATCGTACTGCTTCCTCTTATCGGCTCTTATTATCAATCAATGCTACCAATCAACATTCAAAATCACCGCTGCAAGGAATGTTCCTCAGCGTGCATTGTCAGTACATATGTATGTATATATAAACTTGATTTTTTTTTACTGAGCACAACGAAATAGTGCGAGATAGTATTTCAACATAATACATTTGGTTTACATTAGATCAATATCACGGCTGCTTGAAACATTCGAGGAGAACAGCGCTGATATTATCGCTCCCATGCAGGCCCTCCTTGGAAAGTCATTGGTATCTCACATGTACATATATATTTATAGATATATGTATTATAGATATAGTTATATATATATGTACATGCATATGTATATAAGATTCTGACTGACTTGTTGCCTAATTGTAAGTAATTTAAGACAGGCACATAGAAGCCAGTGTATATCATTGCTCAATACTCATTGAGAAAAATTACACAATACCAGCAGTAATGTTTATGTATATAGCTGGAGGCGTTTGCCAGCCTGACGGGCTTGTCTCTTCTTCACTACGAAAAGAGCACTCAACGAGAGATTGACTTGGTTATTTTGAATTTTGTCTTCATTTTTAAAATCTTTAATTTTTGATTTTTTTCTTTCCTTTTTCAACAACGTTTTCCTTCTTCCTCCCTAAAAAAAAGGTGGAAAACATACTTTCTCGCAACATTTCAGGTATGTGACGCATCAAGAACGACTTTTCTGCTAAGTATGGAACGCAATCGTTTTCCCGATTTGCGTTCCGCAGCACGCCACTCAATTTCGCGTGCAACATCATAAGGCCAGTTTTCGGCTTTAATCAACAAATATGGTGGCCGTCAATTATATAATGAAGAAAGAAAAATACATTATTTTTATTTTTTGTATATTCATTCTACAAAAAAAGAAAAAAGAAAGCATAATGTGATCGATATTTACACTACTACTTTCCTAATTAGGCTTCTATGAATAATTGTTGCTCTTATATTTATGTATGCCAAGGAAAATAACATTTTCTTCTCAACATGCATCCTTGACTCTCACAATCGTCTCGATTTGTATTTCTTATTGTTAGTTGAACCATGCTCCGAACCATTCTATGGTACTGCAATAGGACCATTTTGAACGCGCGCCTTGACATATTTTTAGCCCTTCGTCGTGTTAAAGAACGTCTGAAATAGGGGCCCACAGCTACAGTAAAAAAAAATGTTGCCGAGCCATATGGCTTTTAATATTGTAACAGGAATAAAAATGGTTCAAACGTTCTGGAAGTAAGTTTTAGACAAATGCGAATAAGCCCCGTTAATAAAAACATATGTCAACGATTCAGTGAACGGTACGACATCGTATTCATAAATTGAATAAAAAAAATGCTGCAGGAAGACGTTTGTCTGTTTGAGAGTGTCTGAGGCGGCCGCCGATCGAGCTGAGTTTGCATCAAAGTATCCCCGGATTCACGCAGCAATGCCGCTCGAACAACAACCACTCGTCTTTTTCTTTCAAAAAGGAGCGTCGCCAATGGGCGGACTTCTCGCCAATCTCCTCCTTGGCATGTACAGTGTTGACCAGGTCGGCTGAGGCTTGCATTAAAATTCAAACAATTTAAGGTTATAAATCCATTTTTGTTTAGCTATTATTATTATTATTATTATTACTTGATTTAGAGAAGTGTTTACTAATGAAGTATAGCAAGTTCGCTCTCGAATTACAGATGGAATTTTTCTGGCTGCCCAGATATTTTTCATTTGCAATGATGCGGCAACTCATGCTAGATGTGCCACAGGAGTTTTCCTTCGAACAATGCAAGCTGGGAGCAATCAAGTATCCATTGCTAGGTCTTGTAGTTGGGTATTCTGTTGCGGCAGCTGTACTTTTCGTTGAGATGTTCGTCGTAAAACTCCCTCAAGGTGTTCAGAATCTTGCCTGCAAAGGGCCATTATAATATGTAGACAAGTGTCTTAAAGCTCTTACTCGTATTATGTGCACACTTCAGATTCATGTTTAATATTTGATACTGTGATCGTCGAGCTTTTTTTTTGCTTGTGACATGACGTTTACATAATATTGACAATATTTTGAGGTGAAACATGACAGCATAAACTCAAAGTGTTCTTTATCCTCAGCCGGACTGATGCAGTTCGACATGAAGAAGAAAAGAAAAATGAATGAAGAGGTCACGCGAAGAATTGAGTACAGAAATTGTATTTAACTTGTAACCAAATTGTAGAAATGATGATGCAATTTCATCATACATCAGGAATCACCTGTGAATGCATTTCACTTGAGATACCCGATAGCTTACGACGGCGGCAGAAGTAACATAGATCAAATTCATTTAATGGGAAATAGCATTCATTGGAGGAAGGGGACGCAGTCGAGTTCACTTCTGGAAGAGCTTTATGAGTAAGATACACAAAAAGTAGCGTTAATCCGTGACTAAGAGAAAGGAATAAGAAACTGGTAATCAGTTTTGAGAAAGCTTGCCGAATTCGATGTCGGATCCGCTTTAGAATAAGCCCCGTTAATAAAAACATATGTCAACGATTCAGTGAACGGTACGACATCGTATTCATAAATTGAATAAAAAAAATGCTGCAGGAAGACGTTTGTCTGTTTGAGAGTGTCTGAGGCGGCCGCCGATCGAGCTGAGTTTGCATCAAAGTATCCCCGGATTCACGCAGCAATGCCGCTCGAACAACAACCACTCGTCTTTTTCTTTCAAAAAGGAGCGTCGCCAATGGGCGGACTTCTCGCCAATCTCCTCCTTGGCATGTACAGTGTTGACCAGGTCGGCTGAGGCTTGCATTAAAATTCAAACAATTTAAGGTTATAAATCCATTTTTGTTTAGCTATTATTATTATTATTATTATTACTTGATTTAGAGAAGTGTTTACTAATGAAGTATAGCAAGTTCGCTCTCGAATTACAGATGGAATTTTTCTGGCTGCCCAGATATTTTTCATTTGCAATGATGCGGCAACTCATGCTAGATGTGCCACAGGAGTTTTCCTTCGAACAATGCAAGCTGGGAGCAATCAAGTATCCATTGCTAGGTCTTGTAGTTGGGTATTCTGTTGCGGCAGCTGTACTTTTCGTTGAGATGTTCGTCGTAAAACTCCCTCAAGGTGTTCAGAATCTTGCCTGCAAAGGGCCATTATAATATGTAGACAAGTGTCTTAAAGCTCTTACTCGTATTATGTGCACACTTCAGATTCATGTTTAATATTTGATACTGTGATCGTCGAGCTTTTTTTTTGCTTGTGACATGACGTTTACATAATATTGACAATATTTTGAGGTGAAACATGACAGCATAAACTCAAAGTGTTCTTTATCCTCAGCCGGACTGATGCAGTTCGACATGAAGAAGAAAAGAAAAATGAATGAAGAGGTCACGCGAAGAATTGAGTACAGAAATTGTATTTAACTTGTAACCAAATTGTAGAAATGATGATGCAATTTCATCATACATCAGGAATCACTTGTGAATGCATTTCACTTGAGATACCCGATAGTTTACGACGGCGGCAGAAGTAACATAGATCAAATTCATTTAATGGGAAATAGCATTCATTGGAGGAAGGGGACGCAGTCGAGTTCACTTCTGGAAGAGCTTTATGAGTAAGATACACAAAAAGTAGCGTTAATCCGTGACTAAGAGAAAGGAATAAGAAACTGGTAATCAGTTTTGAGAAAGCTTGCCGAATTCGATGTCGGATCCGCTTTAGAATAAGCCCCGTTAATAAAAACATATGTCAACGATTCAGTGAACGGTACGACATCGTATTCATAAATTGAATAAAAAAAATGCTGCAGGAAGACGTTTGTCTGTTTGAGAGTGTCTGAGGCGGCCGCCGATCGAGCTGAGTTTGCATCAAAGTATCCCCGGATTCACGCAGCAATGCCGCTCGAACAACAACCACTCGTCTTTTTCTTTCAAAAAGGAGCGTCGCCAATGGGCGGACTTCTCGCCAATCTCCTCCTTGGCATGTACAGTGTTGACCAGGTCGGCTGAGGCTTGCATTAAAATTCAAACAATTTAAGGTTATAAATCCATTTTTGTTTAGCTATTATTATTATTATTATTATTACTTGATTTAGAGAAGTGTTTACTAATGAAGTATAGCAAGTTCGCTCTCGAATTACAGATGGAATTTTTCTGGCTGCCCAGATATTTTTCATTTGCAATGATGCGGCAACTCATGCTAGATGTGCCACAGGAGTTTTCCTTCGAACAATGCAAGCTGGGAGCAATCAAGTATCCATTGCTAGGTCTTGTAGTTGGGTATTCTGTTGCTGCAGCTGTACTTTTCGTTGAGATGTTCGTCGTAAAACTCCCTCAAGGTGTTCAGAATCTTGCCTGCAAAGGGCCATTATAATATGTAGACAAGTGTCTTAAAGCTCTTACTCGTATTATGTGCACACTTCAGATTCATGTTTAATATTTGATACTGTGATCGTCGAGCTTTTTTTTTGCTTGTGACATGACGTTTACATAATATTGACAATATTTTGAGGTGAAACATGACAGCATAAACTCAAAGTGTTCTTTATCCTCAGCCGGACTGATGCAGTTCGACATGAAGAAGAAAAGAAAAATGAATGAAGAGGTCACGCGAAGAATTGAGTACAGAAATTGTATTTAACTTGTAACCAAATTGTAGAAATGATGATGCAATTTCATCATACATCAGGAATCACCTGTGAATGCATTTCACTTGAGATACCCGATAGCTTACGACGGCGGCAGAAGTAACATAGATCAAATTCATTTAATGGGAAATAGCATTCATTGGAGGAAGGGGACGCAGTCGAGTTCACTTCTGGAAGAGCTTTATGAGTAAGATACACAAAAAGTAGCGTTAATCCGTGACTAAGAGAAAGGAATAAGAAACTGGTAATCAGTTTTGAGAAAGCTTGCCGAATTCGATGTCGGATCCGCTTTAGAATAAGCCCCGTTAATAAAAACATATGTCAACGATTCAGTGAACGGTACGACATCGTATTCATAAATTGAATAAAAAAAATGCTGCAGGAAGACGTTTGTCTGTTTGAGAGTGTCTGAGGCGGCCGCCGATCGAGCTGAGTTTGCATCAAAGTATCCCCGGATTCACGCAGCAATGCCGCTCGAACAACAACCACTCGTCTTTTTCTTTCAAAAAGGAGCGTCGCCAATGGGCGGACTTCTCGCCAATCTCCTCCTTGGCATGTACAGTGTTGACCAGGTCGGCTGAGGCTTGCATTAAAATTCAAACAATTTAAGGTTATAAATCCATTTTTGTTTAGCTATTATTATTATTATTATTATTACTTGATTTAGAGAAGTGTTTACTAATGAAGTATAGCAAGTTCGCTCTCGAATTACAGATGGAATTTTTCTGGCTGCCCAGATATTTTTCATTTGCAATGATGCGGCAACTCATGCTAGATGTGCCACAGGAGTTTTCCTTCGAACAATGCAAGCTGGGAGCAATCAAGTATCCATTGCTAGGTCTTGTAGTTGGGTATTCTGTTGCGGCAGCTGTACTTTTCGTTGAGATGTTCGTCGTAAAACTCCCTCAAGGTGTTCAGAATCTTGCCTGCAAAGGGCCATTATAATATGTAGACAAGTGTCTTAAAGCTCTTACTCGTATTATGTGCACACTTCAGATTCATGTTTAATATTTGATACTGTGATCGTCGAGCTTTTTTTTTGCTTGTGACATGACGTTTACATAATATTGACAATATTTTGAGGTGAAACATGACAGCATAAACTCAAAGTGTTCTTTATCCTCAGCCGGACTGATGCAGTTCGACATGAAGAAGAAAAGAAAAATGAATGAAGAGGTCACGCGAAGAATTGAGTACAGAAATTGTATTTAACTTGTAACCAAATTGTAGAAATGATGATGCAATTTCATCATACATCAGGAATCACCTGTGAATGCATTTCACTTGAGATACCCGATAGCTTACGACGGCGGCAGAAGTAACATAGATCAAATTCATTTAATGGGAAATAGCATTCATTGGAGGAAGGGGACGCAGTCGAGTTCACTTCTGGAAGAGCTTTATGAGTAAGATACACAAAAAGTAGCGTTAATCCGTGACTAAGAGAAAGGAATAAGAAACTGGTAATCAGTTTTGAGAAAGCTTGCCGAATTCGATGTCGGATCCGCTTTAGAATAAGCCCCGTTAATAAAAACATATGTCAACGATTCAGTGAACGGTACGACATCGTATTCATAAATTGAATAAAAAAAATGCTGCAGGAAGACGTTTGTCTGTTTGAGAGTGTCTGAGGCGGCCGCCGATCGAGCTGAGTTTGCATCAAAGTATCCCCGGATTCACGCAGCAATGCCGCTCGAACAACAACCACTCGTCTTTTTCTTTCAAAAAGGAGCGTCGCCAATGGGCGGACTTCTCGCCAATCTCCTCCTTGGCATGTACAGTGTTGACCAGGTCGGCTGAGGCTTGCATTAAAATTCAAACAATTTAAGGTTATAAATCCATTTTTGTTTAGCTATTATTATTATTATTATTATTACTTGATTTAGAGAAGTGTTTACTAATGAAGTATAGCAAGTTCGCTCTCGAATTACAGATGGAATTTTTCTGGCTGCCCAGATATTTTTCATTTGCAATGATGCGGCAACTCATGCTAGATGTGCCACAGGAGTTTTCCTTCGAACAATGCAAGCTGGGAGCAATCAAGTATCCATTGCTAGGTCTTGTAGTTGGGTATTCTGTTGCGGCAGCTGTACTTTTCGTTGAGATGTTCGTCGTAAAACTCCCTCAAGGTGTTCAGAATCTTGCCTGCAAAGGGCCATTATAATATGTAGACAAGTGTCTTAAAGCTCTTACTCGTATTATGTGCACACTTCAGATTCATGTTTAATATTTGATACTGTGATCGTCGAGCTTTTTTTTGCTTGTGACATGACGTTTACATAATATTGACAATATTTTGAGGTGAAACATGACAGCATAAACTCAAAGTGTTCTTTATCCTCAGCCGGACTGATGCAGTTCGACATGAAGAAGAAAAGAAAAATGAATGAAGAGGTCACGCGAAGAATTGAGTACAGAAATTGTATTTAACTTGTAACCAAATTGTAGAAATGATGATGCAATTTCATCATACATCAGGAATCACTTGTGAATGCATTTCACTTGAGATACCCGATAGTTTACGACGGCGGCAGAAGTAACATAGATCAAATTCATTTAATGGGAAATAGCATTCATTGGAGGAAGGGGACGCAGTCGAGTTCACTTCTGGAAGAGCTTTATGAGTAAGATACACAAAAAGTAGCGTTAATCCGTGACTAAGAGAAAGGAATAAGAAACTGGTAATCAGTTTTGAGAAAGCTTGCCGAATTCGATGTCGGATCCGCTTTAGAATAAGCCCCGTTAATAAAAACATATGTCAACGATTCAGTGAACGGTACGACATCGTATTCATAAATTGAATAAAAAAAATGCTGCAGGAAGACGTTTGTCTGTTTGAGAGTGTCTGAGGCGGCCGCCGATCGAGCTGAGTTTGCATCAAAGTATCCCCGGATTCACGCAGCAATGCCGCTCGAACAACAACCACTCGTCTTTTTCTTTCAAAAAGGAGCGTCGCCAATGGGCGGACTTCTCGCCAATCTCCTCCTTGGCATGTACAGTGTTGACCAGGTCGGCTGAGGCTTGCATTAAAATTCAAACAATTTAAGGTTATAAATCCATTTTTGTTTAGCTATTATTATTATTATTATTATTACTTGATTTAGAGAAGTGTTTACTAATGAAGTATAGCAAGTTCGCTCTCGAATTACAGATGGAATTTTTCTGGCTGCCCAGATATTTTTCATTTGCAATGATGCGGCAACTCATGCTAGATGTGCCACAGGAGTTTTCCTTCGAACAATGCAAGTTGGGAGCAATCAAGTATCCATTGCTAGGTCTTTTAGTTGGGTATTCTGTTGCGGCAGCTGTACTTTTCGTTGAGATGTTCGTCGTAAAACTCCCTCAAGGTGTTCAGAATCTTGCCTGCAAAGGGCCATTATAATATGTAGACAAGTGTCTTAAAGCTCTTACTCGTATTATGTGCACACTTCAGATTCATGTTTAATATTTGATACTGTGATCGTCGAGCTTTTTTTTTGCTTGTGACATGACGTTTACATAATATTGACAATATTTTGAGGTGAAACATGACAGCATAAACTCAAAGTGTTCTTTATCCTCAGCCGGACTGATGCAGTTCGACATGAAGAAGAAAAGAAAAATGAATGAAGAGGTCACGCGAAGAATTGAGTACAGAAATTGTATTTAACTTGTAACCAAATTGTAGAAATGATGATGCAATTTCATCATACATCAGGAATCACCTGTGAATGCATTTCACTTGAGATACCCGATAGCTTACGACGGCGGCAGAAGTAACATAGATCAAATTCATTTAATGGGAAATAGCATTCATTGGAGGAAGGGGACGCAGTCGAGTTCACTTCTGGAAGAGCTTTATGAGTAAGATACACAAAAAGTAGCGTTAATCCGTGACTAAGAGAAAGGAATAAGAAACTGGTAATCAGTTTTGAGAAAGCTTGCCGAATTCGATGTCGGATCCGCTTTAGATGGACCACAAATATGGAAAGTAAAGAAAAATCGGTGTCTCCGTTTTCAGCTTCTAATCAACCTCAGTGGCATTATACGGCATGTTCTTTTGCTGTCGAGTCTTTCGAAGCAGACTGGCATCTCTTTTTCTGATATTCGCACCTCAGAAGGCATTCCATGTTTATGCTTCTCCATATCGCCGAAAAAAGAACAGTTTGCAAAAAGAGAAATAAAAGGCGGCGACCACATTCCTCGCCTCCTCCAATGCTGCTCATCGTCAAGCTAACGATTCACCGCCTTTGCTTTCATGCTTTCCTTCCCAAATGATTTTTCATGTCCGTCTTTGAGAGAGAATCAAATGCATCTCTAACAGCTTCCCACATGTTTGGTTATGGAAGAATGGCTCTTTAGAAATCTCGCCCATCTTTTCTAAAAAAAAAAAATGAATTTCATTTCTCTTCTTCTGGTTCTTTCCAAACAAGCACATTTCACAGCAAGAAGAAGCCCACCATTTAATCATTCTTTCCAAGCGTCGTTTCTTGTTCGTTTTTGTTGTTTGAGATTGTGTATTTTTGGCTACTGAACTTGCTGGTGTAGTTTACTTAATGATGATAAAGATACTCAATTGCCTACATTGTGTATGTATGTATTCCTTCTATACATGTAAATTTTACAGTTCGATTTTTAATAATCTTCTTCTGTTAGAGATACAAATGTAACTGTCGCCATACACGCGACTCATGAACAACTGCTCTGATCGTCATAAATGCAATGTCGACCTCAACTTCCTTTCAGAACTTCAAATTACGTCACATCATAGTCACAGCAAGCTTTCAGGATCCATTCGAGGTACATCTAAAGCTGAGGTATTGGACCGTTTGGGTCCAATACCTCAGCTTTAGACTATTGAACGGGTAGGGGTCCGATTAGAGGGTGGGGTACTGTTTTTCAATGGCGTTTTCAAGAGGGGTACTAATAGAGGGAAATAAAGGGAAATAGAGGGAGTTCAATAGAAAAAAGAAAAAAAAAGAAGAAATTAAGATGAAGTTTCCATTTTCAATATTCCTGTCAAAATACTTAGAGATGCGACTAACAAAGGTCAGGATAATTAAAATAAGTCATTGTTGCGTTTTGTTTTCTTTTAAATTGATATGTCTGCTACTTCTAACACAGTTGTTACCTCTGCATAAAGTAACTAATAAAAAAAAGAATAACATGATAGTATTTGTCGTGTGGATCTCACAATCAGCTGCATTCATTATTTCAGCGTTTATTCCTAGCGACCGCCGATACGTTTCTTAAACATAAACGAATCGCAAGTTGGAGATTGCTGGTGATTCGATAATAGAATTATTTGAGAGATGATGCTGACCTCCTACAAGAAGATGTAACAGATACTCGGCACAAAACGTTGAAAGAAAGAAAGAAGCGAGATATGAGATATGATTGACATAGAGAGATATGAAATGGCTGGGAGAGAAACAGGAGGAAAAAGAGCGCAAACAGTGAGAGAGAGAGATGTCGAGAGATACGAGCGGAGAGGCAACGAGAGAAAAGATTAGAAAATATATTTGGGACATGAACTTGAGTCTGCGTATCAAAACCTGCATAAAATGATTCACCATTTCTTCTCTTTCTCCCTTTCTTGAATTGTGTTGAACGGGAAGGGAAACGATTTTCATGACAGAGTTAAAAATTCATTCTTCTTAGACAGCGCATCCCTCATTTTACCATGACGAGACCGACACCATTCTATAGAGCATGAAAAATGAACTATTGGATTGATAAAACTTTGGAAGTCTTTTATGGTTCCTGATCGATTTACCCGGTACCAGATGAAGTAAAAGAAGAGGAGGAGACAGGATAACAATATGAGGGGCAGAGAGGAGAGAGGGGCGAGAGATACCAGGAAAAGCTGGCCTTCGACGCGGTAGCACGGTGAGAATGGATCGAAACATCTAAACAGTTCGAAAGAGAGAGAGAGAGAGAGAGCGAGAGAGAGAGAGAATTCGAGTGAGTCAGAGTTGCGAATCATCTCAACATTAAAATGGAAACCAGGAAACAAAATGCACAATGGACGAAGCGACCAGAAAGATAGAGAGAAAGCGGGCGTTGTCCTTAAAGTCCTTGCATATGCACGTAAATTTTATGGTCTTATTTGCCTTCCTCTTTTATTCCAGATACATCTGTCGCCATACACGCGACTCTTTTTCACTCCTATCGTCGTCATGAACGCGATCTCGATTTCAATTTTATCTCGATCGAAATCCGTCGTATAGAAATGTCAGCCTAACTCTTATCAAGTACAAAATATATTTCATGAAGTTTTATAAATGTATTTCTTTAGGCCATATGGATAAGCGACTATATCAAAGAAGCAATGGCCAAGGACTACGATACAGAGATGTATGAAAAATACCATAACATTTAATTTGTTAAGTGTGTTAGGTGTAGATCAGAGCGGCAATCAAAAAAACGTTTTTAGATGAGACTACCAAGTAAGAGGAATATTACTTCATTTTTTTATATCAAGCAGACGGGCTCCTTCGGACTTTTGACGCTGGTCTACAAAGCTGGAGTAGCTATGATTGGTCAGGATGATATTTTCAATTATTTGTCTTCTACTCCCCCTCTTGGGTTCCTTCACTATGCTTTCTTTCCCTATATCTCTTTCTTTCCCGTTCGCTCTCCCGCTCATTTTGTAAACCTCATCTCTCGCTCTCTCTTCTCCCTCCTCCCTCTATCCTTCTATATCTATCTTTTTTCCTGTTTCTGCTTCTTCAGCAGTCACAGTCTCATTATATCTCGCAACCGAATGTGGCCTACTGGTGCGCAGCTTCCTCTCTCAGCATTTTGCAGAGCACGGCACTCTCAAGATCAGCATCGATGAGTCAGCGATTAATTAAGTTAATAGATTATTAGAACAAAATTTAAATTAAGAATAAATTTTAATAATTGAATTACTTTGTTAATTCATCTTATTCCAAATTTTTCCTAATGACAAGCCCGAAGTTTTTGTCTTGTTCGATGCAATGTGAAATACTTGGTTTTCCTCCATTTCTTTCTCTACCTCTCTTTTGTCGGCTTTTCAATATTCTCTCTTTCCATTGCTTTCATTTAGCGTAGCGAAACGGTAATAGCGGCTTGTGAACTTGGACCGCTACATAAAGGCAATGCTCGCTCCGAGCAAGGCAGGCACTGAGACTCTCCAATACCTCGCCCTGTGTTTACATGGATATGTGAGCAACGTAACATTTTGTGAAATGCAAAAAGTTGTTACGAGTAACGTAGTATTGAAGATCTTACATATATTTCGAAAGAAATGATATAAAACAATTGCATAATTTCTGAATTGTCCTTTGTTTTCTTCTATTAGTAACGCAAAAAATAGCAATCGAATATGATTTAAAAATTCATTTATCTGACAATGAATTCCTGCATAAAGATTGACCATCGAACATCGATGTATGTATTCTGCAAACATCGATGTACCTACTATATCTATGTCTAGATGTAAAATAACCAGCCAATTTAACGGAGCATTAGGAAGCAAGCGGACACTGGGGAATACAGTAATAATATCAATATCATCGTTCTCTTCTGGACGAACGAGACAAAGAGAGGTAGAGAGAAAGAGAGAACGAGAGAAAAAGGGAGAACCAGAGAAGCGAGGACGAAACTAGAGATGTAATATATGATTCCTGTTTATCATTTCTGATATTTTTTACCCGACACGTCTAATATTACTTAGCTGACTGATCTTGTTAATTTTCCTTCATTCTCATTAATATTCAAAATTTGCTTATCGATTCAGGTTGATTTTCATTTTCACGTATGTATATTTCCGCACATTAATTGCCGAATATCGATTTAGTTCATCTAATCGAATCGAAAATCCATTTGTATTCTACGTATGAAGTCGCAAACGTTTTGTAGTTGTTTTCTCGATAAACTCTGTTTGCTGGAGAAATATCAATACTGCCTGAATGCATACAATGACTGAGAACAACGAAAGAATGAATTATATAGACGAGCGGCTATTAGCATCAGAAAGAAAAGAAGTTTGGGGCATGAAGAAGTGAGGAAGCAGACGAGATGACTGATAGAGAGGGAAGAGAAAGAAAAGAGTAAGGAGGAGAGAGGAGAAAATATTAATGATAAATGAAAGTGGAGACAGAGAGGAGAGAGATGAGCGAGATACCACGAAATTCAAGATGTCCTTCGTTGTGGTGCCATAGAGACAATGGATTGAAGAAGCTGAAAAGCTAGACAGAGAGAGAATTAGAGATGGAGAAGAACGGGAGAAAGAGTGAGCAAGAGAGAAGGGGAGTGAGTCAGAGCTGTGAAGCATCTCAAAATAATAAGGAGGAAACTGGGGAAAAATACACAATGAACGAAGCGACCAGGAAGATAGAGAGTAAGCGGGCGTTTTCCCTAAACTCTTTGCATTTTTATATATATGCTTCGATTTTTCTTCTTCTTTTGCTACAGATTTACTTGTAGCTGTCGCCATACACGCGACTCGCTTTCACTTCTCTCATCGTCATAAACACGATGTCGACTTCAACTTCATTTCGAACAAAATCTAAAGGTAAGCTAGACTCTTATCATCTTAGAAAACATAACTGTTAAACCCCTAGCTTAATAGAAGCTCATTGATCTACTGATGATGTGGCATGTGAAATATCACGACAATAGTCCATCTCTTTCCTCGTCGCCACATTTCTCAACACACAAGAGAAGAAAGCGTTTAAAATACGATTCTGGGTACGCTTTGACACCAATCTAAACGGTTAGAACCGTATGAATCGGACGCACCTCTTAAATCGTCATAATCAACGCTTTCAACACCAACTACATACTATGTACATATATATATTCCCAAACACCTTCTCTGCATGCTTAATTGTCTTGTGTGTGTGTAGAGGCTTTCGGCCAGATGTGCCCGGAGAGCAATTCTCTATTTTATTTCTCCAATAATCTTAACTCGTCCTGCTGCTTGAATCTCGAGGTTATTCTAATTTTTTGTTTTATTATATATTTTATTTGCATTGATCAATAATTATTTTCTTTAACAAAAAAAAAGGTTAGAAAACCATGGCGAATACTATAAATATATGTTAAACCAATACATTAAGTAGTTTAAGAGAGATGTGTACATATATGCGAGATGATCCTTTGTAAAAGCAAGCTGACCGGGAGTGGTGAAATCAGTGAATTTCATTTACAAAAACCTATCCATTACTGGAAACGCATGTAAAGTGCGTATTAGCCGTTCCCGCATGTACCTTTAGCCTTTTTCTTTCCGGACTGTAATGCTTTGAAATGGCAATAGCATAAATACATATGTTTGTAAAATTAAAGTAAATTTTGGCAAAAGCAAACTAATGAAGATGACTAACAAAAGTCTAAACATTAAAAAAATTTCCATGTGTGCAGTATTGCTAAATCACCCTTTACTCGCGAACAAACATTTCCATTAGCGACTTTAAAATATTTAGGTTTCCTCCCTCTCTTTCTTTCTCTACCTGCTTTTCTCTCGGCATCACTCATCTCTCTTTTTGATAGTAGCGAAACAGCAACAGCAGCTTATCGATACCGACCTCGACGGATACAGCTTTCCAGCCCCAGCCAAAAGAGACGAGTACTGCCGACAAAAAGACGAGAAGAAGAAATAGTAGAATATGTAGCTTTTTTTTAGGGATGTTTGTTTTCTTTGATTGTTTATCTGAAAATCTGTATTCCTACATAAAAGTACACCGTCGCACATTTATCGAGGAGAACATTTACCTATTCAACTAGTAAAGCAATGTTGGTCGACGATTCAAGAAGAAAACGCTATCGATTTTTAACGAGCATGGAAAATATGTTTTGGAAAACATTTTTATCCAGTTGAAATGGCATAAGCGCATTAGTAATGGTATTGCATATTGCTCTTTTAAATGTTATTTAGACATGATAGAATAACTTTTTAATTGTAAGAATATCGTGATTGGACAAGAAAGAATACGAGATGTCTTAGAATGTTACCTCAAATTTGTAAAGGCAACGGTTGCAAGAACTCGCACCCTGTCTCTCTTATATTCTCACTCTTTCTTACTCAATACCTCTCTTTGAGGGGGAGGGGGAGAATTGAAGTGGCCTTCCACAATCGGCAACTTGCCCCGGCATCTTCATCCCCGTTTTATGCTGAAACATCCTTGTCCCGTTATTGTAGCGGTTTTCGAGAACAGTGGGGCTATTAATCTAGGAAGAAAACGGGGCGAAAGTTGAGCTCAACTTTTTAACAAAAAAGATTGAGGGTGAACTCTGAAAAGAGCGGATTAGTATGGAAAAGAAGAAAGATGGGCCCAACTTATTCCAAAAAGATCTCAACTTTAAAAAGCGTGCTCAGCCAAAAAGTGGTCAACATAATGGTCAACTCTTTTTCTAACAGCAAGAGTGTGGAAGACGAGAGAGGGAAAAGGAAGCTATAAATCATTGCTCCGTTTGGTCTCTCATTTTTGTGTACTCTCTCGCCGAGAAAAAAGGTTGACCTCAAAATGCCAGTGAAAATGAGACATCGCGTATCGATGCCTCCGTTTTCGTCCATTAGTCCCAGCCTCTCACCTCGGCCTATGAGCATGCTATGAAAAATCCGCCCGACATCGGTTGCTGCCGAACCTTTGGGATGCTTGCTGCACTGAGCCGGTTTAATTACCCAAGTTTGAGGTATGCATTGGAATTCTATAAGAAAACTCGACGCGATTGTATTGAGAGTTGAACTCAACTCTGAAAAAAGTTCCAGACAAAAAAGTCGAGCTCAGCTTTCTTTCTTCCTAGATTAATAGCACCACAGAAGAACATATGAGCGAGGCCGACTGTTGCTACATTCTCACGAGATGTTTTGATGAATATTGTACTTGTTGTCAGACCATGTTTTGAAGAAGTCACTATTTCACACATACTTGCACATTTATTAGAAGTACAAAGAGAGTTGTCTAGCAAAAACAGGAGTAAGAATGAATTTAAGATTATGGACTTATCCTTTTTTGTATTTCTGCTCTGAAACTTACTTCTTTCTTAGAGCCTGGCATGCTTGTTATTTTCCCATTGTTAATACATACATTAAACAGCCTCACCGAAACGCATTGCTTGACACTTTCATATAAGAAGATCATCAGAGCAAGGATAATATTGATGTTTCAATTGAGTATATTGTTTTAATTAATTTTATTATACATTTTTCAAATTAGTTTTCGACTAGAGGACTGTGACTCGTTATCATGTGTATTATTATTTCTTGTTCATAAACTCATCTTTGCTACCCGCATTTACGAGAGCTGTTTGTTCTAATGTAGACATTCAATATCATACAGTAAATTGCAGCGCCCGTTTAAATCAAAGCGACAAAAATGAACGATGGCGAGGCGTCCTCTCCGCGCCTCGTCAAGTTCTCGGTGGAACTCGCTCGTCTTCTCTTTGGCGTCCTCTCGACCTCAGTCTCTGCCGTGCTGCTCGGGCTCTTTCTCACTCGGCGTACTCAGCCGCCGTACAGCACCTTCTTCTTCAAGCTCTTCGCCATTTTGGTGGGTGTAGGCAAAAAATTATTATAGACAAGCAGTAATAATATGATAATTATAAATTTCTGCGGTGAACGAATCAAGAAAGCTCTCGTTAAAGGAAGGCGATGAGAGATTTCAAATTGCAGCGGCCCCCGAAAAGCATGCATGATGGATTAAATATTCATATTTATGAACGAGGCAATTCGAACCTGCATCAATTGTTGTTATTTTCTCGGGAAATCGTCCTCCTTTAAGGGCATGCCACTCTTTTTCCTGAACGTGTTTCCGTTAATGATGCTGAACAGCAGCTGGGGGTGCTCATGGCTGCTCCCGTTAATAGGTCCGTCACACTGGCTGATGCCAGTGCTAATGTCTTCATGCTGGCGGAATCAGCTTCACTTCACAATTTCGCTCATTGGTGCGCTTTATCGATGTTCCATCGTTTTTTTTTTTTGGAAAACGCATGCCTCAGGTTTGTAGAGAAACTATAGCATCAAAACGTTGTTTTCTTCCAAGGCATTAAAAATTTACATCATGGGTTTTTTTTATCTACATCATTGTGTAATTCTGTAGTAAATTGGTAAAGGAAAACTTTGACTGTGAATTTTATACGTATTATGTACGTTACCAAAGAAGGCAAAAATATTCAATTCGTATATTGCTGAAATTGAGAAGGCAATGATTTTCTTCTTCTAGTTTTGGAGCAATAATGGGCGCAAATTCTACGTGCTCATCGCAATTTTGCCTCCGATTGTCTTTTGGCCGTAGATGATTTTTGTCTCTCCTCTCGTCCTTATTCTCTCTCTCTCTCTCTCTCGTCCGCTCTCTAACATTTTATCTCTCACTTTTATCTCTCGTCCTTTCTCTAAGGTGTCAAAAAATACTTTTGTCAAAAAATTTTTATGTCATAAATTAAGAACTATCTCCAACCCTCATTAATCTTGACGGTGACGTCGGGACTTTTCGGTTTTCTCGCATTTGCCGTTACTGCAATAACAATCGTGCAGCTGCAGGCGCATCGACCAGAAGTAGGAATTTAAATATTTTTTTTTGAAATTCAGAGTAGCAGCTTTTAACGCTAGGAAAACACCAAACCATTCATTTGCATCTAACAATAACAGTTTCCCTTTTTATCCTTAATTCTCAATGGTTTTTGCCACAGTTGTATTGCAAATTCACTTTTTATTTTTCTTGGTGGCAGCGTACAAGATGCGTGCTGAAGTATACAGATACAAAAATTGCATCTGTGATAAATCAAATTACATCCAATCGCGCAGAGGAGCAAACGTTGGAGTGGATCTTCGGTCGAGTGGAACTTGGTGATTGTCGGCGCCATACAAGCGCTCAGTGCGGCAGCGTTGGCGCTACTTTGGGTTTGGACAAAGCACTAGTTCAATGATTCTTTCTAGCATTAGTTTAAGGAGCCAAAAATTTACTCTTGAATTTGTTGCTTTGTGCCTGATATTAGAGAGACGAGACTGCAATGGTTAGAGGAAAATTAAGTTTGATTACGTTACATGCTCTTTTTAAGGTCCTTGTCTACGTGTCTCACTTCATCACTCAAGACACCAACTATGCGTACATCTTCCTTGGCGGAAGCGTCTGCCTCGACATCCACTCCTTTTGCAATCCTTGGACATTACTGCTCTTCTCGAGAACAATTCGGAACGGTTCGATATCTCGCCTTTCTTTGTTTCCACAGTACATATTTTTTTCCACATTTTAAATGATTGCAGACAATAATAGAGCAAAAAATATTTTCAAAAAAGTTGTAGACCTTCTTCAAAAAAATCTGAATGCTTTTTCCTTTATTCTTACAGTTTAAAATGCATTTGCCGTAAAAACATCATAAATATATTAAATTTTAATCGTTTGAGTGAAAAGAAAAAAAATCAATCGATATTAGCTTATGTATGTACGTTTTAGGCAACTCATACTTGGCCTCCGTCGCGGGCATCTGGATACGGCGTCCACTTCCAAAGATTGAAAAGGAATGCTTTCGAGAGTCAAAGTGAAACATTTCTACTTCTCGATCTCATGCAAAATTATTACCGCTGTGTGTGCGTGTGTGTGGAAATCAAATTGTACCGTGAGAAATGTAAAAAAAATTATTTGTTCATCTTATACTTTTGATACTTTCTAAGGTTTTTTTTTCAATTCTAAGAACTCTTTTCGCTCTTTGACACCCCACACATTCTTTGAAAACATATAATACATTTAAGTTCTATAGATACATTGAATCAACTTCTACATTTATTGTTACATATTTACTTTGTATAAGCTTACATTTGCATCTTGTTGTTTCGTACACTCACCCGCGCTGATATAAATGTTTAAAATAAATTATTTGTCAATTACAAATGCACATCCTCTCCCGCCTAGTGAAAAAGTCTGAGCGAGAAAGAGAAGAGATAGAAAGAGGGCGAGAGCGAATTATTGAGAGAAAACGTGTGAAAGAGAGCGATATAATGATGAGTGAGGGCAGTTTACAAAAATTACAGTCAATAATCTGGCAGTCATGTGGATGGTGAAAAGTAAGAGTGAAAGAGAGAACATATGAGAGACGCAGACTGAATTGAGCATCTCACGAGATGTTTCGATGAAAATGGAAACTTTTGTCAAACGATTCCCTGTTTTGAAGAATTCTCATTTTCACACGCACACATTTATAGAAAGTCAGAACAATAGGTAGATGTCTGTCAAAACGAGAAAGACGAGTGCTTCCGATGTCTGGAAAATACTTCTTTTTTTGTATGTCGACTCTGAAACGTGCTGTTTTCAGTAAATCTTGAAATTTTTTTCCCACCGTCAAACAATTTACTTAATTTCACGAGTGGCGTTGCTTGACATGAGCACTTTGATCAGAAGATTTTTAGAAATGCTCACATGTGCATAGGACATCAATCCTTCTCTTTTTCAGGGAGTAGAGTAAGAGCGAACGAGAGAAAGAGAGATAGAGTAGAGAAAAATAGAGAGATAGAGCATGTTCTAAGCATTTCACGAGATGTTTCAATCCTAACTCTGTTTAGATGAATTCATCCTATCACACGCCTTAAGAAAAAAAAAATACAAAGATGTTTGTCTGGAGAATGGAGGAAGCATTGTGCCCCGAAGCAGATAGATTCTCTGACTTATCTAACAGAATGGCGCTGCTTGACATGAGCATTTTGATCACAAGATTTTTTTTTAACAATGCTCATATGTGCAATACACGTCAATCGAGCTCTTTTTTATTTTTATTTTTTCAGACCTCGTTTTTACGGTTCACTTTGGAGCGAGCATTTTTAATCCTTATTTTTTGGTTTAAAATAATTTCTCCTCGAGTCATTGCTACTCTTTGACTCTCCTTTCTCCTCTGAATAGTAAGTAGCATATCGTTCATTCATTTTCAGAGAACGCGTACATTACAGCGAAACAAAATGAACGATTCCTCGTGCGAGGCGACCTCTCCTCGCGTCGTAAACTTTTCGGTGGGACTCGCTCGATTTCTCTTTGGCGTCCTCTCCACTTCGCTCTCTGCCGTGCTATTCGCTCTCTTTCTCACTCGCCGATCGCAGCCTACGTACAACAACTTTTTCTTCAAGCTATACATCGCTGGCACCAGTTTGGTGCGTACGGTAGAGAAAAAACAACTAATTATTATTTAAAATTCGTTATGGTGAGAAAAAAACAATATTACATCATGAGCGAGCTCTCGTAATAGGATGAATGATCACTGAAATACATATGTGAGATTTCGAAATACCGCTGCTCTTCGCATAGAATAAGTGCCTAGTTCCTCTACAATTCGAACCCCCATTAATTTGTCCTCCTTTAAGGGCACGCCACTTTTTGTGGTGAACGTGCTGCCGTTGATGCTGCTGAACAGCAGCTCGGGGTGCGCGTGGCTTCTTCCGCTCATGGGTGGCGGCTCGCCCACACACTGGCTCATGCCCCTGCTCATGTCGTCCCACTGGCGCAATCAGTTGCAGTTCTCCATTTCGCTCATCTCCGCCCTCAATCGATGCTCCATCGTTTTCTGCCCGATGCGCATGATCAAAGTTATTGTTTGCTTTTTTAAATTATTTAATTGAATTATTTGCTTTTTTTGGTGAAAAATAGCACAACTCTCTCTAGTAGAACCCTTTCCTCTAATTGTGCCCTTCCCTCATAAGCGTGTTGATAAATAGAACTCTGCGGAGATATTAATAGATAAAATACGTTATGTATGTACATAATGTAGCGCAGAAAGCAAGCAATTAAATTGTTTGATTTTTTCGGTAACGAGTATGTTGAGAAAAATGGTGATGACAAATGATCCTGACTCATTTTGCCTTCTTCTAGTTTTGGAATGAAAACGGCTGGAAATTCTACGTGCTCATCGCAGTTTTGCCGCTGATTGCCTTTTGGCCTGCGTTGCCTGCACGAGTTTATGTTGTCTCGGTCAACGGCTTCTATTCGCTTCTTGCCGAAAAAGCGTACAGTTTTCAGGTTTGAGGATTTAGTTACTCTCGCTCTCTTCCTCGTTCTCTCTATAACTCTCTTTCTTCTTCTTTTTTCACTTTCTCTTCCTATCCCTCTCTAACAATACGTCTTGGAGCATTTACTAACCATAAGTTAGCAGATAAAAAATTTTTAATGTCGAACCTTCAGAACGGTTTCTCACCCGCACTAATATTGACTGTGACATCGCTTCTCTTCGGCTTTCTCGCTTTTGCCCTAACCACAGCAACAATCATTCGGCTGCTGTCGAACAAAGCAGAAGTTGGGAATAATTTTTTTTTCCTTTTTTGATGTGCGCTTTTAAATATCCTAATAACCTTGGAGACAAGAGCTCATGACAATCAATCACGCAGAGAGGCACACGTTGGAATGGTTCATCGATCGAGCGAAATTTGGCGATCGTCTGTGCTGTACAGGCGCTCATTGCAACGGCGTCGGCGCTTCTTTGGGTATCATAGTCTATTTGAACTTTTGATACCAGAACATTGTAGAACGGCGCAAAAAAACGCGCATTTTCAAGAAGAAGATCCTAGCGTTATGCTCCTTTAAGGCATGCATCTACGTGTCTCGCTACATCACTCGTGACACGACCTTTGCCTACTTGACACTTGGCGCGAACGTTTGCATCGACTTCCACGCATTTTGCACTCCCTGGTCTTTGGTGCTCGTCTCAACAAAAGTTCGCAGTGATGCACGGTTCGACTTCCTCTTCTTTCTCTCCAGAATCAGATTCTAATGCGATGATTAATATGATCGTGTCACAATCCCTTTCGAAATTTAACGGAACGTTCTTAGGACCGGAGGTCTTTCGGGAACTTCTGGAAAGTGAATGTCAACAAGAAATCAGTCTCTAATATAGAAAAGATTTATTTCTTGGACCAGATCGTGTACAAATATGCTCATGCATGCGAAATGGTAACGAAAACTGTAGAGCACGGTCTATTTAAGGGTTAATTATCCCAAGCCGTACATTACGATCAGTTGAAATTTAGAGGGCAATATTTCCCACGCTTTATGGCAATGATAAACTATCTTATTCTTCTTCTAGATTAAAAATTAGATTAGAAATTCTTTCTAATAATCCAACTTACAATTGGATACAGTGAATGTCGCAAGGTCGCAACGTTTGTAATGGCATTTTACAATTTGGATACCTCAAACTTACATATGTAATTAAACAGACGGAGGGTGGAAGCTTCCAGAAAAAAAGCGTTCGATTGACTTGTTTGACTGAAAAAGGAGGAAAAAATTAATCAATATTTTATAATATTTTCGTTCTAGACAACTTTTTTTTGGCCGACGTCAGGGGCAGGCGAGCACGGCGTCCACTGATAGCAGAGCAATGTTTCTGAAAACTTCGCCAAAGCGAACTATTTCTAGTTCTCAAAATACTGCGGTACTATAGCCGATGTTCGTGCGTGGAAAGTATATATGTACGTGAGAAATTAAAAAAAATTTGATAGCTTAGTCTGACGATACTTTCTGAAAGTTTTTTTCCTGTATCTTGGTTGAACCTAACAACCTTATCAAAGCTATGATGTGTACTGATATGCCACTAAAATAGATCCTTTGTTATGATGTCATAGTCATTGTCTGCGAATGTTATTCTTTCGCCTATTGTTTGGAATTTAGAAACTGAATGAAATGTGTTCAATTTTGTATTTATTTTAAGAACTCGTTTAGAAATTTTAGTTTTCACTCAAAGATACACCCTATTGTTGACTTATTCTTTTTTTTGTTTAATTGACTATGAATTTTGTACGTATAAATGCGTGTTTATATATGAAGCAACAAGATGCAAATCGGAGAGAACAGGGAGCAAGACAGGGAAAAGATAAAATGAGAAAAAGATAATGAGAGAGAGGAAACGTAATTTAAAAAGTCTAAGAGAGAGGGAGGACAAGAGAAAGGATGACAGGGTCAGTTTAGAAAAATAACGGCCTGCAGTAATATGGAGGGTGCACGAGGATTAGGAGACAAAGAAAAATAGAACAACGTCTCTTTTTCTTTATCTTCTTCCCTTTCTTTAACTCACTCTCTCTCTCTATCTCTCTTGCTCTCTTTCTTTCTCTCTCTCTCTCTCTTTCCCCTCTCTCCCTCCCTCTCTGTTTTCCCTCTCTATTTCTCCCTTTCGTCTTACTCACCTCCCCACCTAACTCCATCGTTTTAATACACTTTCTGCTGATGGAGTGCTCATTAACTTCGATGGACGAGCGTAACGTCGTCCGACTGACGTCATCATACTGATATGAAAGAAAGAGCGAGAGAGATAGATACAGAGGAGAGAGAGAAAGAGCGGGAGAGAGAGGATGAGTCCGAGACAGAGAGAACATAAAAGAGACGCAGACTGTAGTGAGTATCCCAAGAGATGTTTGATGAATAAACCGTATTTTCTCTATTAGAACACCCACCTCCCCTTCTCTAATAGTATCCCCCCCTTGAAAATGCCATTGAAAGATGGTAGCCCTCCCCCTAATGGAATCCCCCTCCTCTCCAATAATGCTCACCCTCTAGCTGTCTAATACATCAGCACGAGACGTACATACCTCGAATGGATCCTGGAGGCATGGGAACTTAATTCACTCACTTCTAAGTAGTTCTTACAACGTTTACTCAATTCACTTGCTTTCAAGAAGTTATTATAATGTTTTTCTGAATTCAGGGAGGGGATTAGAGACAGTGATGAAATATATACATACATATGGTAAGCACCGCATGAGATGTTTTGATTTATATAGTACTTGTTTTTGAAACATGCATGGTGTATTCTTGTGAACAGAGCACGTTTTTTTCTTAAGAATTCAACCTTTAATCTCAATTTATTTAAACTGCACCTGCACATTTGTTTTAAATAAAAAAAACATACAACGAGGAAGAAGAGTGCCACCAAGATGTTTTGACTTAATGAATTATTTTGTATTTCTTGTCTGAAACTTAGTGTTTTCATAAAGTCTGGCATATTTTCCCATATATTTTTTTGTATGCCGCAGGTATTTTTTAGTAGTTTTAAAGAATTTTGATTTCCCTTATAACCTTTGCAAACGCTGCATGAAATGCCGTTTATTGTTAACTGAAAATCAAATCGTTTTAAGCAAGTTATCAAGTTCTTTTTTATCCACATTAAATAATTTCTTTAAAAAAAACAATTAGCTGCATTCAATCACCAAATAAAAGAGTCAAATTAATACAACTTTACCAAAGATACTAAATAATTCAATTCGTAATTTTGTATGTAGAGTGAGTGAAATGAGATGTTAATAATACTTGACTCTTATTTTCTTCTTCTAGTTTTGGAGCCAGAACGGTTGGAAATTCTACGCGCTCATCGCAATTTTGCCTCTGATTGTCTATTGCCCAGCCCTGCCTTCGCGAGTTTATGTCATCTCCATCAACGGCTTCTATATGCTCTTGATAGAAAATCTACAGGTTCCTGACTTTAGCTACCCTGTCTCCTATTCCTGTATTTCGTTTATTCTATCTCACTCGCCGTCGTTCTAGCTCTTTTCACTCTATCTTTCTCGCCCTCTCGCTATCTCCTTAATGCCTAGTCCCTTTGGCGATTTAGTAAATTAACGTATAACACAATTAGAGAAATTTTTAATGTAAAAACTTTAGGACTATTTCAAACCCATTGCTTTCATGACGGTGACGTCGGGTCTGTTCGGCTTTCTCGCTCTTGCCCTCACAGCAATAACAATCGTGCGGCTGCACACGAATAGAGCAGAAGTAAGAATTTAAATAATTGCTTTGGAGCGGCAGTGGAGGTTTCGCTAAATAACAGTGGACAAGAGGCCACTATTGATCGTTAAGTAATTAACGGTAGTCTCCTCCGCTCCAACTTGCCTCTGGTCTCTGCCGCGGCATTAATCTTACCGTTTGTCCAAGACATGTCAAGGACAATCGGTCACGACCGTTCTTGGTCATAACCATGTCAAGGACACGTCAAGGACATGTCATGGACACCTGCGCATATGCGTGTTAAAATACTTTTTTGACATTTTCAGCTCTTTTTACCGTTATTCTATATTTATTTCACAAGAATAATCAAATTAAAAAAAAGAGAAACTAAAACGGTTCACCCTAAGTCCACTTTTGAAAAAAATTCAACTTTTTAAGTCGAAGACAGGTTATGTAATTATGCACCAAGCAATTGGATGAGGGTCACCAGATCCGACAGGAGAAACAGGCTACAACTTGTCGTCTGCTTGTCCTAAGTCCTTCCTGCAAGCCAGTTTCCCTGTATCTTCTCATGCACAACCACATCTCGAGAAATTCTTAGATGTAACAACATTTATATAGATGTGGCTTCATAACATGAGCATAACAAAAACGGTGGGAGAGAGAAACATAGCAGAGGAACGGGAAGCAGTCAATGCAACATTCGCGAGCACTGCTTCAATATGACGGCGCCGAGCAGAGGATGCTGCTAAGCCGCGAAGTTGCGAGTTTGTATAACTTTCTTGTTTTGTTTTCTTGAGTTTCTCATTTTGTTTATGTGTAAACGGTGAGAAAAAAATTTCTCGACCGGGTGTCGAACCCGCGACCCCGAGATTGCCAACCAAACGCTTACGCAATACTCTTCGGAAACATACGATGATAACTTTACTTTGACAGCGTATGTCGTAAACTGGGTCGCATGCCATAATCTGTCCGGGACATCGGTAGTAACCGCGAGCGTGTCACTCTGTGTTCTCCGCGTTTATGCACTCTCTCGCTATGGTCATGACCACGTAAGGGACAAGCCCACAAAAAAATGTCCATGACCATTGAGATTTTTTTCTTTTTTTGTCCAGGACACGTCCAGGACATGTCTTAGACATGCCCTAGACCACTGTGTATTAAGATAGGCAGAAGTGGATGTGTCCAGGACATGCGTTCGTTTTATTTTGGAACGGTCATGACCGATTGTCCTTGACATGTCTTGGACAAACGGCAAGATTAATGCTGCGGCTGGTCTCTGGCAAACGACGAGGAGCGACATTTGCCGAGCCTCGTAGTATTTCTTCATACATATTTGTACTGTAACCAGATCTAAATTTCATGGACGATGAATAATAATAAATGGTGACATTCAATTCGCCACGCAGAGAAGCACAAGTCGGAGTGGTTCTTCGGTCGAACGAAACTTGGCCATCGTTGGTGCCGTCCAAGCGCTCATTGCAGCGGCGTCAGCGCTACTTTGGGTTTGGCTGGAAAAAAGAACACTTGTTCTATTTCAATTATTCGCTTGTTTTTCTTAAAATATGCTTTGAAAAAATATATTTATGCATATGTGCTCCTTTAAGGCCTTCATCTACGTGTCTCGCGTCATCACTCGTGACATGAACAACGCGAACATCATCTACCTTGGCGCGAGCGTCTGCCTCGACATGCACGCCTTCTGCGCGACTTGGCCATTTCTGCTGGTCTCGAAAACCGTTCGGAATGATGCACGGTTCGGTTCGATTTTTTCTCGCTTTGGTTTTGTCTCCACAATCAGCAACGCTTATGAACTGATCAAAGTTTAACATTGAACTTTAAAGAAGGATCATCGAAAAAATTTGTTGTGATTTTAAATTGCTGCGGATTCACTCTTAAATTCAGTCATGCCTGCGAATTTGTGCGACTTGCGAAAAAAAGGTAAATGAGAGTGGGTACTCCCAGTGCAAACGCGGCAATTCGAACAGTTGTATTGAGTGCTTTTCATTTAAGCTACTCTTGTAAGAAGAGTTTTCCACATCTTCTTAATTGAGCGCAGGCAAATAAAAAAAGAGATTTAAAAAAAAAGTTGCTATCATTCTTCGAAGACATTTTCGTACTAATCTGTGAGCTTGTCGTGATAAAAATTTTCTTGATGCATTTGCCATAAAAAATCATAAATATATTTTACTTGAATTGTGTAAAGGAAAAAGAAAAAAAAAAGAAAAAAATTGAATAATATTCATTCTAGGCAATTTTTACTTGGTCGACTTCACTGACAGCCGAGTACGGCGTTTCCTATCAAAGACTTCCGAGGAATGTTTCCGAAAACATCGCCACAGTGAACAATTTCTTCTTCTCAATCTCCTGCTGAAAGGGAATAGTTATACAGGAAGTTTAGAAAACTTCATTGCTTATTCTGACGATACATTCTGGAAGTTCAAGTATCCATCAATTAATCTTGCACCCTCTGCATGATTGTCTGATTATCCACCGTATTTTTTTTCAAACTTCCCTCTCTCTCTCTAACATACACACTTGCTCTATTTTCTCTCTTTCCTCTCACTCTCCTTCAGGCTTTAATTCCAGGCTAATAGCATTTGTAATTGACGTAAAAAAATTATGTTTAATGCTTGTGAACATATGAAACATCAAGAAACAATTGTAAGATGATATTCCACCGCAAGGATTTCCAAACTACACCTCATATGTATGTATAGCTTTGAATGTAGTAGTTGAGACAATGAATCCTAAAAACTAAATGTTTTATATGTCATAAACAATAAGACTACAATATGATGTGTCAAAGAGCGAAAATTCTCAATTTATTTCAGAATATAGCTATCTGAAAACTTGATAACGGTCTAATTCAGTTTCTCTATTTGTAATAATAAACGAACACAAACTCTCTAAACACATGGGCAATTGTTCAGCAAGAGATTGAGAGGTAGAATATTTCAGCTTGGTAATACTCTCGGGATTAATGTTCCTTGCCTATCGTTGGAGGAGGATGATATAGTCTGTGTTGCCTAGATCGACGTAATCGCTTCTCTGTGACGTGGGCCAAGTATGAGTTGCCTAGATAAAAACTTATCCATTATGGATTAAATTGTTTTTTTTATCCAACAATTCAAGTTTTAGTCATATGTAATAATGAATAAAGGCTCACAGATTAGTCTGAAAATCTCATCGAGGAATGTAGGCAACTTTCGTAAAACAATTTTTTAAAGTTTGGTTATTTATGAATAAATAAAAAAAGCATTTTAAAGCACAGCTTGCAGATATGGCTCGATGATCACATTGTTCATTCCGTTGGGAGATGAAGAAAAAAAAACTACAGTATGACTATCGAACCGTGCATCATTCCGAATCGTTCTCGAGACGAGCAGAAAGGTCCATGTCGCACAGAATGAATGGATGTCGAGGCAGACGGCAGCGCCAAGGAAGATGTACGCATAGTTCGTGTCACGAGTGATGAAGAAAGACAAGTAGATCAAGGCCTTAAAGGCGTCCAAAGCTGTATTTACAATAATTATCTATTATAAATATGTATATTTATTTGTAAAAAATATATATAAATATATGTGATAAATTTATCCAAACCCAAAGAAGAGCTGTCGACGCTGCAATGGCTGCTTGAACAGCGCCGACGATTACCAAGTTCCGTTCGATCGAAGAACTGATCCGACGCGTGCTTCCCTTCGCGATTATATGTCAATATCTTTATTTATGATGACATGGTTATAAGTGCTAATAAATATTTTAGCGATACTGCTGTCCACAGCAAAATCCATAAACCCCCAACTACCCCCCCCCCCCCCCTTCCAAAGAACAACTTACTTCTGCTCTATTCGCCTGAAGCCGCACAATTGTTATCGCGGTAAGAGCAAAAGCGAGAAAGCCGAAGAGTCCCGACGTGACCGTTATTGTTGTAGCGGGTTCGAAGTATTTCTAAAGTTTTACAATTTTTTCCTTGTTTGCATGTTAAATTAGTAAATTGCCAAAATGTGTATGGCTAAGAGATATAGAGTAAGGGAGAAAGGGAAATATCGAAAGGGCGTAATTTAGAAGTCGAGAGGGAGAGAGAGAGAGAAAACAAAGACACAAGCCTGAAAAGTGAACGATTCTTCCATATGAAGCATATAGGAGCCGTTGACAGGAACAACATAAGCTCGCGCCGGCAGCGCCGTCCAATAGACAATCAGTGGCGAGATTGCTATCAGCACGTAGAATTTCCAACCATTCTCGCTCCAAAACTAGAAGAAGAAAAAGAAAAGAGCCAGATACCGTTGCCATCGCCTTGCTTGCAACCTACATACATACGTACGAATTGAATTGTTTTGAAACGAACAGTTTCCTCGCTTTGCTGGTGCTGGTAACATAACGCTGGTTTCTTTTAAACTTTGATGCAGGTAAATTTTTTGATGAACTACAGTGAAAAAAGCTTTTTTTAATGTATATATCGAAATAAACTGATTTAACAAAAATTAATTTTTCATAAAAAAAAGCAACAACGCTTCGACTCAGAAAGTGACAAGTCAGATTTAAGAAAAAGTCTTTTAATGTCCTTAAATAAATAACATTAACGTAATACCTTCGGCATACGCATCGGCCAGAAAACGATGGACCAGCGATTAAGAGCACAGATGAGCGAAATTGTAAAGTGAAGCTGATTCCGCCAAAAAGACGACATGAGCAGGGGCATGAGCCAGTGCGAGGGACCGCCGTCGGTCATTAGCGGAAACAGCCACGTGCAGCCCCAGCTGCTGTTCAGCAGCGTTATTGGCAGTACGTTCAGCAGAAAGAGTGGCGTGCTCTTTAAGGAGACAAAAAACTCGCACTTGAATTCGCAGCTCCTTTCTTTTAGTCAAGGGGAACATGTGATTTGGAGAGGGCGACTAAAATAGGCAGGAATTAAAAAAAAATTACGTTTGAGTTTCATGATCCTTTAATTTTTTTTTGAGATTTTAAATTGCAGCGGGCCTTCATACTTCCATATGGGGTTTACTAGCGGGTTTGTGCGTCGGCAGTCAAAAATGCAAAGCCGCGCATTGCGACCGCAACGATAAAAAAAAATCAGTTCATTTTATTGTGGTGCGGACACAATCCGCGAGCATCGGCCGTAAAGTGGTGCAATATATACGTAGATTAGTAAAACATCAGATGCTCCTCAAACTATTTTAGACAAAACACTGTGAAAATGCATTACATATTTTATCTATGATCGTCCTCCTTTAACTCTTTGATATCTACACACACCAAGATGGTGCCGACGACGTAGAGCTTGAAGAAGAAGGTGTTGTATGGCGGCTGCGAACGCCGAGCGAAAATGAGTGCGATCAGCACGGCGGAGACTGAGATCGAGAGAACTCCGAAGAGAAGGCGTGCGACTTCCACCGAGAACTTGACGAGGCGAGGAAATGTCGCCGCGCAGGATTCGTTCATTTGTCACTGTAGTTTTGTTCGGTCTCTGTAAATATTGCATCGTCATAAGAGCAAACAGCTCTGGTAAGAGCGGGTAGCGAGGATTCGATGAGGTTTTCTATGGACGAAAAAAAAGAGAAAAAAGCACAATCACAACCAACACTATATACCTAAAATAGTAAAATAAATTAAAATAAAGAGCTCGATTGAAATATCAATGTTGTCGTTGCAGTTTTGAGCTATGCACATATGCATACATACATATATGCTCATTGCTAGGTGTGTTTTGTGAAGATATGTATGCAAGATGTATAAACAATGGAAATAAAACATGCATCTCACCATCAGACTTTATGAAACAGTAACTTTCAGACTTTAAATGCAAAACAGAAGACAGAATCTCGAATGCGTTGCCATAGACAAGATGGATGAGATTTTAAAAAATTCCTGGGATTCTTCTCTTTATCTTTACACATTGTCTAGAACATAAACAATGCGTCTATTATGGATGTTTCTAATGCGTGCGTGTGATCTTTTTACTTCCGTCTTAAAATGCCTCCTTCATTTGCCACGCATATTCCCAGAAATGGTCACCCTAGATGTCATTGCAGCATTCTTAGAAGGTAACTAGACAAACATCAAAGGAGGACACTGAACATTAATTGTCTTTTCAAATTGTATTCGTGTGCTATCTTCATTTAACAAGTTTGTGCGACCTGCAAAATAATATAAAATAGAATGAGAGAGTTCCTACTCCCAGAGTGCATGCCCCTATTCAAATCTGATTTATGCACCTTTTTTCTATTTTAGTTGATGTGATGATGGTCTGCGCCGAGAGACTAGAAAGGTTTCTTTATGTATTGTTAGCTTGTTCAACAATATTGTTTAATGTAATATTTAATTTGTAAAAATCAAAATTCAAAACTGTATCCTATTTTACATGTTAAGGAATGTATCATATTTTTCGAATTTCTATCCCATTGAGAATGAAAATTCCATGTTTGTTGCATGTCAACACTACAAGATGCTCGGCATTGATGAATAAAACTCGGTCAGCACCAATAAGCTCCATTCAGAACACTTCAAGGACCTCTAATGAATTGTTTTTTTTTATCTGAGCATTCATATGCAACAAGTGTTTATGTGCATGTCTCAAAATTTGTCATATGAGTTGTAATTCATTCTTCACAAGAGTGTCAAAATGATAACGTCACGAAGTTGAGTGGGTTGCAAGATGAAAGGTCAACAAAGTATGTGGTTGCCATAGCAAAATATAGAAATAGTACGAATTTTTAGCATCATTAGTAAAACAAAATTTGATGGAATCTCCGGATCTTTTTCCATCCACCTAAATTAATGCATTAATTGGTCTCACTTATCCTTAAGAGTTTGTTATCTTCCACGAGATCAGTGAGAAGGACGGGACAAAGTATGTGGTTGCCATAGCAAAATATAGAAATGGTACGAATTTTTAGCATCATTAGCCCAACAAAATTTGATGGAATCTCCGGATCTTTTTCCATCCAGCTAAATTAATGCATTATTTGGTCTCACTTATCCTTAAGAGTTTGTTATCTTCCACGAGATCAGTGAGAAGGACGTTATAAAAGAATCATAACAATAATCGTAAAAGCAGTCATGTACATCTCCTGCTTCTCCTTGTTCATCTCCTTCTTCTGCTTGTTCATCTCCTGCTTGTTTATCGCCTTCTTCATATTGTTAATCTCCTCCTTCAGCATATTGAACTGGACCATGTGCATGTTGTCCTTTGAAATTTGCTGAAAGTGAATTTTTTTATAATTTAATAAAAATGAAAAGATTATTAAAAAAAAAACATTTAATGGGCAACCTCTTTAAAATGTCGTCCTTGTGGCGGCCAGTTCGTTCTTGAGCTCTTGATCTGCATATGTAACGGAATGTTCCATTCCTCACGGTTCCTTCCCTATTGCCCTTTCCCCACATCTGAATAGCTGAGTGCAACTACATTCCCATTGCGTCTTCGAGTCTTTTCTAGTTAGTCTCCCTTCCTTGGTTCTTCGTGAGCGGTTGCCTCCCTTTTGGTTTCTTGGTGTTGGTCGGTTCTTGAAGATAAACCTCTGAAAACCCAATCCCTCCCCTCGTCTTCTGCAGCGAAAGGCAGTGAATTGAACAACAATAACAGCGTCTTGTTATTACATGGGGTCGAGCCGATCGAAATCGACGAGATCTCTTGCTGAAGAAGAGAGGAATCGCTGCGACTGGAGGTATTGTTTGCGTTTTGCAAGCAGTCGCACAGCTTGATGAGGCTGGGTGCCGGAAGGAATGGATTGGAGGAAAAGTAAAAGTGACGGCTGTCGGTCACTTAAAAGGCGACAGTTGGTCTAGTACAAGAGAGCGCAGAGAAGCGCATACTTATAAGATAAGCCTCTGAAGACCCAATCCCTCCTCTCGTCTTCTGCAGAGAAAGGTAGTGAATTGAACTACAATAACATTGTCTTGTTATTACACATACTTGACTGAGGAGAGCTAAACGAAAAGATGCGTTTAATTTAATGCAGCCTACAACCAATAATTGCTGCAACTATACATACATGCACAATACGAAAAAAAATTAATTCCAAATACATTATTTGCGCATTTTTTGCACTTATTTTATGTTTAATTTTTTCCTATGATATAGTTCTATTCTATCATCTTCAGCTATCATCTAAACTTTTGACTATTCACATTCTCATTCTGCTCGCGTATTTCATCTTAGGCATCCTGCATCCTTGAGCAGCAACCGAGGATAGTCGAGTTTGGGATCAGTTGCCTTGTGCTTTTCTTCTCGATTGCGTGCCGAAGCTTCGTCTCCACTCTGCTTCAACTCAGGGAGGCTTCCAGTTCACGAGGAAATGGTATGCCAAATGAAACAGGATCCGTGGGCCCACATCTTCTCCTACTGGATCCCCAACGAAGCAGTCCATCGACGTAGGCCCCAGGTCGTCCATCCCTTAGTTGCCGAGACCATATTCCGTGACCATTTTCTCTTTCTCTCTTTCTCTCTCTCTCTCTCTCTCTGTCCCGCTCGTAGCCCGCGACGAAGTTGCGAGCCCTTTAACGATTAATTGAAAAAAAAATAATTCTAGAAAAGGAAAAATCTATCACATACAGTACCGACAAAAAGTCTATGAACTTTTGGTTTTTCATTCCTAATTTTCTTCAAAATGTATGAAATTAAATGAAATTTTCAGGGTTGCTTCTTTGAAATAATAGATCTCCAGTAGCAGAATATTGGATTCATTGATCAACTGCAGAGCGAAATAAAAATCAATAACGCAAATTACCTGGGTTGCACATTTAGGCGTGCTGGACAAAATGGTTTATTTCTATGATATTCGGCTAGTTTTTATTGGACAAATGGTTGAGATGTATTGTAGAACATCTCTGCGATAACTTTTTGGTCTAGTCGCTAATTTATCACATGTTTTTACATGTGATTAAGTAGCGACTACTCGATCCATGCAGGCGGTCTGAGATGCAGAAGTTCGGGAGGATAAAGTCGATTTTTTACTGCAATATGTATAGTAATCATGATGTCCATATGTTCGCAGAGCATGATCGAACTTACTCACATGGTTACTAGGGCTGTGCAAATTACATTCTAACTGTTTGAGCACGCGATGACCACTGTGGCCAACTTTCGCCCACTGTCAGGACCAACTTAAAGTGATGCTACGCGGGAGTCTGATTTTCAAAAAAACGGGATTGCCTGTCTCAAGTGATTGTCAATAGTCTTTTACATGTTCTTTTGCCTTATTTCTTGCCATGATCTATGAGGCCACCAGATAAAATAGATCGTTTGAATGAACTCCTGGCGTAGAGTAATGCGGTGTCTTAAAAAGCGGAAAACTAAACTCGAAAATGTTTCAGATCGAATCAAATATCACTTTAGTTTATACATCAGAGTGTTCTGCAATGTCTAAGCCCAATTAGCCAGTTCAATTTTGTGATTGTTTTAAAATACAATGCTGTCAAATACTATTCTATGCCATGGTGCCGTCAAACGATCTACTGCCCTGGTGGCAACATAAAGCCAGGGATGTAATAGGGATTCTGAACGTGGAAAAGCCTATTAACTATCGTTATAGATATGTAAAAACGTTTTTGCAATACGGACTCCTGCAGAAGATCAGTTTTAGCATGTTAGCGCCTCGGACAAAAGTTGACCGCCGCATCCAAAGTGTGAATAAATAGTTAGCATCTTATTTCCACAGATCAGGTAACCGTCTGAATTAGTTCAATGATCACCTCCGAGTATATGGACATCATTATTCTAGATATTGCAGTAAAAGATCGACTTTTTCCTCCTGAACCTTCTGCATCTCAGGCCGCCTGCATGGTTCGGGTACTGGGGGCATGACAACATGCAAAAACATGTGATAAATTAACGACTAGACCAAAAAGTTATCGCAGAGATGTTCTACAATACATCTCAACCATTTTTCCAATAAAAACTAGCCGAATATCAAAGAAATAAACAATTTTGTCCAGCACGCCTAGATGTGCAACCCAGGTAATTTGCGTTATTGATTTTTATTTCGCTCTGCAGTGGATCAATGAATCCAATATTCTGCTACTGGAGATCTATTATTTCAAAGAAGCAACCCTGAAAATTTCATTAAATTTCATACATTTTGAAGAAAATTATGAATGAAAAACCAAAAGTTCATAGACTTTTTGTCGGTACTGTACATATGGTTATATTCTATAGAAGTGGGTGTTCGGTGGACTCAGGCGATTTCGTCGAAGTGACTGACGAAGATTAGGCAGAACTTATCCCGACGAGCAAAGCGCCAACTTATCGAATCAAAGTTATTTCAGTTAACTGCGTCTAAATCACCATTCTTAAAATCTTTTTTGCATCGTAGCATTTTGTTTTCGTTCCTTGCACTAAGTTACATATATATTTATAACGAGGCAGCATTACTTTTCCATGTGAATCATACTGTTAGAATTTCTTATGAATAATTCTGTCCCTTATGAGTGAGCCTATTTCTTGTTCCTTATCTGTGACGTCTGAACTCTTTTGTAAAAGTGCTCACGTCATGAATACAACTGTTATCATTATAGTTGCTTTACTTGTTCTAACATCACGAGTCCGTAGAATCGTGGAGATTGAGAGAGAGATAAAAGATAGAGAGAGGGAGAGATAAAAAGAGAGAGAGAGAGAACACATGAAAGATGACGACTGTGAGCATCTCACGAGATGTTTTGATTGATATACAGTTCACTTGTTGTTGAACCATACTCTGTTTTAATGAATTCACCCTTTCACACGCATTTGCACATTTATTTAAAGTACAACGGATGTTGTCTGGCAAATCGAGGAAGAACAGAAGAACACTGACTCAGAGATGTCTGGAGTTAACTTCCTTTTTTTGAATTCCTACTCTAAAGCCTGCAGTTTTTCATTACGTCTGTTATGCGTGATATTTTCCCATTGTGAATACATGCATTACATATCCTCACCAAATTGCATTGCTTGACATGAGCACTTTTGATACGAAGATTTGCTGCAACAATGTGCACAAGTGCGCAGCTCTAAAAACCACGGGTAAGATTGACTTGTCGATCGAGCACTGTCGGTCTTATTTTACTCTCCAGTAATTTACTGTACAAGTTAGAGACACCACTTTTATTCCTTTTTTGTTCGAAAAGGTCCAAGTAGAATCCGTGCTCCCTTCGAGGGTACGTTCGAGAGCTATGATTTATTTCATGAAGATATTCAATTTCACCATTACTTTCAGCCATGCAATTAGCATTTACAAAACTGACGCCAATTTGGAATTTCAATGAAATAGTCAGAGCTTTTGGATAATCTTTCTACTTTTTAATTTTTTAATTTTTCGGTCTCATATCAAAATTGCCTTTCAATGAAATAGTCAGAGCTTTTGGATAGTCTTTCTACTTTTTATTTTTAATTTTTCGGTCTCATATCAACATTGCGTACAAAACTAATGGTAAACGAGGAATTTCTAAAGAGCTCTCGCAAACTTGTCTTCTATCACTCTCGCATTCAACTTCGTTATCCACTGACAGTGAATTTTGTTTAGTTAATAATTTTTTCTCTTAGTTAAAATTTTTTACTAGAATTGAGTCACTTTTGACCATTTTCCGTTGTGAACAGGCATCAAACAAGCATGAAGCTTCTATACTCGTTCATAGTGAAGACTCAACCCTTGTTATCGTTTTCTTCCAAGATTAAATTACACGGCAGAGATTATTTTGCCAGAGCATACTTGCATAGATGCAATCATACTTCAATGTAATATGTTCCACACACGGCCCAACATTTACTTCATTCCAAAGATCAGTTGGAAAGACGCAAAACGAGTTAAAAGAATTTGTTTCGCGCCTATGTGCCTTATCGTATTCCTCAAAACATGGCAACCTTGCACTCATTTTGAGTGGTGTGGATGTTGAAAAATAAGGCGATTCTAGTGGAGAAAAAATAAGAGAATAATGAGTAACCGTCTCGTCTCTCCAAGTGTTTTGACATTGAGGGTATCTTCATACATATATATTGTTGACGAATAGAAGAACTATATTGCTAACGCTAATTATGAATGGGCTCTTATCTATTCAGTCATAACATTCCATTATATATTTACATATATTTGCAACTTATTCGTAAGCTCTTTCTTGCTTTTGCCTTTTCAGTCTTTTTGCTACTCATTAGATAGCACTTTTTGTTTTCATCATTTCGTTCAAGTCTACCTCGAATCCTCTCTACCCGTCGAGTGTACATACATAAGTCTTTTCAAAGTCATTTTCAGCGCCCGCATAAATCAAACGACAAAATGGATGATTCGTCGTGCGCGGCGACCTCTCCTCGCCTCGTGAAGTTCTCGGTGGAACTCGCTCGTCTTCTCTTTGGCGTCCTCTCGACCTCAGTCTCTGCCGTGCTGCTCGCCCTCTTTCTCACACGGCGTACTCAGCCGCCGTACAGCACCTTCTTCTTCAAACTCTACGTCGCAGGCACCATTTTGGTGTGTTCGGCAGCAAAACCTTTCAAGAATGACCGTCAAATGCAATCAGCGAAGCAAGGCTAGCGCCTGGACTCATCGCTCATCTTTCGAGCCATGCTTAAAGGAGCTATCAAAAGAATAACTTATATGTTTATTGTTTTCACTACATCGGTGACCTCGCTTTGGTCTTGAATAAAGCGTAAAGTATACGAGTGCTAAAAATTAGGGCTATCAAATTGCCACCCACTCTTCGCACTCTCATTTGTGCGTGTGTTGCTATCTGCACTATTGGTGAAATGGCATGTTAGAATGAGTGGGTGACGAACGTTTTATGGTGATCTTCTACTATATAACCTGCACTAATTATGAATTGCACTAATTTATTTGCACTAATCCACTCTTCCTACTGAATACGCTGCCGTTGGTGCTGCTGAGCGGCAGCTGGGGTTGCACTTGGCTGCTCCCGCTAATGACGGACGGCGGTCCCTCACATTGGCTCATGCCCGTGCTAATGTCTTCATGCTGGCGGAATCAGCTCTACTTCACAATTTCGCTCATCTGCGCCCTCAATCGATGGTCCATCGTTTTCTGGCCCACGTGTATGCCGCAGGTCTTGAGGGGATCTATTGCATGAAAATGTTGTTTTTTGATGAAAAAAAATGTAATCAAATAATCAGAGCGTTTTTTTATTAAGCGAAAAAAAAAATAATTTCCAGCAGTAAGTTTGCATAGAGAAAAACCGGTAATATTACAAAAAAAAATGCATTTACATTAAGAAAATGTAGCTTGCAATGATGATCTCTGACACTTTTTTCTTCTTTTTCTAGTTTTGGAGCGAACACAGCTGGAAATTCAACGTGCTCATCGCTATTTTGCCTCCGACAGTCTATTGGCCATCGCTCCCTGCACGAGTTTACGTTGTCTCTGTCGACGGCTTCTATTTGCTTACGACAGAAAAATTATACAGTTTTCAGGTTTCTGACATTCGCTACTCGCTTTTCTCTCGCTTTACCTCTCTCGTCCTCTCTTTCTCTCTCTCTCTCCCTCTCTTTCTCTCTCTTTCATTCTTTCTCTCTTGCCCTCTCTCTCTCTCTAAGTTTCACTCTTTTTCTCACACTTTTTCAAACTATCTCTCACTCTTTCTGTAATATATGTTCTAAGTTAGCAGATTGAAAAAAAAATTTTTTTTAATGTCAATACTTTAGAACTATTTGCAACCGTCGAAAATCTTGACCGTGACATCGGGAATCTTCGGCTTTCTCGCGCTTGTCATTACCGCTATAACCGTCATGCGACTGCACACGAGTAGAACGGAAGTAAGAAGCTTTTGGAAAAAATATTGTTGTGTTTATCGCTTATAACAGTGGAAAATGAAAGAATGACATCCAATCGTACAGAAAGCCACACGTCGGAGTAGTTCGGTCGAGCGGAACCTGGCGATCGTCGGCGCTGTTCCACTCATTGCAGCAGTGTCTGCGATACTTTGGGTTTGGCTAAATTCACCAGTTAATTTTTTCTTTCTTCATTAATAGCGTGTCTCTCTAAATCACATGCAATTTCGCCATTTGTATTTGCGAATTCAAGAAGAGTCAGTTTAGTATACAAAGGAGGCTATAGAATTATCCTTTGATTGTGAGACATCATGGGCTATAGTGCATGTTACCGAGAATACAATGGTCAGGAAAATTGAGATATGTTGTATATTACTGTTGTTTCATTCATACACCCTTTTTAGGCCTTTGTCTACGTGTCTCGCTTCGTCACTCTTGACACGACCTATGCGTACATGTCCCTTTGCGCATCCGTCTGCCTCGACATCCACTCCTTTTGTGCGCCTTGGACATTTCTGCTCGTCTCGAGGACGATTCGGAATGATGCACGGTTCGAGCATCTCGCTTTTATTTTTCTCCACAATCAGCAAAACTTAGGAAATGATCAATGTATTATCACCAAATTGACTCTGACAAATAATAAAGCAAAAAATTGAATTGAATTGTTTGAACGAAAAACAAAATGAATCGATATTAGATTGGGTTCTTTCTAGGCAACTTTTACTTGGCCGACATTACATACATCCGAGTTCGGTGTCCGCTTCCAAAGATTGCCACGGAACGACTCCGAAAGTATTGCCAAAGTGAACTATTTCTAGTTCCATGGCGCGTGTGGAAGACTATTAGTTCCGTTGGAAATTTCGAACGAAATAAAAAAAGCGCATGCTAAGGATACTTTTTAAAAGTTATTTTTTTGTGAAGAATCCAAAAATTTAATCGACTTATGAGATTGCCATTGAACTTCAGCGTACTTCATACCACTTGAAATGCATCGAAAAATAGACCATTTTCCATGGGATTATACCCAGAGAAATTTCATTTTCGTTTATTGTTGGCTATTTAGAAACTGAAATTAAAGATACTTATTATTTTTCATATGTAATAAATTTTTAATTGTGAAGATTGGTTGCCTCAATTTCTACATGTATAGTTGTAGTTTGAATATATTCATATATCAATTGCATCTTCATGTTAGACATATTCAAACATTGAAATGTTAGATATTTCAGCGTTCGAAATTCAAACACTGAAACCTTAGATATATTCACACACTGAGAAGAATCACAAGAGATTTAAGATTTACAAGAGTTGAATAAAGCGAATATAATACAAAGATGTTTATAAAACAATATATAAATAGACAATCTATAATATCTTCCATATTACTTTTCATTTTTCTCCCCTTTTTTTTCGTGCTTAGAAAATCACAAAAAATCTATACTGGTAAAGAGAGAATACAGTGAGTTAAAGAGACAGAGAGCGCATATGATGGACTCAGACTGTAGTGAGCTTGTTGTCAATCCACGCTCTGTTTCGACGCATTCACTCTTTACACGCTTTACATTTATTAGAAGAGAAAAGAATACAAAGCTGCTTGTCCAGCAGACGAGGAAGAAGAGTGACTATGATAAGTTTCCGCTTGTCCTTTGTCTCTTCTCGGCGCGTCGGCACATGTATTTTCCCCATGGTTACCACATGCCATTCATGCCATGCCCGAATGGCACGGCTTAGCACGATCTCTTCGCTAATTGTAAGAAAATATGCAACAATACGCATCAATATAGTTTGGGTAATATTGATTTTTCAATCGAGCTATTTTTTTTTCTATTTTCATAATTTTCGGCCGTCCGTGACTCGTTCTAGACATCGTTTACATATATATATTTTTTTTATTTTCGTAAAATCCACTTCGAAACCTGTGTAGCATACGAATCGTTCTAGATATTTACTTACGGAAACAATCAATATTCATCTATAACAATTTTCCTGACCATTTGGTCGCCTCTCTCTAAATCACATGATCTCTCGCCCTTGTGTCAGGCAAAAAAAAAGGGTGAATGCAAGATTGTGCGTTTAGATCCTTTTAATCACAGCAACGAAATGGATGATTCGTCGTGCGCGGCGACCTCTCCTCGCCTCGTCAAGTTCTCGGTGGAACTCGCTCGTCTTCTCTTTGGCGTCCGTTCGACCTCAGTCTCTGTCGTGCTGCTCGCACTCTTTCTCACTCGGCGTTCGCAGCCGCCGTACAGCACCTTCTTCTAGCCGGCTTGACTTCGTGCTTAGAAAATCACAAAAAATCTATACTGGTAAAGAGAGAATACAGTGAGTTAAAGAGACAGAGAGCGCATATGATGGACTCAGACTGTAGTGAGCTTGTTGTCAATCCACGCTCTGTTTCGACGCATTCACTCTTTACGCGCTTTACATTTATTAGAAGAGAAAAGAATACAAAGCTGCTTGTCCAGCAGACGAGGAAGAAGAGTGACTATGATAAGTTTCCGCTTGACACTTTTCTTTTATATTTCTTCTCTCAAACTAACTGTTTTTACATAAAGCCAGACATGCATGCGATTTTCCCATTGTGAATACATATGTAGATAACTTCATTGAATAAATGTGGCGCGATTGTACGTGCCAGAAAATTGCTGTTTCAGCTTACTTATTGCATTCATTTCCTGCAGATCTTGACGCGTTAGAGGTGCCATTTTTATTCATTATTATTTTTTTTCGTTCAAAAAATCCTCTCCGAATCCTACGATTGAATTCTCACACCACATGGAAAGCATACAGTCGCGCTTAATATTTCAGGTACATAAATTAATTAGATTAATTAGATTAGTTAAAATAAGCGCAATTGGAATCACAGGAATCCGCGTAAAAGTGCCTAATATCGCTCAAATTTTAATTGAAATTATTTAAAATTTTAAGTCCTAGCGTAACAAATGAACGATTCGTCGTGCGCGGCGACCTCTCCGCGCCTCGTCAAGTTCTCGGTGGAACTCGCTCGTCTTCTCTTTGGCGTCCTCTCGACCTCAGTCTCTGCCGTGCTGCTCGCGCTCTTTCTCACTCGGCGTACTCAGCCGCCGTACAGCACCTTCTTCTTCAAGCTCTACGTCGCCGGCACAATCTTAGTTTGTACAGAAGCAAAAACTCTATTGCATTTGGGCGCCTCAATGTGTGAAATACCGGCTTCATCCTGGCAGTAGTTTTGGAATTTTACATACTTCCTGGGGTGATCGATCACCCTGCTTTTAGAACACGCCACTCTTTCTGCTAGACGTGCTGCCGATGACGCTGCTGCACAGTAGCTGGGGATGCGCGTGGCTGCTCCCGCTAATGACCAGCGGCGGTCCCTCGCACTGGCTGATGCCCGTGCATATGTCAACCTGCTGGCGCACTCAGCTTCAATTCACAATTTCGTTCATCTGCGCCCTAAATCGATTCTCCGTCGTTTTCTCGCCAACGCGTATGCCTCAGGTTTTTTTTGGGAAACTATACCGTCAAAATGTAAAACTGAAATCAATTGTTTTAAATAAAGCACAATAATTCTTCGCTTTTATTAGGCAAAAACTTGGGGATGTGAATACATAAATAAATACTATGTACGTTACAAAATAGAGCAAACTGCTCGTAATATGCGAATGACGCTTTGTTTCTGGAAAAAAAGCGCGCAGTGCTCCGTCTCGCCAATTCGAACTGTCCTGTATTTATGAGGCTTTATGCTTCCGTACAAGACTTTCGCGTGCGGTTGCGTCAGACGGCTAATTGCTCACTTTACGCTCTTCAAGGCCGGCAGGGCCCTATTTTATAGGGGCTTTATTTATTTCTTGTTGTGTATTATGTTGAATGTTTACGATAGTTCTAAAACTTTCTCTCTCTCGCGCTTGCTCTCTACTTGTATTGTTTCGACACTTGGGCCCCATCTTCATGGGGCCCTAGTGTCGAAAGTGCAACATGAAGTTGGGGCCCAAGTGCCTTGCGAAGTTATTGAGCTTTATTGAGCTCAGTCAAGCTGAGTCATAGATAGAAGCAAGGAAATAAATTCGTTTCGTGAGTACATAAGTATGTAGATTAAGAAAATAAAGGTGACTCGGACTGCTTTCTTCCTCATTCTAGTTCTGGAGAAAGAACGGCTGGAAATTTTACGTGCTCATCGCAATTTTGCCTCCGATTGTCTATTGGTATACGCTGCCTGCACGAGTTTATGTTATCTTTGCCATCGGCATCTATTGGCTTTATGCTGAAAAGGCGTTCAGTTTTCAGGTTTGTGGTTTAAGCTATTCTGGCGCTACGTCGTTTGAGAACCGGCGGATGAGAACACGTCGTATGAGAACCTTGACCGGCCGTTTGAGAACCGAGCACAAAGAGAATCTGCCGGATGAGAACCGAGTGCGGATAATATTTTCATGCATACGCCGGATGAGAACCGAGCGTAGAGTGAATGCCCGGATGAGAACCGAGCAGAGAAGGTCTTTTTTTGGAATGGCCCGGATGAGAACCGAGCGGAATTTGGTAATTTTGGGAATGTGCCGGATGAGAACCGAGCGTAAAATGTAATTTTTAGAATTGTGCCGGATGAGAACCGAGCGTAAAATGTCATTTTTAGAATTGTGCCGGATGAGAACCGAGCCTAAAATATCATTTTTAAAATTGTGCCGGATGAGAACCGAGCGTAAAATGTCATTTTTAGAATTGTGCCGGATGAGAACCGAGTAAAATGTCATTTTTAGAATTGTGCCGGATGAGAACCGAGCGTAAAATATCATTTTTAAAATTGTGCCGGATGAGAACCGAGCGTAAAATGTCATTTTTAGAATTGTGCCGGATGAGAACCGAGCGTAAAATGTCATTTTTAGAATTGTGCCGGATGAGAACCGAGCGGAAAATGTCATTTTTAGAATTGTAATTATATATGACAAATATGATTAATAAATATTAAATTCAATTTAATATAACTATAATTATTACAGTGGTTGCCTAATTCTTATTGAGGCTTATTATCAGGATATTTGTTTGACTGTTATATTCGGCCTGAAAAATAAAACCAAATTTTGAGGAAAATTCTATTTAAAGCGTAATTTGTTCATTGACGGATTGTTACTGTTGTTTGTGTTGATACCTGTTCAATGACAGTTTTTTTGAATGCCTAGTTACCTGCGTTTAAGTCGACAAACCATCGTTTAGAATAATGCCCCGGGGGAAGCCGTCAGATGTTTATGCGAAAGATGGGAGCCTGTTCAATAGAAAGAAGACTTTAAAAGATGGCTCAGAGCTTCTTCACTGCCTCAAAAGGAAGGCAGGGTGTACGGCCACTGCATACCTCCGCCCATCGAAGCTGATATCGGTCCATGGAAGTCACAACCACATTCCGGACGATGCAAAAGCTGCCGCCGTAGCAAAGTGTCGTTTTTTTTGGGGGGAGAACTCCCGGGGCTTCCCTCACCTGGAAACGTCTGATTCTCTTACGAAAATGCCCTATTTCTCTGTCTCTAGCGCGTCTCCCGCCAAATCTGGCGGGGTTCCCCCACCCTCCACCCGGCAAAATGATATCCGGCCACCGTCGCTTAAGGACAGAGACAGCGAGAGTGTGTTTAAAAGTGAGAGACACGACCTGCCGGGTGGAGGAGATTTGCTACGCTATAGTCATAGCGTCGCAAATCTCCCCCACCCGGCAACTTGCGTCTCTCACTTTTAAACACACTCTCGATGTCTCTGTCCTCGAAGAATTCTCCGGAGTTCGGTCTGTTCCGAAAATAATTCAATTGCAATCTTGCTTATTAGTAGGATATTCGTAACTGCGGAGCTCTGCGTCCTTGCAAATTTTGAAAAGCGTATTGCTATTTGTTTCTACAAATGAGATTTGCTTATTGTTGTGCTTTGTATTTTGACATCATGTTGTAACAATTTGTTTAGCCTATGGAGGGTGGTCCCAAGTTCACCCCAGCGCAGTCCGACTTCATCGTCGAGAGTGCCTACGACAGCCGCGAGAGTCTCTTCTCTGGAAATGCCAAGCGAGGCAAAGATGATAACCAGAAAAGGAACGCAATCTGGAAGAAGATAGAAGATCGCTTCTTGGTCAAGTTCCGCGTCCACCGGCCTGCCGAAAAACTCAAGGATCATCTTAAGTATCGTAAGAAGACTTTCAAGGAGAAGACGGCAAAGTGGAACAAGTTTGCATTTTCTTTATAGGATTTCTGTTTGTTTGTCTTTTCATTCTTTCATATATTTTTTGGGATCGTTATTTATGGATGCCTATATCAGTGAGCAGGATGTTTTGTTACTTTAGGTATCTAACAGCTACTGGCGGCGGGCTGGATGAGGAAGCCGAGAAACTGAGGGCCGAGCTAACAGATGAGCTCGGATACACCGACTACCTGCTCTGCCTGATGTTCGCCTCTACCCCAACATTCACTGGCGTTGGGAAAAAAGAGTTAGAAACTGGGGTGAGACCTTTTTACCTGCCTCTTTTCACGTGGTTTGAATATGTGCATTTGCTTTTAAGTGGCTTCCGAATAACGAGGGCGCGGCGGCGAGCGATTCTACTCAACCGGCTCCTCGCGAGTCAGCTGGCTCGGTTCCTGCTATTATTAAGGTGATAATTGTGATAATAATGTGATAATAGTTGTGATAATTGCGATGCAATAGATGATTGTGATGGTGCTCAACATTTATAGGTCGAGCAGCAGGAGCATCCTCCAAGTGCTTTTGCCCGCACTCATGCGCATGGAGAAGGGTCGAATAAGAAACACGCGCGCCGTCTCCCCATGAAAAGAACTCGCAGTCGCGACCTGGAGGTAACTGAAGTTGTTTCTAAGATATTTTAAAAACGTTTACCCTTGATGACTGTTACCGGTTTGTTTGTGGCTATTGTTGCTGTTGAGAGTTGTTATTGCTACTCTTTTGTTGCTATTGAGAGCCCTCAGTCCGGTTTGACGTCCTCAGTGGACGAAGATAGCGAGGAGGAAGAAGCTGCTCCGCGCAAGCGAAGCAAAAGGTCTGGCCGCGTATCAGAACAGCACGTCCGCCAAGCAATGATCGACATGTTCAAGGTACTTTTTGCTTTTACTTTACTTGTTTTTTTTTTGGAACCCAGGAAGAATGCTTGACTCTCCGTAAATAATGCATTCAATTTCCTTCGTTTGCATTGCTCCCACTACTCAAAATTCCTATAATATTCAGAAAACTACTAACATGTCGTTTTGTTCATATCACACAGCATTGTTAAGAAAAAAAGAGCCGATGCTAAGTATGCTTGTGATTATATTTATTTCAGGCTCAAGAAAACGCAGCTTTGGCACAACAGGACGCGGCGACGAAGACTGCGATGCTTGTTAGCAAGATCCACGAGAAGCTGAGCAGTGACGACATCTGCATTCATCATAACCAGGTGCTTATGAATGTTAGGTATTATAATACTTTTCTTTCTTTCGCTTTATTTTTTCATTGATTTTCTTTTACGTTCTTTTTTCGTTATATGCATGCCGTTGAAAACATCAATGCTTCTTGTTCGTTGTTACAACTAAATTTATTATTATTTTTCTAAGCTACAGCCGTCAAGTCTCGAGGACGTGTTCACGGCGCCGATGTTCCAGACCCTCCATCATGCCAGCTCGGTCAACAACAACAACACGATCAATAACAGAGCGAACTCCGCGCCAAGTGCGGCCTCTGTTTTTTCATTTGAGTATTAGGTTGGACTATAGATTATTTATTCGCTCTTTTTTTTTACTTTTGTTGTTATTGCAATAGCTTGTTATTTTTTATAGCTTGTTAATAGCTTGTTATTTTTTTTCATAAGTTATTGTTTTTTTAAAGGCATATCCTTTTTCAGTTCGAATATATAGATATTACGGTTTTTTTAGAGAAGAAAGAACTGTATTGCATTTCGTTTGCACGTTTTCTTTTATTAATAGAATATAATGGAAGGTATTTAATAGAACATGATAGACGGTATTAATAGTACTTAATTGCCGTTATTAATAGAACTTAATATAGGCATACTACGGTTCTTAGAGAAGTTATTTAATTGCATTTAAGTACAGATTGTTCCATTTCAGAGTGTTATGTTGGCGTGTCTTTTTTTAAAATAAAATGTTTTCATAGAATGATTCTTATCAAAAGTGTCAACAATCATTTATCGTGCCACTTCATTTTACTTACAGCATGGCAGAGACTTGATCACGGGGGTTTCGGGAATAGGGCGGGACAGGCAGTCTGCGGTTAGGTGGGCCAAGTGACATACGGCAGTAGCCTCTCGCGATCCCGTAGTTGTGGAGTACGCAGCAGGCAAGTGCCACCCTTGCTGCCTTCTCGGTAGAGAGGCGGATACGCGTTGAGAGGATCGTGAAGCGCCTTTTCAACATTCCGAAGGCTTGTTCAACAATGACGCGTGTCTTGGCGTGCTTCTTGTTAAACCTTGTCTGCTGCCGTGTCAAGGCCCCTCTGCTTGGATATGGTGTCATCATTCTCGGGCCATTCTTGAATCCGCTGTCTCCTGCCAGCGCGTATCCGGGATGGTTTCCCAATGCGTCCAGATTCGACTTCGCCGTGGACTGCGAATATATGAACAAATCGTGACCGGAGCCGGGGTAGCGCGGGTTCACGTAGAGGAATCTTCCTCTATAGTCCACTATGGCCAGCATATTAAGTGCGCAGAAGCCTTTGCGACATCTGTATCCGCCAGCATGTGCTTCCGGGGTTAAGATGGGAATTAGGCTGCCGTCTACAGCTCCAATAACGTTGGGAAGGCCAGCAAAGCGTGAGAATCCCCTCGCCGTATGCGCGCGCCAGGCTGCGTCGTTGACAGGGAAGGAGATGAACTGGGACACCATCGCCGGTTCAGTCAGCGCGTTTACCACGCGAGTTATGATGTCGGACACGACTCTCTGGCTACAGCCGAACCGATCAGCTATCACAGTTTGGTGGCTGTTTGTAGCAAGATATGAAATGGCCACGGCAATCTGCAAAACATCGTTTCTCTCACTCATGTTTTTTTTTTGCTGAATTCTCTCTATCTCCCTCTCTTTCTCTCTCTATCTCTCTCTCTCTCTCTCTCCCTCTACCTTCCTCTCTCTCTACTTCTCTCTCTCTCTCTCTCTCTCTCTCTCTCTCTCTCTTTCAATCTATCACTGCCTATACATCTAATAGTCCTATTCCCTTTTGAATCCTTACCTGATTCCTCTTCGAGATGGCCCAGTTCTAGTCGTCGTCCGGTACGAGGTGTGCGTCGCACATCGTGGCCAGTTCATCCAACTCTCTCTTTCGAAAGCGATATTTCATGCGGAAAATCGCCGGATTCGTGATGCTGCGATGGGGATGCAGCCGGGTATATTCCATGTTCGCGGTCCTTCGCCGACGTCGATAGAGAAAAAGTGCAGCCATCTGTTGACTCTTGCTGAGAGAGACTAAGAAGGACCGCCGCTTCTGCTCGAGGATAGGAAACGAAATAAATCTTTGCCACCCGCCAGATAGTGATAGGTGGAGGAAGAAAGTAAAAGGTGGAGGAAGAAGGTGCCGGGGCGACTTGGAATGTGGCGGTAGCTCCCCCGAGTTCTCCCCCCAAAAAAGCGACACTTTGCTACGGCGGCAGAGGTTTATTTCCTTTTAAAGTTTAAATTGCTTTGTCATTTCTATTATGAAAGAATAATAAAACACATCCAGGCAAAAGTTGCACGTCGGGAGCTCCTTCAAACAGCCAACACTACCAAGCTCAAACCTCGCGAGGCGGTTGTTCTCGCCAAGTCCGGACTGTCTGCCGAAGCGCTGGATATGATAGGTAAGGTGTATATTTTTCACATATGCTTAGATGATTTATTCAAATTTAAAAGATATATATGCTCAACAACATGGACATATGAAATTTCGTTACGGCGTAATTAAGGAAGTGATGATGCTCTAAGAAGGAGCTACCAACGAGCTCGACCAAGTGACGCGGAAGAGGAGATGGCGGATGCACTACCTTCTAACTTCGTTGGAAAATATGCTTCGACCCTGTGTTAGTCATAATTCTTCCTATTTTATAGCTAATTGTTTTTTATTTACTCCCAAATTTTTTAAAGTATTACCATGAGCAATGTGTCGAATCTTTTATAATGATTACGGTATGTACTCATATTGTACTGTATGAACAGCAGTGTTACAGTACATGACTTCGCAAACACTTAAACATGATTCAGCTGGTGCTCCCATGTTGATGTACGACTCGGGCGTCGCTGACGTCAAGCGATTCGTCATATTTGCTTCTGATGAGCAACTGAAGTTGTTGGATCAGTCGACTGAAGTAAACTTTTTTTTAGTTATGATTAACCATTCAAATTTTCAGGTTGTGACGATAACGAATAAATAAGGTTTAATAGTTTATATTAGTTTTTGTTGCAAATAAAATTATGCTTCAAGATATCGATTGATGCTACTTTCGAAGCTGCTCCAGAGGGATTCGGCTTGCTTTGGAGCATTCACTGTAGAGTATGTTTCTTCACGCTTTATCTCCTCGTCATCTTCTTTTGGTGATTTGATTGCATTTTAGTTTTAGAAAAGATGTTATGCAAATACAGTGATTAGCATCGTCTTATTCCAGCATATGGACAAGTTCTACCTTACTGTGGTCGTCTTCCTCTCTGGGAGCCGATCAGGACTGCTAGCGACACCAGAATATGCCCGGGTAATCATGGCTCTGCGGCAGGATCCTCGTCTGCAGAACTGGATCGTTGAGCGTATCTATTCTGGTTCGTTAAATAAAACAGATAGAAATTTATGTGCTTGAAATTTACTAAATATGTGATTAATATTAAATAAATCCATCCGCGCATGATTTCTCTTTTTTTAAATTTGAATATTATATTCGCAAACGGTTGATTTGGCATTTAGATTTCGAACTAGCTCTTCGGACTGCCTTCCTAAGGCAATTTCCGCGCGTACAGTTTACCTTGTGCTTCTTCCACAAGAATCAAAACCTTAGGAAGAAGGCCGCATCCCTACACCTTCTAAACCGCTTAGTGAATATATTTGATCTCTTTTGCTCATTTTTTTTATATTATATAAACATGCAAAATAACGAAAATCATTGTCATAACAACATCTGTCTTTTTTCCATTTTTAATTCTAGGTTGGTCCACTCTTGAAGTGCTACAAAAGGCTACTCGTCCTTCCTCTCCTACCTCCTCACCTAATTCCGGATGCATTTCATCCGGCACAATTCTAAAAATGGCATTTTACGCTCGGTTCTCATCGGCACAATTCTAAAAATGACATTTTACGCTCGGTTCTCATCCGGCACAATTCTAAAAATGATATTTTCCGCTCGGTTCTCATCCGGCACAATTCTAAAAATGACATTTTACGCTCGGTTCTCATCCGGCACAATTCTAAAAATGACATTTTACGCTCGGTTCTCATCCGGCACAATTCTAAAAATGACATTTTACGCTCGGTTCTCATCCGGCACAATTTTAAAAATGATATTTTAGGCTCGGTTCTCATCCGGCACAATTCTAAAAATGACATTTTACGCTCGGTTCTCATCCGGCACAATTCTAAAAATGACATTTTACGCTCGGTTCTCATCTGGCACAATTTAAAAAATGACTTTTTCCGCTCGGTTCTCATCCGGCACAATTCCAAAAAAAGACCTTCTCCGCTCGGTTCTCATCCGGGCATTCACTCTACGCTCGGTTCTCATCCGGCGTATGCATGAAAATATTATCCGCGCTCGGTTCTCATCCGGCAGATTCTCTTTGTGCTCGGTTCTCAAACGGCCGGTCAAGGTTCTCATACGACGTGTTCTCATCCGCCGGTTCTCAAACGACGTAGCGCCGCTATTCTCTATCTCTCTCTCGTCCTCGATTATCTTGCTCTCTCAATCTTATCTTTCACTCTTTTTCACAGAAACGTTTATGCCAAACTTTAGAACAATTACACAGTCACAGCAATGTTGACAATAACGGTAACGTCGGTTCTCTTCGGCTTTCTCGCTTTTGTCCTTACCGTAATAACAATCGTGCGGCTGCAGGCGAATAAAGCAAAAGTTGGTAGTGTTTTAGAAAAATGTTTGGTGATGAGAATAAATACGCTATTAAACGTGGAGATAAGTGGCCATAATTCTTGATCGGGGAAATTAGCTCTAATCATCATGTCATTATTATCAAGCAGAAAAACACACGTTGGAGTGGTTCTTCGGTCGAGCGAAACTTGGCGATCGTTGGCGCCGTTCAAGCGATCTTTGCAGCAGTGTCTGCGCTGCTTTCGGTTTGGCTAAGATCATCAGTTTCTTTAAAAGAGGTCTCCGGCCAATAAGTAACACTTAGTTTTTCGCCTTTTTGGTCAGGTTGACCTAGAAACTTCGATTGTAAGTGATCCAAAGTCACACACAAATCCGTCCGTCATGAGAAAATTAACAGTTTAATCTACCACTCGCGCAATTTGAACTCTGAGTCAAGAACGAAACGGCATCCCCGCTTGCGAATGAAGGAGGGAAGAGGTGTGAAAAGCAGCAATGAGAAGAGAGGAGAGACTCACTAACGCAATGAAAATCACAGCCTTCCGAAAACTTGCCTTGTAGAGAACAAGCCATAATGTAGAGGAAGGCAGTTAGTTCCGCACGACACAGTGAACGACACAGTATTTTGGATTGTTTGATCATAAAATTCGCCCAATACATCTCTGAAAATATTAGCTTCTTCCATATTAATGTATTTACACTACAGTTCACTTCTACTCATGTTCTCTTAGTGTAAACGCTTGGTCTAGCTTATGTACGAGCAGCTAGCTACTTTAAAGGAACACGAAACGCAATCGCAGAATATTAACATCGCGTTTTTCCAAATTACCTAATCTCTCGCAGTTTATTCACGCAAATGAGACGCGATATTCAATATGATCAAGTTAGTTTTGGGTGCCTTTTAGGTTTTCATATACATGTCTGTCTACATCACTCGTGACACGAACTATGCGTACTTCACCCTTGGTGCGGTCGTCTGCCTCGACCTTCACGCCTTTTGTGCATCCTGGTCCTTTTTGCTGGTCTCGAGAACGATTCGAAAAGATGCACGGTTTGAATCTCTCGCTATTCGTTTGCACTACAAACAGGCGCTTATGAAAATACTATTATGTTCATCACTAATAAAGTTCGTTTTAGGCAACTCATACTTGGCCAGCGTCACCAGCAGCCGAGAGTGGTGTCATCTTCCAAAGATTGCCAAGGAATGCATCCGAAAGTAACACCAATGTGAAACATTTCTATTTCTCAATTTCCTACGGAACTGCAGCCGATGTGTGTGTGTATATGAAAAGAAAATAGTCTTGCATGAAATTGAGAGAACTAAATATGTATGTCATTCTGACTATGCTTTATATTTCATTTATGTATCTTTATCGAGCCTTAAAATATGGAATTTATATGTATGTAGATATTTGTTGCTTGGATATGCTGGTATAGAAACATGCATCTAACACTTGCATCTTGTTGCATCATGCTTATGTATATGCACACTCATTGATGCATGCCAAATTCAACGTCAATTACAAATGGCACGTTCAAATTGCAATTGATCGTGCCACTGTATTTTAAATGTCACATTGTCAATATAAATGTTTGCATATCCGATCAATGAATGATATCACTCTTTCATTTCGATCACACGAACATAAAATAAACGTCTTTAGTTGATTCTCGCTCTAGGTAATGTCGAACTTCAATGGATAAATTTTTTCCTCGCTCTAGGTAATGTCGAACTTCAAATGTCGAAATTCTCGCTCTAGGTAATGTCGAACTTCAATGGATAAAGAAGATAAGGAACCCAATGATTACTTGCAATCTCTACCATCTTCTTTATTGGAGAGTATTCAAGTGTGTTCAGTCCGATGTATGTAGCCTAGCGATTATGGTTAGGAAGAAAAATACTTTTTGCATAAAGTTTGTAGATATGTAGGTGCAAGTACCCAGGCGTGGATTATATTTTCCCATTGTGAACATAAGATGAAATGAGGCGCATATCTACGTGACAGAGCATTGCTGTTTAAATCGAGCTTATTCAACGGGATACGCTCCTGGGGGCCTCCCAGCACTCTAATCATCTCATTTGCAGTGTACCGGCGGCCATGTAAGAGGAGGGGCTCTGCCTCCTTCCCAACTCTTGATGTTGCTGTTTTTAATCTTGTCCTTTATAAATGTCTGAGAAAGATACACATATATTTAAGACATGATGTAAAAAAGGCAGAGGAGATTATATGGGTGAAGAGTAATAGAGAGGGGGATAGGAGGGATGGAGAGAGAGATTGAGAGACAGTACGAATAGCTAGATATAGAGTGAATGAGAGAGAGAGACAACGGGAAGAATGATAGGAAGAAGGAAAAGAGAGAGGTAGAGAGGGAAGGGGTAGAAACGTTAAAAACAGAAGGTGAGAGAGGAATACGGAGTAGACGCGGAGAGTGAGAGAGACATGCGCATTGGTGACGCCATTGAAGGGGAGACATTGAGAGAGGCGGGGAGAGTAAATGAGAGAGAGACATGGAGCAGACAGGGAGAGAGACGAGCGCATTTGGAATGGCCATTGAGCGGTAAAGACAATGCACATACATTCACAACTGAAAAACGTCAAAAGAAATTGGATGCCTATGGAAAAGTTGTTGACAATAGGAGTGACACTGTCAATTAAGCATGCCTGATTAAATAAGAATTTCATGATCATCGCCTGCCTACACAAGGTCTTCGCATACTTTTTTCAATCGACATGAATTGTGGCGGAAACTGACTCAACTTTTGCGTAGAATACGTCTGTAATACTTCCCAGGTTCTTACTACTATTATAAAGCCGTAACGAGCATGGAATGTATGATTAAATAAGAATTTCATGACCATCACCTGCCTACACAAGGTCGGTGCATACTTTTTCCAATCGACATGAATTGTGGCGGAAACTGACTCAAATTTTGCGTAGAATACGTCTGTAATACTTCCCAGGTTCTTACTACTATGATAAAGCCGGAACGAGCATGGAATTCCTGATAAAATAAGAATTTCGTGACCATCGCCTGCCTACACAAGGTCGGTGCATACTTTTTCCAATCGACATGAATTGTGGCGGAAACTGACTCAACTTTTGCGTAGAATACGTCTGTAATACTTCCCAGTTTCTTACTACTATGATAAAGCCGGAACGAGCATGGAATGCCTGATAAAATAAGAATTTCGTGACCATCGCCTGCCTACACAAGGTCGGTGCATACTTTTTCCAATCGAAATGAATTGTGGCGGAAACTGACTCAAATTTTGCGTAGAATACGTCTGTAATACTTCCCAGGTTCTTACTACTATTATAAAGCCGGAACGAGCATGGCATGCCTGATTAAATAAGAATTTCATGACCATCGCCTGCCTACACAAGGTCGGTGCATACTTTTTTCAATTGACATGAATTGTGGCGGAAAATGACTCAACTTTTGCGTAGAATACGTCTGTAATACTTCCCAGGTTCTTACTACTATTATAAAGCCGTAACGAGCATGGAATGTATGATTAAATAAGAATTTCATGACCATCGCCTGCCTACACAAGGTCGGTGCATACTTTTTCCAATCGACATGAATTGTGGCGGAAACTGACTCAAATTTTGCGTAGAATACGTCTGCAATACTTCCCAGGTTCTTACTACTATTATAAAGCCGGAACGAGCTTGGCATGCCTGATTAAATAAGAATTTCGTGACCATCGCCTGCCTACACAAGGTCGGTGCATACTTTTTCCAATCGACATGAATTGTGGCGGAAACTGACTCAAATTTTGCGTAGAATACATCTGTAACACTTCCCAGGTTCTTACTACTATTATAAAGCCGGAACGAGCATGGCATGCCTGATTAAATAAGAATTTCATGACCATCGCCTGCCTACACAAGGTCGGTGCATACTTTTTCCAATCGACACGAATTGTGGCGGAAACTGACTCAAATTTTGTAAAGAATACGGCTGTTATACTTCCCAGGTTCTTACTACTAATATAAAGATGGAACAAGCATGACATGCCTGATTAAATAAGAATTTCATGACCATCGCCTGCCTACACAAGGTCGGAGCATACTTTTTCCAATCGACATAAATTGTGGCGGAAACTGACTCAAATTTTGCGTAGAATACATCTGTTATACTTCCCAGGTTCTTACTACTATTATAAAGCCGCAACGAGCCTGGCATGCCTGATTAAATAAGAATTTCATGACCATCGCCTGCCTACACAAGGTCGGTGCATACTTTTTCCAATCGACACGAATTGTGGCGGAAACTGACTCAAATTTTGTAAAGAATACGGCTGTTATACTTCCCAGGTTCTTACTACTAATATAAAGATGGAACAAGCATGACATGCCTGATTAAATAAGAATTTCATGACCATCGCCTGCCTACACAAGGTCGGAGCATACTTTTTCCAATCGACATAAATTGTGGCGGAAACTGACTCAAATTTTGCGTAGAATACATCTGTTATACTTCCCAGGTTCTTACTACTATTATAAAGCCGCAACGAGCCTGGCATGCCTGATTAAATAAGAATTTCATGACCATCGCCTGCCTACACAAGGTCGGTGCATACTTTTTCCAATCGACATGAATTGTGGTGGAAACTGACTCAAATTTTGCGTAGAATACATCTGTTATACTTCCCAGGTTCTTACTACTATTATAAAGCCGCAACGAGCCTGGCATGCCTGATTAAATAAGAATTTCATGACCATCGCCTGCCTACACAAGGTCGGTGCATACTTTTTCCAATCGACATGAATTGTTTCGGAAACTGACTCAACTTTTGCGTAGAATACGTCTGTAATACTTCCCAGGTTCTTACTACTATTATAAAGCCGTAACGAGCATGGAATATATGATTTTTTGTTGCGGCTTCTGCGCCAGTAAAAGAGCTCTAAAACGGTACTAGTGCTCACTTTCCACTATTCAGCAATATATTTTAGCCGGGAGGCACAGCATATCCAAAGCCGCGTCGTAAAAACATATCTTCGGTATGTTTACTTTATTAAGTGGAAAGTTATAAGAGCGCCTGATTGACAACAAAGGCACGAAGACGACGGATATCCTGCCCGCAACCCGACGAAACTCCGGGTCGGCCCTGCTCAAAGTGCACCGTGCGCACAAGGTTAGCTATTTCTCTCTATCAAACATAGAGATTGAAAAATTTGAAGACAATTGTCTTTTGTTTTAATATCTACATATAATGCATAGAATGAGGCAATTGCTTCTCTCCCCAAAGAACAGATAAAAATAAAATAAACAGAATAAATGAAAACTAGGATAGCTCAAAGAAAGTATTTGATGCCTATGTCTTGTTTGCTACAAACGCACAAAAAAGGCTTAACTAGGTTACATAGAGAAGATGTGCATTCATAAAGCACAGTTGACTCGCTTAAATATGAAGAGTCCTAAAAATCACTCAAAAATGCATCAAAAGACACTTGAGACAATAGTCTCTCTTTAAATATTTCAAGCTGCTAATAAAATAGAGAAGAGGACAATTAGCCAACTAGAGGATTTCAAAAGTATTTCAGGAACAAATGCTTCATTTTATCATGCGTTAGGCAGCAATAAGTATCATAAGTACTCCCATAATTCATTTCTCTTGTGCATACATATTATGCCCCGATTTCCCATGTTCTCGTTGTTATTCACATTTGATGGCATGTAAGTAACCGTTAGGAGAATCGGCTACTTCGTCTTTGTTTCTCTTGCAGAAATAGTACAGAGCTTCTGTTCCCATCCGAGATTCAAAGATGATCGGACAAATAACTCCAAGTCGCCTGAGGCGCAAGCTACTCTCTCTCATTCACGTGCTCTCTCGTTCTTTTATCGGACAAATCTCTCATCGGTTGGCAATGCCGTACTCATCTTCGCAGCATTCCCCTCCAAAAAATGCAGCATCTCTCCCTTCTCTCTAGTTTTCTCTCACCGTGGTGCTGTATGGCTCACACACTCTCGGTTTCTCTTCCTTTCTGCTGTCTTACTCTCTAGACGGCAGAACAGTCACCCTGAACGGCTGCTCTAAGCAAAGGACAGGCATTCATTTGCCATCCCGCATTTAGATAGAATATTCTTTCTTTGATAACTATTCAATTTGACAGATTTGCGCCGTCCTGCCACACGAGCAAGCCCGCAACTCGGCCCTTGCCATAAGTGCTCCCAGCGAAGAAGGTTGGTTCATTTTTTTTAAGCATATGCAATGAGGCAATCACTCTCTCAAAAAAAAGAGTGATAGAAAATGAACATATGTACATATATGTATGTACTTTTGAGGCAATCGCCTCTTTCTCTCAATCACCCTCTCAAAAAAAGAATGATAGAAAAATGAACATACATATGTATATATGTATCTACTTGTGAGGCAAATGCTTCTCTTTCAATCTCTTTCTCTCTCTCAAAGAAAGGGGGAATGAGCTAATTAAATTTCTTGATATGCTGACGGCCGCTAATGTAAAAAAGGTAGTATTAAATGCAAGATGCGTAAGTAGACAGACATATAGGTTTATAGATATATATGTGTATATACGTGATATGTATATAAATGTAGATACATATCATCTGTCATGTTCTCTCTTTATGGCTGCAAATGACAATCATTGACCTCTTCTTAATTTTTCTCACCTCTCTCTTTCTTTCTCTCTGAAATGACAGCACTGGCCGTACAGCAGTCTCTATCTTTCTCTCTCTCAATTCTTCCAATCTCTCTCTCTCTCTCTCGCTCTTTGGAAGAGACCAGGCATGGCACATCTCTGATTGTGAGCTCTCTTTCACCTCTGCCATCCTTCTCCACCTCGTAATGTTATTTCCTATTACTCTGTCTATCTTTCTCCCAATTCCTCCCACCCTCGCCCTTTTATGTCGTTGGTCAGAAGACGTTGAGGGAGTCACTCTATCTTGCTTTCTCTCCGAACCTCGTCAATCTTTCTTTCTTGTTCGACATAGAATCGCATATATAAAATTATGCATTTACAGATCACCTGCGATGAGCGAGAAGCCCGGCTAGGCCTACGCATCGAGCACGATCCGAGTCACCGACCGTAAAAGGTACGCGTTACAAAAAAAGAGCTCAGTCTCCCTTTTCGCTGGCTAAAAAAAAAAAAATTTTTTTTTATTTATTGTTTCTCGATCTGCCTCTCCTTCTCCATCTCTCTCTCTCTCTCGCTCTCTCTTATCCTCCCATTCTCTCTCACTCATCAGTTTACACCTCGATGCCTCTTCAGCATTTCCTTTTGCTCACAGTCTCGAGTTATTTTCAACTCCCTTTTCACTTTTATAACCCGTTTTGTTTTCCATTTTTGCGGCAAATCATTGAAACAGGCATACATGAGAGATACACATTCTCCGCATGCGCCCATTTCCCCAACAGGTTACCGTAGCCACACTAGGATTGAGAGTTGGCGCGCAAGTAAAATGAAAGTTCAGCTTATTGAAAAAAGTTGAATATTTCCCTCCCTAATTTTAATGAGCAAGTTTTCTTTCTTCGGTTATCCATTTTTTGCTTCAGTTCTCACATCACTTGGATTTTCACTGTCTTGAACTTTGCACATACTACTTTCACTGTATTATGACTCAGCCGAGAAGCGCCTGATAGAACTCCAGCACTCTATGATAAAGATCTTCCCAGGCGCATCTGGGAGCAAACAAAATTCCTCCGGCAAGAGAAGAAATGTAGATCTAGATACGATGGAAAGTCCATTAGAAAGAAGCGATTCACTCTATTCTTGTCCTATATTTATTTATTTTTCTTCTTATTTTTCTCTACTCTGAAGCTTCTCTCTCTCACACACATCTCTAACACCCTCACAACAGATAGCGTTTCGACTCCCTCCGCCGGCGAACAAGCCACGCCCCTGAATGAGCATACAAATCGTCAGATCCACGGACTGTCGGTCATTCTCAACTTGCATCTTCTTCTACGCACCCTCTAGGTCATCGTCTGACGGCTCTACTCCTGGTCTTCCATCAGTGGCTATCGCTACTCTCTCAAAACACAAACTTTTCTCTTCCCCTAGTGGCAATTGCTACGCTCTCAAACACTCAGTCTTTGCATGGTTACCTATCCCAATGCCCTAACACGGCTACGGGAATCTGAGGCAATTGCCTCTCTCACAAGAAGCAAATCATCTCCCCCTACCTCTTCCCTTTCTAGCCTCTTCAAGCAGGAGAGAGGGAGCCAGCCTGCACAACTCTCACAGGTCAAGCAGCTACGGGACGCCACAGTGGAGACAGTCAATTCCACTTTTCAAGCTTTAACTTTAACGCATCGTCAATTCGAATCTAAGACAAATAGCTATTTTGAACAGTTGGAAAATTTGCTGGCAAGGGATCTTTATAACTTTCAATCCACGCCTTCATCCTCTATTGCACAGTCTTCCTCTCTCTCCTCAGTGGCAATTGCTACTCTCTCAAACAATCACACAATCAAAATACGAATATATCCCCGGTCTTTTCCCCTGTGGCAATTGCTACTCTCTCACAAGTAAACAATCAAAATGCAAATTCTACTCCTACTGTTCCTCCAGTGGCAATGGCCACTCTCTCAAAGACTCAAAATACTAACAATAAATCTCCTTCATTGCCTACGGTGGCTGTGGTCCCTCTTTCAAATACACAGAATACTTCGCCCCCTGTTTCTCCAAATTCAACTAATAATATGCAGGCGATTTCACCAAGTACCTACTCCACACCCAGCGCCTCAGGAGCAGCAACTCCTAACCAATCAGGAAACCCTCGGTTGTTCATGATTCAGACGCAGTCCAATTCAAATAATCGAATTGCTCCTTTCACAGGCACTGGAGAGGTTTCTTTTGCCATGTGGCTACGCCGTTTTGAAGATTTACTAAGAACAAAGGCACCAGCACAGCCGGCAGCAGCAGGAGCGGCAGCAGGCGCCCAACGAAATGGAATTCCATCAGAGGATAAGGCAAACAGCCTCATTGCACACCTAGAGGGACCAGAGCGAGAGAAAATTGAAGAATTGACGGCAGCGCAGCGAAGCGATTATGACCAAGTAGTCAACCACTTAAGAACGCATTATGAGAGCCCACAGCAGCGTTCTCTTGCCAAGCAAGCTCTAGCTAACTGTAGACAAGATATAGGTGAACCGGTAGCGGGTTTCAGCTCCCGCCTGCTTCGAAAGGCTGAAGGAGTAGAGCTGCTCCTGACTGAAGCTGCTGCCGAATCTCTTCTTAATCCCTCACTCAACGCACTGCGGCTTGCTGACACTCCCGCCCGGGAAAGGAATGATAATGGCTTCCAAAACAGACAAAACCGGCCTAATAAGTTTTTCAATCAGCAGGATAACAGAGCCAACAACTACAGCGACAACAACAGTAATATGTGCTTTTACTGTGACAAGCCTGGACATTATGCCAGTGATTGTAAAAAAAGAATGAACGATCAGTCCATGCGCCCTCAGGGCATTTCCCAGTACCCACTCAGGCAACAGACACGTGCGTATCGTGGCAATGGAAACTATCAGCAGAGGCACTTCCAGTTAAGAAACAACAACAATAATTGGCAGGGCAATCAGTACCAGGATAACAACCAGCGTAACACCCGATGGTGGCAGCAATCCCCCGAGGAGCAGGCGCATCCGAACAAAAAAACAGGACGGCCAGTCATAAATGCGATGTCCATTCCAGCAGATTATAATCTCAATCAGCTATCAGAGTCTCTTGAGAAGGCTCATGCGCAAGCACAAGCTTCAGAAGAACGCCTATCACTTCTTCTGCAGCGAAATAACGCACTAGCCAGCTCTATCTACACCCCGGCGCCAAGAAATAATTAGCAGCAGCCACAACAAAACCTCCTGCCAAGAATTAACAAATTTCTTCCTCTCCTTCTTCTAACTGCAGCACTATTCCCGCTTGCATCGGCAACAGCTTGGACCTGCCAGAACAACGGACGTCGTGAACTGGTAAGACTCCCCACCACGCAAGATTGTTCGCAAATGGTAGTTGAACCAACCATTCCAGTACGGCATGCAGTCGAATTATATAGATGGAACACAAAACTGTATATCAGTATATCCACACACTGTCGCATCATTAGGACTCAAGTCGCATACTATCGATATTTGCTGGGAGGGCGCTGGCAGGAAACTGAAGCCAATGCACAGCTTTTAACAGTTGACGAATGAAGGCAAATGGCCAAACTTAAAATTTGCCAATTTGGCAATCTCTTCTTAGACTAAACAACGTAAAAAGTTAATCCTCCGCTTACGGGAGATTGATTCCTGTGGGCGGCAGGATTGGTGGATTTGGATGAAACTTTCCAGAAAGGTACTTTGAAGTCTCGGCTATCGTCCTATGAGAGTTTGGAAATTTTTGGTTGGCGCCGGCGCCGAATAGCAGGGTCACTCGGGAACATTTGAGGTCGAATATCTCTTTTTCTAGGGTACCTACAAAAATAACAAAAATAGTAGTAGAATCGTCAGGCGGGAATCTACCAATGGCCAGACGTTCAATCCCGTAGATCGATTGGTAGATCGGTGGGAATGGATTTTCTAAAATTGGCACTTTTTCGCCTGTAGATTGGAACTTTCTCAAAATCCTGACCTGCGCTTGGTTGATTGTCGGGTTCTATCGATGCAGTTTTTCAAGACGCATCTTTTCATGTATTACTTGTAAACTTTGGCGCATGGGGGATATCTGAAAAATCGATAAAACTGAAATTTTTTTTTGTTAGGGACCAACTTTGAACTTTTATATCTCAAGAAGTTGGGACCGTATGGTGATGGGACTTTGAGCATCTTGTTGAGAATTGAACAGGCTTCAATAAGGGCCTATTTGGGTTAGGCTGGGTTTCCGGGAAAGTACCCTGAGGGATGTTGAAATTTAGGTCATTTTCCTGACATTTTTTTCCTTGGTTTTAGAAGTTATGGCTACATGTCGCATACCATTCGGTTGCTTAGGAATAGGGGAACAACTCTCTCATACAAAACTTTTCCATAAAATCAATTTTTGACCTACAAAATGGTGATCGAAATTTTTAGTGCAACCAAATGAAACATTTTTTATCAGTATCTACATGAAAAACTGATCCTCATTGAGGGTTCCTTTTGAAATTTTGATTAAGGGAAAAAATTATAATCGTAGGTCAGAACATTTTATTAGTAATCGAGAGGTCGCAGGTTCGAACCCGCGGGCGTGCAAACCTTTTTGCACGCTTTTATATGCCTCTTGATTGAATATAATCAATGATAGCATTGATTAAATACTTATTTCTAATGTTTAAGGCCTTAAAGGAGCCGGTTCCGTTAAGGTTAACTTTGAGCTGATCGAATACTAGGCGCTCTAGCGGAATATGGAACCCGAATCCTAATATGAACTCGATATATTTTTAAGAAAAGGCAATAGAAAACGTGAAATGTATGTAAAATAATAAAGAAATAAAATTAAAAGTGAAATAAACATATTTTGCATTCATAATCACAGTGGTCCTGTTTTTGAAAATCGTTTTTGAATCAAAAATTGTATCGAAAAGAAAAATAAGGGAAAACTTACAGTACTTGAACAAAGCCATGCCGCATGAAATGTTTCGAATTCCGTTTTATTTCTGTGGAGGTGTTTTTTCGAACACCATGTGGCTTTTTTTTGTTATTTTTCATAATAGTTTGTTATTATTTTGTGTGTTATGGTTGTGCCGCGATTGTCGCTTCCCTTTTTGTTGTTGCGGCACATGATAATTGTTTTGTTGCCGGGTGAATCTTTTTCTTAAATGTGTAGGATGCTCACTGTTTCGTGGAATTGCGTCTAATTTTGTTTATTTTTGCAGTTCTCCTCTTGACAGCGTCGGATGAACAGGAGCCTCCCCTCAAGCGACCGCACAACGACGATGAGGATCCCTTTGACCTCGATGAACTCTTCCGCAAGGTCTATGACCGCTTAATGTCGGTCATGCATTTTGTTTTGCTTGGTCTTTTTATTGTCCCATTTGGCGTATTCATCTTATTCTTCTTATTCAGATGTTATTGTAAGTAACTGGAATGAAATTAAAGCATCATACCGTTTTGGTATTCTTATTATTATTATCCCATTTGGGGTATTCTTTTTGTTTAGATGTCATTCTAAGTTACGGGAATGAAATTAAAGCATATTACTCAGGTGCAAGAGACGTCCCCGTCTACCTCGACTTCCGAAGACGATGAGATGGCAGTGCTCTCCTTTCCTCTTGACCGGTCCATGTCTCCCACCCAACTGCTGGCCGTTGCCATCAAGAAGGAGCCTCCCCTCAAGCGACCGCGCAACGACGGTGAGGATCCCTTTGGCCTCTTCCTTTTTGCAGCATGGATCATCATGGAATGATTGTTAGAATTGCTAAATTCTAAAGGCTTAATATGTTAAGTGGTAATGTATTTGATTATTTGAGTAAGTGCTTATCTTCAAGTGCCAAAGGTTTATATTATGATGTTCCAAAAATTATTTTTATATATCAGCGTGCTCTGCTGAAGTTCGCGGTGCACACTCCTAGCTTCGACTGTGTCCCTCCTGGTTGCCTCACCAGCCAGCACTTCACATTTATAATGCTCGTTTTGCTCTTTTGTATTTGTTCCGTGTTTAGTTTTCTCCGTAAGTCATACTTTGCTTTGCGAGCATCGGCTACTCGGGCGGGCAATCGAGGATTCCACGAGCGGCGACCACGGAAGTCGCCGATCGATGACTCGTGTGGTGCTTTGTGTGTATGAGTGAGGGGGGAGGGTTTCATGGGAGAGAATGTTGTGGGATGTGATGTGTGGGTTTGTGGGATGTGATGTTCTTTTCTTCGCTATATTCTTTTCTGCCGCGCGTGGTTAATTTAACTTATTATTCCAAAAAAAAACAACGAAATATTGCACAACATTAGTTCATAGTTTCTTTTTCGTTATTGCGCAACATTTCGCAATGCATTGCAGGGCATCGACGCTCTGCACATCAAGCTGCGTGCCACGAGTGGAACGCATACCACCCAGCCCAGGAGCTCAGTCCACGCTCCGCGCCTCTGGCACGAAGATTGGCCGCATCGAGGATGTCACTCCCATCCCCACCGATTGCACTCGCCCCAAGTGGGCCACAGGAGTCGTCTTTAAGTCAACAATCGGACTCTTCGTTGTTTTTATTCTGTTGACAAAGTTGTTTAGTTTTCAATCCGTGTCTGTTTACTAATTTAATAAAGTGCTATAGTAAGAAAAAAGGCTTTATGTGAAACAAAGTTAAAGACATATCACGAACACACCAAGCAGGATAAGCACAAACACACCAAACAGGATAGAGACAGCGGGGTTAAAGGAAAGGTGAGTGAGGAGTTAAGGGAAAGTAAGTGGGTGTCACATGGGACGAAGGACAAAGTGTGGGCCGTGCGATAGTGAAGCGGGAGTGCAAGCCATGCACAGTGATAACCTGAAGATATAAGAATTATACAAGACCATATGAGATTTCCGCTAGAACAACAACCCTCACCTATACCTTCTTAAATCGGGAAATGACCACCGGGGCGATAGCCCCGGTGGTCATTGACCGGGCCGAAGGCCCGTAGCGTGCCGAAGGCACGCTAGTCTATCATTAAAAAACGGAATTTGGCAGACGAGCAATGAGGCTCAATTAAATTGGGGCACTTGGCCCTTCTCTACCTGTTCCACTAATAACGTCACAGTTTATAACTGCTTCATTGAAGAATCAAAAGTGCTCATTCGCCATGATGAACTTTGGCCCTCCTCGCCTGCAGGTGATTTAACACAATGCAAATATGAGGATGAAGAATGCGCGCTTGCTGACGGTTCAGTAATTTTTTGGCAAGCAGAAAAAGAAGAACTCTGTAATTTCTTATATGTCGGCACTATGAACGGCAGCAGAGTTGACAGAGTTTGGCTGAAGGATGACAGACAATTTGCGCTATCGTGGAAAACTGATGCCGACACCGTTGTTGACTGTAACCGTGAGCTAGTCATAACAGATCAAGGATACGCCTTCGCAATTCATCGGAGGGTAAAAAGGGGTACCCTGCTTGCTTCTAAACCAGGCAGCGTCACTTCAAACCAGATTGCCGCACAGATGACAGCTCTCAGTCAGTCAGTGGTGAACGTAATCCAGCATGATGTTTTGAATCTCTGCCAACGAGTGAACGCCTTGTCCTCCTCTTTGTACATTGCAATGACGGTAGACGCAACAGCAACTGCCAGAGCCCTATTAAATTACACCGGCGTCTCTGCCCGATACAGAGTAAATCACATCGTAGAGATCTTCTATTGCTCAGAAATCCCAGATGCAGCAATAACGTTCCTTCCCTTCAATGAGACGTGCTATGATTCTCCCCGCATAAGGATTCAAATGCATAACTCTTCAATAATTTCTTTCCTCGACGCTAACTCTCAAATAGTTAAAGAAACCGCCGCTAAGACTGATTGTGAAGAAGTCAGTAGCTTCTATCTAAAAAGAGGGAATGTAATTATTCGCCTCAATTCTCAAACTGGGAAATTAAGTGAAATAGATCCCAAGCTTATCCCATCCCTCACCCAAAACAGGAAGCCCTTTCGTGCACAAGCTGACGTCTTTCACATTCTAGTATTGACAAACCTCTCTGATTGTGAAATTCCCCTTCAGTTAATTTCAAGAAACTGGCAAGAAACTCTGACTTCCAATTCAGCTATTATTATAAAAAGTAAAGCGACTTCGGAAGAGCTGTCACTTCCCAGTCAGTTCTGCAGATATCTTTTCGGCGAATGGTCACCCTATTTTATCTGGCTTACAATTTGCAGCGTTATTGTTACTCTTTCTCTACTCAAAGCCGCCTTGCTAATCTATATAAAGATTAACCTCATCTCATTTCCTAATCTCTGGACATCTCGAAACAGGCCAATTTTTTCATGTGAATTTGAAAACGCGACACAGGCCGAAATAGACAGTCATTCATCTTTTGAGGCAATTGCTTCTCTCCAAAAAACCACGAAATGTCACAATCTCAGTCAGCTATTGGAATATCACCAGGTGTCAACACCAATTGAAGAGATTAGACTATGGCACGACGAGCATATGTCCTCTCCCTCTCTGACCAATTTTGACATCTCTCAAACCGTCTCGAGTCCACAGCAGCCCGCCTCTCATCAGTCAGTGCCACCGTTGTCCTTTCCCCTTCTAGCACTAGCACCCCAAACCGAGCCACCCCTATTTCTAATTCAAATTCCAGTGACAATAAATGGCACCGTCCTCCTCGCAATGATTGACACGGGTGCAGCTATCTCCGTTGCTAGCGCTGATCTAGCACAAATCCTCGGCATCACCGCACTATTTCCAAGCGATATCCCGTGTGCCACAGGCATTACTGGGACACAGAACTCCATAGTGGGAAAATTGCCAGTGAATCTCAGAATTGGCAACATCTCGTCCACACAGGAAATCTATTTCACTAAAGAAAGGTGTGTGCCGACAGAGCCCGAGCAGCATAATGTAATAATTGGAAATGATATCCTATGTCACCTCCCACCATGGTCGATCGATTATGCCAAACATCAGTTCTATATTGACGATGTCATCCTACCAATTGTGTCTAGATCTCAACCTGAATATGACCCACTATCCTTTGATAAGCTGCCAATTCGAGCAAAATGGACTGCCAAATGCGAGCCTAATTCTGAAACCAGAATTGAATGCTATACTCAACCACTGGTAGCTTAAGGCCAATATATATGTATATGACACCTTAACTAGAGTTCACACATATCTTAAACCTCTCTCAATCCTTCTCTCCGTAGATATTTGTAAAGCAAAGTTTCGACATTATATTGGAGTTTATTAAAGGAAGCAATAATGCAGTAGCCCACATCCTTCCCTGAGTACAAATCCCACCCTTAATGTTAGAATCGAAGGGTAATGATAACACGGATGACATAATTGAATTCCCGGTGTGTTTGAAATTAACACCCAACCCCAGTGGCAATCGCTACTTTTTCATTCACTCTCTCAAACGAATCCAGCAACACGACATGCTAGCAGAACAGCTAGCGTCACTGTTACATGATATTATTCAAATTACTATCGGATGATCCTCCACCTTCAAAAACAAATTTCATCGATAATCCGTTCTAGCCTTTGCAGAAAAGTGCGAAAGCAAAAAGAACGGCTACTTCTGTATATTCAAGAATTCGGCGGATGCATCATATTACAAAACTCCATTGGTAGTAGTCCCAGAAACATAAGCCTGCACATATTCATAGCATGGCATGAGAACCACACCACGGGTGGTTATTTTAATTTTGGACGTGCCTGACATCGCCTCTCTCGGCACCGAATTGGCAACGCCTTCATCGCTGCTGTGCATCAAAAAATGCAATCATGGAGACGAGGGACATCGCTTCACTCTTCTGATAAGAGGAGCACAGTTTTTCCCCCTGGTTCATGACTAGGAACATTCCTTGTATAAGCATCTTTTTCTACTGTTATGGTGCCCATTGGCCCTCTTTTTCTTAAACACGACTTCATTATCCTGAAACTAGTTTCCGTTTTGTTGTTTTTTTCCGTAGTTCATCCACTTTATTTTAAGAATTAGTTCCTTCTCTTCTGCTATTTCCGAAGAATTTTTGTTTTCCTTCTCTGATTTTACTTTTAAAAAAAGAACACACTAAATAACTGAATAAAATAATCTCTTCTTATCTCTTCCTCATTTTACAAGCCAGAGTTCGAGGACGAACTCTTTTTGGATGATGGGAGGTGTAAGCGCTGTAAGCGCTTGTAAGCGGGATGACAAATACATACATATCTATGTAACTCTCTCAGTGATCTCTTCTAACTTCCGGCGCGGCTTCGGGTACGGTTAACCACTTTCTATTCTTATCGCTCTTCTCCTTCTCTTTCTCAATCCTGTGACACGTAATGATGACTACTTTCAGATCCGCGACCGCGTCCGCGCCGCGCCAACAACTTATAAAAGAGAGACACCGAGAGGAACGGGCTGAGAGCCGGCAGCCTATCCCACCAACCCCAAGTATCCCTCCCTCTCTGTCTCCCCTTTCTATGACCTCTGGAGCCCTATACGTTGCTATCCAATCGACACGAATTGTGGCGGAAACTGATTCAAATTTTGTAAAGAATACGGCTGTTATACTTCCCAGGTTCTTACTACTAATATAAAGATGGAACAAGCATGGCATGCCTGATTAAATAAGAATTTCGTGACCATCGCCTGCCTACACAAGGTCGGTGCACACTTTTTCCAATCGACATGAATTGTGGCGGAAACTGACTCAAATTTTGCGTAGAATACATCTGTAACACTTCCCAGGTTCTTACTACTATTATAAAGCCGGAACGAGCATGGCATGCCTGATTAAATAAGAATTTCATGACCATCGCCTGCCTACACAAGGTCGGTGCATACTTTTTCCAATCGACATAAATTGTGGCGGAAACTGACTCAAATTTTGCGTAGAATACATCTGTTATACTTCCCAGGTTCTTACTACTATTATAAAGCCGCAACGAGCCTGGCATGCCTGATTAAATAAGAATTTCATGACCATCGCCTGCCTACACAAGGTCGGTGCATACTTTTTCCAATCGACATGAATTGTGGCGGAAACTGACTCAAATTTTGCGTAGAATACATCTGTTATACTTCCCAGGTTCTTACTACTATTATAAAGCCGCAACGAGCCTGGCATTCCTGATTAAATAAGAATTTCATGACCATCGCCTGCCTACACAAGGTCGGTGCATACTTTTTCCAATCGACATGAATTGTGGCGGAAACTGACTCAAATTTTGCGTAGAATACATCTGTAACACTTCCCAGGTTCTTACTACTATTATAAAGCCGGAACGAGCATGGCATGCCTGATTAAATAAGAATTTCATGACCATCGCCTGCCTACATAAGGTCGGAGCATACTTTTTCCAATCGACACGAATTGTGGCGGAAACTGACTCAAATTTTGTAAAGAATACGGCTGTTATACTTCCCAGGTTCTTACTACTAATATAAAGATGGAACAAGCATGGCATGCCTGATTAAATAAGAATTTCATGACCATCGCCTGCCTACACAAGGTCGGTGCATACTTTTTCCAATAGACATGAATTGTGGCGGAAACTGACTCAAATTTTGCGTAGAATACGTCTGTAATACTTCCCAGGTTCTTACTACTATTATAAAGCCGGAACGAGCATGGCATGCCTGATTAAATAAGAATTTCATGACCATCGCCTGCCTACACAAGGTCGGTGCATACTTTTTCCAATCGACATAAATTGTGGCGGAAACTGACTCAAATTTTGCGTAGAATACATCTGTTATACTTCCCAGGTTCTTACTACTATTATAAAGCCGCAACGAGCCTGGCATGCCTGATTAAATAAGAATTTCATGACCATCGCCTGCTTACACAAGGTCGGTGCATACTTTTTCCAATCGACATGAATTCTGGCGGAAACTGACTCAAATTTTGCGTAGAATACATCTGTTATACTTCCCAGGTTCTTACTACTATTATAAAGCCGCAACGAGCCTGGCATTCCTGATTAAATAAGAATTTCATGACCATCGCCTGCCTACACAAGGTCGGTGCATACTTTTTCCAATCGACATGAATTGTGGCGGAAACTGACTCAAATTTTGCGTAGAATACATCTGTAACACTTCCCAGGTTCTTACTACTATTATAAAGCCGGAACGAGCATGGCATGCCTGATTAAATAAGAATTTCATGACCATCGCCTGCCTACATAAGGTCGGAGCATACTTTTTCCAATCGACACGAATTGTGGCGGAAACTGACTCAAATTTTGTAAAGAATACGTCTGTAATACTTCCCAGGTTCTTACTACTATTATAAAGCCGGAACGAGCATGGCATGCCTGATTAAATAAGAATTTCATGAATATCAAAAGGAAGAAGTTAAGGTGTACATGCTATGTCGCAATGAAAGCCGCGCTCAGGAAGGACGACGCAGCATTGTTAAGGTATTTCATTTATGCATGTTTTTATATTTTTATTTTTTATTTAATATTAACTTTTGGTAGTATTCTCTTTCAGAAGGGCTGCGATGCCACGAGGCTCATCTTCGAGCAGTGCGATCTCAGCAGCTTCCAGTCTATTCGACAATGTGCCCAACGACTAAAAGCGGGCTCAGCGAGAGGGAGAGAGAGATAGAGAGAGAGGGAGAGAGAGAGGGAGAATAAAGACAGAGACAGAGACAGAGAAAAGAGACATAGAGTGAGAAGAGAGACGGACAGAGAGTAAGAAGAGAGACAGAGAGAGAGAGAGAGAAGAGGTAGAAAGAAATGGAACTCCCCGAAGTATGAAAATGTCTTACTTACGAAAAGAAGGAGTTGTTTCCAGCCGAAGACCACATCGATATTCTCGTGAACAACGCAGGAATCATGTTCTATCCCAAGTTCGAGCTGACGGAAGACAAGCACGAGATGACCTGGCAGAGCAACCATTTGGGTATGTCTTCTCTCTCTCTCTCTCCCTCTCTCCCTCTCTCTCTTCCCTTCTTTATTAAGCATTCACGTCAGCCCTTGTTATCTGGCAAGAATTAGTTTCCAAAATAATTAGAAATGAGAGAGTTATACCGTCAACTTTTGGATGTATTTCTTGTAATGACTGACTAAACCGTTTGATCGTAGGGCCGTTCCTTCTAACGGAGCTTCTTTTGCCGCTCCTTGAAAAGGCAGAAGAAGGTCGCGTTATCAATGTCTCCAGCAAACTTCACGAACGTGTTGTACGTACTTTATTTTCGTTACAAACACAAATTGGCAGTTAATTTTAATCGAAATTTAAAATATATCAAAATCTGTTCGATTCATATTGGAATTTTGTTGTATGACTTTAGGACAAACCGATCAATCTGGACACGGTTGATGAGAAGAAAGAGTTCGGAGTGCTTGCTCCGTACTCTCGCTCCAAATTGGCCAATGTTAGTTTTGCACTTTTACTCTTTCTTCTTCAGTCTCTCTTTCTCATTCTCCTTCTCTCTCTCTTCGTCTCTCTCTCACTCTTCGTCTCTCTCCCTCATCTCTCTCTTTCTCTCCCACTCTCTTTCACTCTCTCTCTCTCTCTCTCTTTCTCTCTCTCTCTCTCTCTCTCTCTCTCTCTCAGGTGATGCACATGCGTGAGCTGACTCGCCGTCTCCGCAACCGTGGAGTGCACAACATCACTGCGAACTCGCTCCACCCTGGAGTGGTTAACACTGAGCTGAGCCGGCACAGCTCTTCACCACTCTCGGCACCCCCATCAAGTTGGCTCTTTCTTCACTTTTTTCGCTGCTACTCTGTCGCGAACTACTTGTTTAGGTGGATGTTCATGAAGACGAAGAGAGACGGCGCCCAGACGAGTCTATTCCTCGCTCTCTCCAAGCATGTCAAGGGAGTCTCCGGCTGCTATTTCTCGTGAGATTTCCACATTTAGATGCTGCGATGACAGCATAACTTCCGTTTTGTGAGATTCCTGAGTGTGTTGTGGATGTTTACAGGGACTGCCGTCGCTCCTCTGAGAACCCACTGGCAATGGACGGCCGTGCGAGTGAGCACCTTTACAACTACAGTCTCCAGGCTGTTGGACTCGCTTAGGTTCCTGTGCGTTGCGCCTCATGCCTTTTCTTATTATTTTTGCTTTTCTTTCTTCGAATTTCACTCATTAATGTAATTACGCGGCTTTACCCATGAACGGAGATGTTGTTCATGATTGTTATCCATATTTGCTGTAGACGCGAGCAGACCTGAATAAGAATAATTGTAAGATAAAAAGATGCCAATTTACAGTCTTGAGGAGCGTTCTTCTATGCGATTCCGAGGTAATTGTGTTAAACACGAGGAAAAGAGAGAGAGAAAGAGAGAGAGAGAGAGAGAGATAGAGAGAAAGGGAGATAGATAGAGAGAGAGTGAAAGAAAGACTTTAATGCCATTTCATTGTGTGGAGTGAATAGGTGATCCTAGTTTCAGCTGCTCAGCTGTTGTTTACTCTAAGAGTTGCACCTAGAGAGGATAGAGCGGAGGGGGTGAGGAGAGTGGTGGAGAGGTAGACGGTGAGAGCATTAATTTAGCTACCATCTTTGCAGTGGACGAGAGTGGCCAGGAGGATTATACAACTATGAGAGCAATGAATATGCCAACTCATAGCAATAATTACCGAAAAAATTCTGGAAAACAGTTACGATTAACCCAAAAATAATCTCGTTCCTTTCAATTTCTTCTTGTTTTTTTGGAGACCTATGTGCTCAGAGTACTTTTCTGAATGTATGTACATCTTATGAAATCCACGAGCCGAAATAGGACCATGAAGTAGTCCATGAAGTATGTAAAGTAGTTTTTAAAGCCTTCTTATACTACAGAACGACATTTTCCATAGAAATATAAACTTTTCAATAAACGTATGTAACATTTGAAGATCATTGTGAGAGCTCTTACTTAGATGACATACAAACGCGAGGGACTTAGAGAGTTTGCACTCCTTTGGCAGATGCGGTACCATTCAAACATGCACTCCTTTTCTTTCTGTGATCGTCTTCCTTCAAAATGCTACGTTTGCAAGCGGAGATTTATTTATACATCTTACTTGAGCGCTGAAAAACAAGAAAGCAGAAATTATATTCAGAAAGGTCTTTGATCTTGTCTTCATTTCTTAAATTTCAAGATTCATTTGCAATAAGGTCTAATGGTTATGATATGCGTCTCTCACATGCAAGGCCGGGGTTCGATTCTCCACATCGGAAGTACGTTTCACGACTTTTAAGTCCGACCATTTGTATTATATTGGATTTATTTGGAATGTATACATCATTACGTAAGAGTTCAAGCGCTTCCACAATAATATTCTGCTAAGTATATCTGCAACTAAAAATTTATATATAGACACAACGAATCAATTGGAATGACATGTATTACATATGTATGTACATATGAACGGGAAACAATAGGCCTACAAAATGATAGGTGTTAGAGCGAAAAGTACAATTCCAGAACAGAATTCTTTAAATAAAATGAAAACGAATTTTTTTCAGAAAATCTCGTCAGAATGAGCTTGCGTTTTATTTTGTTCAAAATTTCCCATAGAACTATTTGCTCTAAACACACACATCGGATACAGTTCTGCTGGAGGACTTTGGCGATACTTTCTGAAACATTTCTTGGTGATTGGAAGCGGACACCGTACTCTGCTGCCCGTGACATCGACCAAGTAAAAGTTGTCTAGAATTAACCGAATGTATTATTCATTGATTTTTCATTGAGACAATCAATTGACATGATTTGTTATTGATTTGTTTTTGGAAGTGCATTCTATGAAATTTTAGAAATGGAGACATTGATTCGCCAGTTTCTTATAACTGTAACTCGGACTATGTATAGTTTGTACTATCTCTATTTTCTCTCTGTATGTATGTTCCCTCTTCCCCTTGGCTCTCTTCCCCTTTCGCTTTCTCGTTCACTTTATCTCTATATATTTTCGCACCTAGGTGTTACTGTATTTAAGCCCCTCGGATGAGTAACCTAGAACTTCTTGCCCGGAGGTGTCCAGCCTTAATCTGTGGCTCGAATCTTGCTTTCATTTCCGCTGCGACCTCTTGTCCCCTTCCTTCTCTTCATTTCCCTCTCGACGACCACCACGCCTCAGGCCCAACACCAACATTGATTGAACATTTCTTTGTGAAAATATTTTTTTTGGTTTATCATTTTTGAGATGCGAAAAAACAGAAGAAGATTTTTGCCCGAGCGAGACAATCCGAACCGTGCATCATTTCGAATCTGTCTCGCGACGAGCAACAGAGACCAGGGCGCGCAAAAGGCGTGGATGTCGATGCAGACGTTCGCGGCAAGGAAGAAGTACGCGTAGTTCGTGTCATGAGTGACATAGCGAGAGATGTAGATGAAAGCCTGCGAGGCACCCAAATATATGTTATATCCACACATGTAGCTATTTTGGTTCAATAATTAAAGCGAAAAAAGAAAGAAAGTAACATTGAAATAGAACTGGTGCTTTAAGAGCCAAACCCAAAGTAGCGCCGACGCCGCGGCAATGAGCGCTTGGACGACGCCGACAATGAGCATGTTTCGCTCGAGCGAAGAGCCACTCTGACGCGTGCTTCTCTGTGCGTGAATAAGGATGACATTAGTGATATAAACAAATTTATATCCGGTTCAAGAATATTGTGGCCTCTTTTCCATTATTCTTGGAGACAAAAACATCTGCCCCCCCCCCTTCGAATTAAAGTTCAAAATGCCTACTTCTGCTCTATTTGCCTGCAGTCGCAGAATTGTCATCGCTGTAATGGCAAATGTGAGAAAGCCGAAGATTACTGACGTCACCATAACCATGATCGCGTTTGAGTAATAGTTCTAAAGTTTTCACAGCATAAAATCTACCTAATTCGCTAGTAACTGTCAATGCTACAAGAGTAAGGGATAGAGAGAGAGAGTGAAGAGACAGAGAGAGAGAGTGAGAGATAGGAGACATAGAGAGAGAGATAAAGTCGGATAGAGAGAGAAAAGAGGTGAAAAAGGGCGTGAGGGAGTACCAAAAATCACGAACCTGAAAACTGAACAATTTTTCTGTCACAAACGTATAGAAGCCGTCGACAGGGACAACATAAACTCGTGCAGGCAGCGCCGTCCAATAAACAATCGCTGGCAAGATTGCGATGAGCACGTAAAATTTCCAGCCGTTATCATCCCAAAACTAGAAGGTGAAAAAATGCATACAAATTGCTTTGTTTGCTGTTCTTAATGTTTAATTTTTTTTTCTCCTAAGTTCATCATGTTGAGCTAGAAAGTTCGATTTCAAGTGGCCAGAAGGCACGAAAATGAAAATTCCTGTGAAAATTAACTTTTTTTTCCCGAGCGCTTGGAAGCACGCATATATATGTTCCTTAGCAACCAACCTTGGCTGGGTTTTTTCTTACACGTTCGCTCACAAGTAAGCTATATCACCATAAATTTTGAGATGAGAAGAGAGTCACACTAAATACGATGAAATAAATATATAAAAAATTTATAGAAGCAAAGTTCAAGGAATGTAAAAAAAAATTGCCTGGTAGAGAACTTATTTTTGAGGATTCAGGCAAAATTAGATCTAGCTCAAAACCTTTTTTTAAGATGGTGAATTGATTGGGCTGGTTTTCCACTTAAAACCTGCGGCATACGCGTTGGCCAGACGACAACGGAGTATCGATTTATGGCGCAGATGATCGAAATTGTGAAGTGCAGCTGATTCCGCCAGTGGGTGGACATGAGCAGGGGCATGAGCCAGTGCGAGGGACCGCCGTCGGCCATGAACGGGAACAGCCACGCGCAGCACCAGCTGCTGTTCAGCAGCATCAACGGCAACACGCTCATCAGAAAGAGTGGAGTGCCCTTAAAGGAGGTAAAAACTCAATCTTGGATTTGCCGCCTTTTTGCCTGATACAAAGAACATGGCGCATGCGATTTGCCGAGAAGCGAATACAGTGGTCAGGAAAATTCAAATATGTGCATTGCGGGTGAGTTTTGTGCCCTTTAAACGACGACGACGACCGAAAACTAATTAATGCAGGCTCGAACTGCCGCGTTCACCATCCGAGGCACTCTCTCACTCTCGAGTTCTCACATAACTTTTCGGTGACAGCCCTTCTTTTATTGTAATGCAGGAATTCGAAACTGCATTAATTATTTTTTTACACACCAATATGGCGCCGGCGACAAAGAGCTTGAAGAAGTAGGTGTTGTATGGCAACTGTGTACGCCGAGTAAGAAAGAGAGCGATCAGCACGGCGGAGAGCGATGTCGAGAGGATGCCAAAGAGAAGACGAGCGAATTCCACCGAGAACTTGACGAGGCGAGGAGAGGTCGCCGCGCACGAGGAATCGTTCATGTCTTTTACTGTGACTTAAACGTTCTCTGAAAATGATGGTGGGATATTGAATGTCTTCATAAGAGAAAGGATAGTCGACGGGAAGCCAAGGATTCGAGGAGGAATTGTTTGTAACAAAAAATTAAAGATAAAAATGGATCTCTGACATGAACCGAAAATGAACGGAAATGGAAAATAAGAAAGAGCTCTATTGACACATCACCATGAACCTCAGTTGAGCAATGCACGCATGCGAATTATTCGAAATTTTCTTAGAACATTGATCATGTCAAGCAATGTTAGTGAAGCTGAAGTAAGATGTATTAACAAAGGGAAACTATCAGACATTCCAGACTTCGCGAAAATAGGAAGTTTCACGAACTACAAAAAAAGAAATGGGCCAGTCATGGGAAGCACTCTTCTTCCTGCTTCTGCTAGACAAAGCTAGTTTTCAGGTTAGACAAATGTTAATGTGCGTGTGTGAAAACGATGAAGTGTTCTATACAGAGTATGGTTCGACAACAAGTACTATACTCACTACAGTATGAGTATCTCGTATGTTCTAGTATCTCCCCATCCCTCTTCTCTCGCTCTTTCACTCTTACCCTCTCTCTCTCACTCTTTCTCTCACTCTCTCTCTCTGTCTCTCTCTCGCTCTCTCTGCCAGCCATTGTCACCCTCTTCTCTCTAACTATCCGTCTGTACTCTTTTCCACGTTCTTACAAGGGAATGGTCTCGGCTTCCCCCGAGGTCAAGAGATGAGCTACAGTCCCGCCCAGGATCTTGGTACCAAGGACGCTTCGGACGATTCGGACCCTTCCAAATGCATCCTCGTTAAAAGCTTTTATTCTAGGACAAACTAAAATATTTTAACTGGTACATTAGTTTGCTTATAGAGAACGGATGCTACTGATAAAAAATTGATAATTTTTAATCATTTGATAAGAAGTATCAGTTTTTGCTAGTAAAAAAATTCATTTCTAATGTTTTTCAACGAAATTTTTCCTGTACTATTATTTTGTCTCTACCCACATCCCAAATAATAAAATTAGAGATTTTATCATTGATAACGGAAATCGATAAATCAACCTTACCATACATGTTCATATGACGTAAAGATTCGCCTTACGATTCTGAATCTAATTATGTAATCTTCAACAAAAAGTGCCGGTTAACAACATATTTTTGATTGTATGTACTTTGCATTAGTTTAGGACTAAGTAATTAATGCCGTTTCGAATTGTCTCGTCTCCATGGGCGTTGACACTCTCTCATTCACGCGCGCTATTTCGCATGTCGTACAAAGTCGCAGCACATGAAGATTGCCCGCACGAATGAGAGAGCGAAAAGCCGCGCTGCAACTTGAAATCTCACATCTGTTCGTACATACTTTTTTTCGGTGATAGATCACTTTTTACGTTCGATAATCATACACATTGATCATTATTGCACAAGCTCATGCTAATTGTGGATGCGAAAGAAGAGACCAAGAAGAAGTTCTCGAACCGTGCATCATTCCGAATCTTTCTCGAGACGATCAGAAAGGACCACGATTCGCAAAAGGCGTGGATGTCGAGGCAAACGCTCACTCCAAGGAAGATGTACGCATAGTTCGTGTCACCAATGATGTAGCGAGAAACGTAGATGAAGGCCTTAAAGGCGCACCCAAATTCTTTCTCTTACACTTCTTTTAGATGGGCGAAATGTACTAGATATAATAGTTTTCATAGTATATTTAAAGAGAAACAAAAGAAACAAGTCTATAAATAGAACTGAAGGAGCTTTTAGCCAAACCCAAAGTAGCGCCGACGCCACGGAAATGAACGCCTGAACAGCGCCGACGATCACCAAGTTTCGCTCGACCGAAGAACCGCTCCAACGTTTGTTTCGCTGCGCGATTAAGATTATTGATTGATTTATTGATCTATTGATTTATTGATTTATTTACTGCGCCGTACGTAAGGTAAGTACGCGAATGTAGAAAGGAGAATGATAACAGATAAAAAATGACATGGTGAATTGCAATTATTAAAATGACAACAAATTAATATTCTCGATCAATAATAACCGCCTCTTTCCCACTGTTATCTCGAGTGATGGGTGTAACCACACCCATCCCAAACATTTTGCAGGCACCACCAAGCCCCCCTCCACCAAACGCCTTGTTAAAAAATTGTTCCCTACTTTTACTCTGTACGCATTCAGCCGCACGATTGTAATCGCAGTAAAGACAAAAGCGAGAAAGCCGAAGATTCCCGACGTTACCGTCACCATTGCTGCGATTGAGTAATAGTTCTAAAATTGATTTTTTTTAACCATAAAATCTGCAAAATTGCCAAACGGACAAGTGTTTGAGAGAGAGAGAGAAATAGAGAAAAAGGGTGTGAGAGAGTTGCTAAAATCGCAAACCTGAAAGCTGAACGATTTTTCGATTAAAAGCATATAGAAGCCATTGACAGGGCCAACGTATACTCGTGCAGGCAATGATGTCCAATAGACAATCGGAGGCAAGATTGCGATGAGCACGTAGAATTTCCAGCCGTTCTCATTCCAAAACTAGAATGACTTTTGCCATTTTTTTAAATCGACATACTTCTTAGACACTAATTGATTTGTTTGCTCTATTTCGTAACGTATGTGTATATTTCTGCCTTTCTCTGCTCTCCTTTTTACGTTGCGCATTTAATGCAGCAAATTTTTTTTTTAAATATTTTTACAACGTTTTTGACAAGGTCGATTTGAAAAAATATTTTTATACAAAACAAAAGGCCATTTAAAATAAGACCTGCGGCATGCGCGTCGGCCAGAAAACGATGGAGCATCGATTTAGGGCGCAGATGAGCGAAATTGTGAAGTGAAGCTGATTCCTCCAGTAGGATGACATCACCAGAGGCGTGAACCAGTGAGAGGGACCGGCCCGTTCCATTAGAGGAAGTAGCCATGAGCATCCCCAGCTGTTATTCAGCAGTACCATCGGCAGCACGTTCAGCAGAAAGAGTGGCGTGCTCTTAATGGAGACAAAGACTTAAATTAAACAAGACACATTCTCGCGCATTAGGCGAAGTGAAAGGAAAAATTTTAATCTTACATAATTTTTCGGTGATCGCCCTCCTTTAACAATAGCTCGAAAACTTTACGTTTAATTCAAAAACTTTTTTAGAAGCGAGAAGCGCAGCGAACGAAACTTTTGCGCAACAGAGCTTTGCAATTTCACTGAACTGTGTGCATTAAGGTGTTCTTTGATTACCACTTTAAAAGGGAATAACCACTGAAAACATATGTAAGCTTTAAATCGTCACGGTCCTTTGAATTCTAATTTGTACCTGCTATTTTCACACAGCGGTTCTGTGCGACCTGCGAAAATGCTCACTAGAATGTGAGAGTGACCACTCCCAGAAACTGCGTTAATTATTTTTCGGAGATGGTCCTCCCTTAAATTTTAAGTGCTTGCACACCAATATGACGCCGGCGACGTAGAGCTTGAAGAAGAAGGAGCTGTACGGCGGCTGCCAACGGTGAGTGAGAAAGAGCGCAATCAGCAGGGTGGAGAGCGAAGTGGAGAGGACGCCAAAGAGAAGACGAACGAGTTCCACTGAGAACTTGATGAGACGGGGGTAGGTTGCCGCGCACGAGGAATCGTCCATTTTGTCGTTGGATTAATACGGTCGCTGAAAGTGATGATGTCTTCATAAGATAAAGCAGCCTACAATTGACTGGTTGCGAGGTCGAGAGAACGCGAAAGAACGAAATAATTACGAACAAAATGGTGTATCTAACGAGTAGTGAAAAAGAATGAAAACAGAAAAGCAAAAAAGAGCTTACAAATGAGCTACAACGAAGCTATAATGGAATGTTGTGAGTAAATAGATAAGAGCCCATTCATAATCAGCGTTAGCAAGATGCTTCGTCTATTTTTGTGACTTCGTCAACAACTTAGGTATATGAATGTATGAAGAGGTCCTCAATGTCAAAACACTTGAGGTGAAGAGACGGTTACTCATTATTATTGAGCAACACTTTGCAACGGAAATTTCTCTTATTTTTTTACACATTAGAATCGCCTTGTTTTTCAACATCCAGACCACTCAAAATGAGCGTAAGGTTGCCATGTTTTGCGGGAGAAGATAAGGATCAAAGGCCTAAACAAATTATTTTAACTTATTTTGCGTCTTTCCAACTGATGTTTAGAATGAAGTAAATGTTTACCGTCTATGGAATTTATTATGTTGAAGTATGATTACATATACCTATGCATGTATCCTCTGGCAAAATAATCTCTGCCGTGTAATCTAATCTTGGAAGAAACGGACACGAGGGTTGAGTGAAGTAGGAAAAGCTTCAAGCTTGCTTGATGCCTGTTCACTGCGGAAAATGGCCAAAAATTTCAAAACAATTCTGAGTAAAATATTGTGAAGGTTTCACAAACTAACTTAGCAAAACTTTATTGTCAATGGATAATGAAGTTGAATGCGAAGGTGGCGGAAGAAACATTTGAGAGAGATCTTTAAAAATTCCTCTCTTACAATTAGTTTTGTACGCTACTTTGATATGAGAAGGAAAAATTGAAATTAAAGGTACAAAGACTATACAGAAGATCTCCACAAAAAAAATAAGAAATAAAAGTCGTGTCTCTAATTTGTACGGTAGATTACTGGAAAAGATAAATAAGCCAGACAGTGCTCGATAGTCACATCAATCGTACCCTTGGGCTGTAGTGCTGTGCACGTATATGCATTGTTGCAGCAAATCTACATGTCAAAGTGCGCACGACAAGCAACGCAATTTGGTAATGTACATATGTATGTATTCACAATGAGAAAATATCATACATAACAGACTTAATCAAAAACTGAGCTTCAGAGTAGAAATTCAAAAACGGAAGTTAATTCCAGACATATCTGAATCACTGTCTTTGTCGATTTGCCAGACAACATATTTTGTTCTGTTGCCACTTCAAATAAATGTGCAAATGCGTTTGAAAGATTGAATTCTTTAAAACAAAGTATGGTTCAGCAACAAGCGTACTGTATCATTCAAAACATCTCGTGAGATACTCACAGTCGTCATCTTTCATGAGATCTCTCTCTCTCTCTTTTAGATCTCTCTCTCTCTCTCTCTCTCTTTCACTCTCTCTCTCTCTCTCTCTCAATCTCCACGATTTCCTGGACTGGCGATGTCAGGACATATTGAAAATGATATTGAATGGCCTCATAAGAGACAGAACAGAAGACGGATAGCAAGGATTCGAGGAAGAATTATTTGGAATGGAACAATGAAGAATAAAATGGATCTCTTACATGTGCTGAAAATGAACTGAAATGGAAACAAAGATACACTATGAACCTCAGTTGAGCTTTGCACGTATGATCATTGTATTAAATTTTATTTGATTTATTGATTTAGTACGGTGTACGCACGTGTGTTGAGAGGATAATAATAACAGTAAGAGAAAGGAAATAAGGTGTAAATTATTTAGCAGTACATAGGATGGATGAGTCGATAGTGATGAGGAAGGAGACGATATTGCTGTCTGAGGCATCTTACAAGATTTGACTGTGGCGTTGAACGCCCTTGCGGCTCGTATGAAAAAGAAATGGAATCGGGTTGCAGTGCGGGATGTTGGGTATACAAGTTGAAATGAAAAACCACGAGTTCGAGAATTACGAAAATTAAATACGATCTGAGATACGGTGATGGCAAAAATAAAACACGAGCTAAAGTAAAATCGAAATGTTCGCGACGCGATTGAAGTGACGGAAGGGATAGGATGCGGTTGTCTGTCATGCAAGTCAAAAGAGGAATATCCTAAACGCCGGCGGAAAAGTATGCGCGTGAAATTATGCTGTACCTTTTCTCTTTTTAGAAGAGGTGAAAAGACTGAGGAGCATGTTTCCAAAATAGGGCGAATATAGGCAGATAGCAGAATGGTCTGAGCGGAGGAGGGTGGTGAGCTTTTGCGATAGCAATGTTTGAGAGAAGAAAACAATGAGGTGAAATACGAGTGAAGGAGAGATTGTATGTGAGAAGAGTAGGCGAGAGGCGGTGAAGGTTGTGGAGGGTGAGTAGGAGACGAAAAGGCCGAGTATGATGAAGCGGAGAGAGGGAAGACTGATGAGGAGGATTTTTTCTTGTTACAGTGATCATGTCCAGCAATTCCATTTTCCGTGAAGATATGTAGGTTGTATTAACAAAGGGAAGCTATCAGACGTAACAGACTTTATGAAAGCAGGAAGTTTTAGTGTAGACATGCAAAAAAGAAAGAAATGGTCCAGTCATGGAAAGCAATCTTCTTCCTGCTCTTGCAAGACAAAGCTCTTTTTACTGTTTTCACGTTAAATAAATGTGAATGTGCGTGTGTCAAACGATGAATTCTTATATACAGAGTATGGTACAACAGGTACTATACTCGCTACAGTCTGAGTATCTCAGATGTTCTACATATGTATCTCCCCCCCCCCTGCTCTCTCGCTCTTTCACTCTTACTCTATCTGCTTACTACGCTCTCTTTCTCTGTCTCTCTCCTCTCCCCCTGTCTCTCTGCTTCCCTTTCGTCTTTGTCTGCCTCTCTCTTTCCACTGTCTCTTTGCTCTCTCGCTCTTTCATTCTTACTATCTCACTCTCTCTCTCTCTCTCTCTCTCTCTCTCTCTCTCTCTTTCAGCCATTGTCACCTTCTTCTCTCTAACTATCCTTCTGTACTCTGTTCCATTTTCATAGCTCAAGTGTTTCGCCATAATATCTCTCTCCCTCTTTCTCTTTTTCTCTTTCTCTCTCTCTTGTTCTCTATCTCTCTCTCTCTCTTTCTTTCTCTCTCGCCCTCTCTTTCTCTCTCTCTCTCTCTCTCTCTCTCTCTCGTTCTTCATCTCAGTATGACGACGTGTCAGTCCAAAGAAGCTACGCTCGTCCATTGAAGTAAAATAGAACTAATGCATTGTCATATACATGCATACATATACGCATTTACATTATTATCATTATAAAATATTAAATTAGCGAAAAACTTGCAGGACTTCGTGTGATCGTCGACTCGCAACTCGGAGAGAACGCTGCATGGTCATAATCTTCAGGCATCAACGTCTATATTGAGGATGGTTCGTAACAAACCATTCGATAAGAAATGAAAAGGGTGAGAAAGATCGAAACGAAGTAGCGATAGATTGATTGCCATTCTTTTTAGCTGCAGTGGGAGTCTTCGATGAAAGCAACCGCGTTTTGCTGCGTCCTGACATGCAAATATCCAATTCCTTTCTAAATTAACGACAGGTTGAGTGGCATTTTTCACTTCTATGTGAACATAACCATCAGACAGATTCACAAGTTGATTATATTACGGCTCTTTCGCGTAAAAATGTTAAATTACAAAACATTAATATGTGTATAATATATATATATAATTCTTTTTATTTCATTAAATTGTGTGTATTCGTCCCTCACAACTATGAGTTTGTTTTGTAGAGTGAGGTGGTGATCTTCTTCGACAGTCCCGTGGCGCGAATCGAAGTGGAGCAATTGAAGATTACTGTAATCCTAAAGGCATAAGCCTAAAGTTTTTTTGATTAATTAATTAATTGTAGAAAAGAGCGAGACAGAGTGTACTCAATTAGTGTGATGAAAATTCTGAATAGACACTCTCTCATACACTCGTACTACTTTCACGATGTTAACTTCTCTCACCTGTGAAAGAGCAGGACAAAATGAGAGAGTGCCTGCTCTCAGGGAAGGCGCGGCAATTCGAAAGTGGAATTATTTTTTTCTTCTGTAATCCTCCTCGTTTAAAAGAGTCTTCCTATATCTCATTTCAAGATCATGTCTCTACTGGGTTCGCTCGGCGGTCTGTCCGGTCCCTTCTTCAGTGCTTCCTTCATTCTGACACTTGAGATTGTACTTCTGTTTGCGCCTCTTCTTCAACGTCGGAGATCACGATTCTCAGAGACAGCAAAGCACGGACAATGAGTTGTTAACCAATGAGAGTTTTTCTTGGGTTTTTATCGGACACTGCACGAAAATTAGCCGCTTTAGAGCTAAATCCATCTTTTTATGTGTTTTAGTTTTGTTGGTTTGCGTAACATGGGTTCGGTAATTGTAAGCCCTGCCTGCCAGCGCGCGCACCTCTCCGCTGCTCTCTGCTACCCTCCCTCTGCTTTCCAGTGCTCTCTCCCTTTCACCGACCCTTCTCTGCCCCTCCATCTTTCTTTCATACCATTCAGAAGCCGATAAATTGCAATAAAACACTTCCAAATTAATTTTGGCACTATTTATCATTTTCAAACAATGTAAAAAAAAATACGGGGAATACATTTGCCTCTCATCTGATGCATGTACATATGTACAAGCCAACTTGTATTGTGCAAAGTTGTCTGCTTAATACGATAAATAGAATCTTATGCATTTGCAAATAAATAGAACCTCTGAATGTCTACTGATTGTGATAGCCTATTTTATAATTCAAAGATTACAACGATTTTCTGATGAATAAAATGGAAATAATAGCATCAAGCCACAATTGGTTCATCATACAATAACTCAACAAAATTGACACATCTAGTCATTCTTTTGTGGGATGTCAAATTCTATACGTAGTTCCGATGCAGATCAGCGCAGAATTCTAGGTTTAATGCAGGTGTCTTTCTATTCATATACATGTGCATATTCAGACGTACATAGTAAGTATAACGTATTCTAGGATGTCAGTCGAAGACAATGGAGCATACACATATGTAGAAGTCGAATGTGAATGAGCTTTCCTAGAGTTGTGAGGACCTATGAGAGCGACGCTGAGTGCGAGGTGACTGGGAGAGTTGTGAGGAGGAGACGGCAGAGACCGAGCTTGTGCTGACTGGTGCCACCATCAGTGACACTTTCTCCAGTCGGCCACACGTGACAATCATCAGCAGAGAACGCTGGACGGCGCGGCGGACCTGCCAGGAGGAAAGGGCATTATAAACATACTACATATATGTAAATATTATTCTAAATTATATAAAAGGGACAATGGGCGTTTGATACATATTGCAATGCATTTTATATTACATAAAAGGACAATGGATGTACATATGATACATGTTATTTTAAATTATCTAAAAAGCGTATTATTTGGCCATATTATACCTATTTTCAGTTTAAATTGCATAAAAAGGGACAATGGGCATATTATACATATTGTTATTTTAAATTTTATAAAGGGACTATGGGCATCGTGAAAGATTTATAAATTCTTTGGGTGGCCTACCGCAGCGCTGAGCCAGAGCAGAAAGAATAGTGAGGCGAACACAGAGAAGTCATTTATCCAAGCCACCTGAAAGACTTTTGTATGTATGTATGTATGTACTACTGAATATACATAATGAATGATAACAGTCTTCTGACATGCTGCAGCATGAGTTGAAGGGTCGCCTTGTCATTGTTGACAGCGGCAAAGATCCAGACGATCTGCTGAATCGAGTGGACACACTGCGCTGCCGTCGCGGCGAGGGTGTAATAGAGAAGACGGCGCTGGGTTTGTTGGAGACGAGAACGTTGAACAGGCTGACAGTGACATCATTCATTTCATTGTCTATATCTGAGATGCGAAAAAAGGATTATTAAACCATATTCAAAATATTATCATTCTTTGAAACATCTGCATCTATTAAAAAAGGAATATTAAACAATAATTACAATATTATCACTCCTTGAAATATCTTTTGCATAGTGTGACGCACATTTTTTTTGCGTAATCTCATGTTGCAGCGAACACAAGATGTAAATGTAGATGTCTCTAGTCTTTCAATCCAAAAAAATACAAGGAATTGGGTGGTATGAGGAGTCAAGAAAAAATATTGCAATTATACACTTTTGATGTCATTACAATGAGACAACAAAAATAGAATCCAGGTGCATAGAAAATTATTTCATATATGTATGAATAACCTTTGCTGCAACTGATTTCATTTATTATTTGAAACAAAAGAGATGTGGTGGGCATTGAACTTGTAATTTTCAGAGAACAATTGCAAATGCCCAACGATGGACTCCCACGCAATCCGCTATGATAAGGCGCATTCAAAGAGGAAAGGTGTAGCCATTTTTTTTATATTTTATTTTTAAAATATACCCTTCTAAACATCACTCCAGTGTAATGCTTAGACTTATTTGTTCTTCTAACCGCATTCTTGGAGGCGTCGTGCAATCGCCAGACAGCGAGAGAGTTCAGGAAGCATGCGGAGGCGATGTAGAAGAGGGAGGCACCGCACTGGACACTCCGAAGAAGCTATCAATCAGATCAGTCAACAAAAATTGTATGGAACAATCTTGTCTCATAATATAAGGCTATGTACATATGTTTATTTCTTATTATTCAGCCCACACTGACAATATTCCACTCATTCGAGACGCCCGTGAACCTTGGAATGTCATCTAGCGGAGTGACGGCGAAGAGGTAGCCTCCCTGAAACATTATCGATTGGCTATCACCAGAACTTGTTCATGGATTAGTGATTCTATTCGCTTTCCCAAATAAAGTAGAATTGCCCTGCGAAGGGAAGAATGATTTGAATGGCGAATAGGATTCGGTGCTTCATCGTTGACCAGACCTCAAAACATGAATAATATTTTTTAAATTGTTATTATGAATATAGTATGTATGAGCAATGAATAGGGCACAAACAGCTGCGCTGTTGACTGCATTTGGTGAGAACATCTGGCAGCGATTGAGAGACATGAAGACAAGACCAATGAGATGGCCGAGGAATCCCACGTTGTTGCCGATCTACAACAGATTGCCGTCCAATTCTCACGCCAACCATAATAACATGGTTTTTTTCTTAAATATTTGCTGTAGATGTCTCCAGTCGATGAGTGATCAACTAACATTGAGCAAGTAAACGATCCACTTGTATGAGACAGGCGGAAGAAGAGGCTTCATCACGTTGTTGATCAAGTTTGTGCACGCGACAAACATGCATCCGAAAACGCCTAAATTTGAAGTTGTTTAAACTTTGACTTTTCCTAGGCTATTCTTTTTTGAGTACAATTATTCATTGAGCGTTTTAAAAGAAGGAAAGTATTATTAGAAGTGCATCTCTTTATTCGTTAGATGGCGACAGTGTAGTCTCATTGTAATGATATAAAAAAATTTATTATATAAATTTTTTTTCTTGACTCCTCATACCCCCAATTCCTTTCTTATTTGGAATGAAAGACTAGGGGATTCATGAGATATGTCTTGCGCACCTGAAGTGACAACAAAGACGAAGAAAGGCGCACGTAAGCCACTTTCTCTGGAGATGACGATGGACAGCAAGACAAAGAGATAGACGGCGATTCCAATCGGTTCAAACAGTCGCGTCAGGAACCAGTTCAGAGGGATCAGGATTGACATCTCAGATGAGAATGGCAGCAATTCTATGAGACACCATCAGATATTATTCATTTTTTCTACGTTAACGCTGCTTTGTTATATACTTCTACCTGTATAATATTGACGGTAAGATCATTTAAAATTAAGAAATCTTGAATGGGCCGATAAAAACATCGTAGACTCCCCAAAGTGGATTAAATTCATGTATATGTTTCCTTGCCATGCTACAATCAAATGAAATTAAAGAATAGAGGGTGTTGAGGGAGGCAGGCAGCCGCATATCTGTTTTAATGGACTGAATATATGAAGAAAATGTTTTTATTAACGAAAGAAAATAATATGTGAAGTGATTCTACAACAAACGCGCTTATGGTTAGAAGATGATTCAATTTATTTGACAGTTTTCCGAGAAAGAGGAAAAGGCAAAAGAAGGAAGTGTAGAGGCTGTGGGAGATTTCTCAGAGCATCAAACCTCTTTGTTCAAAAGCAATTAAATCCCAGCGAAAATATTTCACTGTAATACATAAGTATCAGGCACACATTCTAACGAAATTATCAGCGATTTGTAGTCTGTGGGTGCAGTGGAAATTGTTAGATGACACATAGAAATAGCAGGTGGTCATCTTTATTTGACACTGAAAGTACTGCTCATAGTGAGTTGTCCAGATGGCTGAAGACTATGGCCGAGCCAAAGGAACTATAGCCGAGCCAAAAGAACTATGACCGAGCCAACGGAATTATAGCCGAGCCAAAAGGAACTATGACCGATGCAAAAGAACTATAGCCGAGGTAAAAGAACGTACTGATCATTCGTAAGGGCTGTTCCTTTTTTGTTGCATTTTTTCTTCTTCAAGGATTACCTTTACAGGATACGAGCAGGCTGTGGGTACGCAAAGGAGAGAGGATTTCAATAACGCGCACTTATTGTAAGAGGGGGAATGAGAGGAAGGGAATGACAGGAGACTGGCCATGGAAACAGTCACGTTCCACGCCTTCGTCAAGTCTCCATAATGGCCTTCAATTCTAACTTCGCTTTCTTTTTTGTCCTTTTTCTTACATTCTTGTCGTACAAGTTGTAAAGCAGGGCAGAGTATATTACATTCTTCTAATCTTGGATAAAGAATAACGGAAGATGACAATAGGACAAATGCATAGTATTAAAGTGCAAAATAACGGGAGAAAGAAAAGTAAGGGACGAAAAGCAACGAGATAGAGAGAGTGAAAGAGCGAACGAGCGTGAGAGAGAGAGCTAGAATGAGAGAGATTGCGACAGTAAGAGATCGAGAGAGAGAGAGAGTGAGTGAAACAGAGGCAACTCATGCATGATAAGAGGTCTGTCCTATGATCTTTTTAAATCTCAAAACAATGCACTGAAAGTACACACGAAGCATGGGATGTTAATAAATCACCTGGGACTGATCTTTGTTGTTCAACCTGACAGAGTGTGAAATGACAAAGAGGATGAATTTATTACAATGGATATTATTCATAAGATGTACCGATTCTGCACATCGCATTCATCATTGTTTAATTATTGGTCTCTTCACCGCCTTTGTAGTACATTAATGGAAAAAATGCATACAAGACCAACTAGGAAATGAGCGATTTTTCATTACATAAATACAGTATTTCAATAACAAATAGCGAGTGCATTGCGGAGTAGCTAAAAACAGATCATGGAGAAGAGTAAATCGCTCTAAATGAGACTTAGATTAGGACACAGGATTCGAGAGTGAGGAAATTAAGAAAATCTGCAGCTCTGTTAGTAATCATATTACCCTGATAAGAGAACCCGCCGTTCCGGCAAAAAATTTAAACATACATATATGTCTGTTTATCTGAATTGTTTCAATAAATTAACAGTCATAAGAGAGATAGAATACTGCCAAAAAGATAAAGAATTTTTGGTTTTTCATGCATATTTAACTTCAAAGTGGATGAAAAGCTATAAAATTTTCAGGGTTATTTCTTGGTAAATAAAAGGCACGCAACAAGAATACCAATTTGGTGCATACGACACACAATGGTAATATGGCGTTTGTTAGAGACATGAAAAAAGCAGGCAGATGGCAATGGTAGATCAAAAACCATGGTAGTCTGTGCATCACACCAATGTTTTTTTGGATGAATTTCTACGTCATTGTCATCGAGTCAGGCTTTTTTTTTAGAAGGATGCACCCTGTTTCCGTCACACGGAAATGACTGTATGTTTAGCTCGCATTTTATTATATTTGTATTTCCCGCTCCCTTTTGTAAGCGGTGTAGGACCTATGCGGTCGCATTATGGCTGACCTCTCCCTCGCCTACGTGTATGCTAGGCCTCTCCCACCCTGCCAGGTCATTGTTAGCGTCTCTCCTTCCCCGGGCCGGCAGGGCCTCTCCTTCTCTTCTTCACTTCTTTTACTTGCTGTTATACCATTTCGTGTTTAGAAGAGTTAATGTAACTCTTCCTCGTTTATTATTACTGATGTATTGATATGGGCCTCTGGCCATGTTTCTTATGCGGTTGCCAGTTTCTAAACTGGTTGAGCATATTTGATGTAATATGTGTTATTGATGTAATTTCGTCATATGCTTTGTTTCCTCATGCCTTTCTCTCTTTTCTTTCTCTTACTCTCTCCTCATTCTCTTCGGCGTCATTGTCATGCTTGCGTGTAAGGCCATCCCGCCCCTCTGACGGCTTTCAACCGTGCTTTAAGGGTTTGGCGTCCAGGCTTGGCGCCTCCGTGGTGGTTCGTCTCCACCTTTTCTTCCGTCCTTCCTTCTAGCTTCATCAGAAGCTCTCTCTCTTCCTCCTTTCTTCCTACTTCACACAAACACTCTCTCTTCAAGGACATCACGTCCATTTGTATATTTCTCCACGTCAAGGTTGTAACCTTCCAATTATTTAGCTTCTCTCACCTTTCTCTTCATACATACTTCTCTCACTTCTCTCTCATTAATCGATACGTGATTGGCCAGTGAGCCATCTCATAGTCTCTCTCTCTCTCAACTCTCTCTTTCTCACTCTATCAATCGATACGTCTTTTACCTAGCAAGCCTGATTGCTAGTTGGCCACCTCATTACTCTACCGGTCATTAAGGTTTAATGTATTATTAATTCTTGTAATAAATATCTTTTATTACTCGAGTTAGTCTCCTTTACAAAGCTTCACTAAAGGGGACAGAGTCATTCGGAGGTCGTGCGTGCCTTTATCATTCAGGCTCACGGTAACTGCCATCTCCGAAACATGGTGCGTCGGCTCAATCGACACCCGGACGTGGAACTGGCAGGCGAGCGCGTCCAACTCACCACCACCGACTACTCGAGAGCAGACGAGCAGAGAAGGGCCGAGCGCCCCAGCGAGCAGAGAAGGGCCGAGATCAAACATAAATAGCGTCAGCGCAACCGCGCTGCAACCAATGTGTCATCTTTCTGCTAACCTAAGAACAGTTGAATCTTGGTCAAGTTGCAACCATTTTGACGTGTTTGCTACAAGTACATTGAGACAGAGAGGAGCAGAGAAAAAGAGAGAGAGATATAGAGTTACAGAGAGAGGGACAGAGAAAAAGAGAGACAGATACAGAGAACAGAGAGAGGGACAGAGAATAAGAGAGATAGGGAGAGACAGAAAGAGGGACAGAGAATAAGAGAGTTACACTTACAGAGGGAGAGAGAGAGAGACTGGATATAGAGTGAAAAGTGATAGAGAGTGGCATGAAAACGACATTTCAACGAAATAGAGGGATTCAGAAAATGATGTTATTCTCACTTTAGTTATTATAGACGTCCTGCTCGACTTTTTAATTTTTAATATAAGGGAAGTCGCCTCCGTTGAGAGATCCTGTAAAGTAAAAATAAGTAAATAAATAAATAAATAACTATATAAATAAAACAATGCGAATATATGAATAAATTATAGTCGCACTTCTTAATTGGTGTGGATAATTAAAGAAAAGAAATTGCTTTTCTCGCTTGTACACTACAAATCCTAGGACAATCATATGTACATACTCATATGTACAATTGTATGTATACATATTACAATATGTAATATGTATACATACAATTCGACATACATATGTACATATATACATGTACGGAATATATGTACATATTTCACAAGAATTGAGTTCCTTTCACAAGGCGAACATTTTTAGGGTGGTTTTTTTTTGCTGGTGGTAGTGATAACGCCTTTCGCTATGGAATTAAAAATCGTTACGGACATTAATTGGCGTCAGATAACTAACTAATTAATTAATTAATTAGAAAATTAATGTCCTATAGCACTGAACTTGGCTCGGATAACGAGGAGGTTTGGAGAAAAACCAACTTGCGATGATCTCTCTAATTACATTTGTCTCATCTTTTATCGGTTGTCACAACTCGATTCGAATTTGCCTTATGACGTCGTAATTTCGTAAGCAACGATGTACTTTACGAATGAGTCCTTTCTCAAAAGCATTCATTTCTCTTGTCATTCACATCGCTGCAGTCACCCGCGAGTGGTCGCCTCTCGGCTGCTCTCTTTCTCCTTCCTATTCGAGAGATGGAGACGTACGATACATCGTTCTCTGCGGGCATCGCTTTCGAGCCTACGCGTTCGTCGATTAAGCTTGTTAATCTGAGCTAAATACTTGTTAATAGTAATGATTCGTAATATTTTTTTTAGAAAAGGCTTTGCTTCTCTTTTGCAAATTTGTTCTTTTCTAAAAACTTTTTTAGACCTATGTTCGATCACTAATATGTAATAATTGTTGATATTTTCTTTCTCGTAGTTGCGTTCATGGACCAATGCTCAATCAGCTAAATGTCTTGCTTGATTCCCTTTGCAGTTACGTTTATGGACCAGTTCTTTGTCGACAGCGCGACGCTCATCTTGACCCTCTTCACCGTCTTCGTCGTTCTCGCTGGCTTGAGCCTTATCGGAGTGCGCGAATTATAATTGATGTTTTTGTTTGTTTGTCTTCTAAATGACAATACATATGCGTAAAGTTTGCTCACAATTATCAAAACAAAAAAAATGCTCTTTAAATTAAAGTTCTGCAGATTTGACGAGAAATCAAAAACAAAATGCGACGAGAAATATTTTTTTCCCGCCATTTCAGCTGGAAGTCGCGAGCGCTCTCTTCTACTATGAACAGCTCTTCACTCCGATGCCAGATTGGAGTCTCGCCGATGTCAGGAAACGAAAAATTTAAAAAAAAAAACGAAAAATTTTTGAAAAATTAATGAACGTATTCAGAGTGAAAAATAGTCTGCAACATTTTGATATATTCATTCGAGATAGTACACTTACCATTAGAAGGACTTATTATTATATTACTAGATAATATATTCACTTAGCACTCGATGTACATCATGCCATTTGTAGGCAAGGATATCGTATCAAAGCTTTGGAATGCGTTTTTTTTTCAAAACCAATAAAACTAAGCCTTTTTTATAGACTTCCGACTCGAAGACGATCGAGCCGACCAGGAAGACATCGACAACCAAGACCGGCACGGATGAAGCGTTGCGCAAGACGATGGAACGAGAGATCGGCGATGACGCGCGGGAGAACATTGCCGACACAGTTATGGTCAGCAGTCAACTAGTCTCCTGGACTGGTTCCCATTATAGGCTCCTGGACTAGTTACCATCCTAGCCTCCTGGACTAGTACCCATACTAGCCTCCTAGGCTGGCACCCATCCTAGACTCCTGGACTGGTACCCATCCTAGGCTTGTTACCCATCCTAGCCTCCTGGATTGGTACCCATCCTTGCTTATTGAACTACTACCCAACCAAGACTTCTGAAATGGTACCCATCCTGGACTAGTGGACTGGTGCCCACAAAAGGACTGATGTCAATGATATTAGATATAATTTATTTTATTTAATAAAATGTTAGATATAATCGGTTTATATTTAAAGCAATCACTCTCATATCTTTCTCACGGCTTTCAGGACTTTCAAGACGAGACCTGGGCGGCATGAGAGGGTCTGCAGGTTCATTCATGGGTTCATACTTTTTCATTCTCATGCTCTCTCTCTCCCTCTCTCTTTCTCTATCTCTCTCTCTCTCTCTTGTCTATCTTTCTTTATTTCTCTCTCTTTTTCTCTCTGCATCTTTCGCTCTTTCTTTTTTTCTCTCCTCTCCATTTCTCTCTAAGCTCCATTCAGTCTTAGCTTCTGGTGCCTGCGATTCTGCTCGCTTCGTTGGCGGCCTTCATATCCTGGCTCCTTATCCATTTCTTCAGAGTATAAAAGTAGCCTCAGTGCAGTTATCGCACACTCTAAAATACCTTAAAGAAAAGCCAAAAATGACGACGGAAGAGGTAAATACTACGTAAATTTGTTCAAAAGTCATTATTTTCACTTTTTATACGTAGTGGCAGGCGAAATCCAAATAAACCCATAAAACGCAATACAGCTATAAGTGATTGAAGAAGAAAAACAAACAAAAAAAGGATCGATGAATTTTTTTCTTCTGCATAATCTGATAGTTGCCCAAAAGAAATAGATATTAAATATCAACATAATTATTTTTTCTATTTTCTTTTTGGAATTAGGCTTTTTCGAGTCTTCATTTTTTGCCATGGTTGCTCTTTCTGTAATGTATGTAAAAAAATTAATTTGGTTGAGTAAAACAAATTCTCATGGTCAGGCTTACAATTAGCCTCAAAAAGGGGACACTTTACTACGGTGGCTGTGTTGCGAAGAAACCGTTCCTATGCTCCGCTACCCAGAATCTCAACAGAGTTCTCTCAATCTAGTATGTTAGCATTATTACCATTTCGTTAAAAGAAGAAGATAGGTAAATGATAAAATAAATGATTAATTACTTACTAAATGATGAAATGATAAAATGATATACCGCGAATCACAAGTTCGCTTCATATACCACTTGATCTTGTATGCGTGCGTGTGTTCAGAGTCTATCTCGACGGTGTCCGCGATATCAAAAGTCTCATTGCTGTTATTCAGCATGTAATACCTGACCATGATAAAAATCTAGCCTTCATTTTAGTTGATAAATAATAGTAAAGGGAAATCGGTCAAATAAGTTCATAATACGCCAAAAGATGGCCCCGCTTCTCTCAGACATTACGCCAGTATTTGTCTTAACATACTAAATTTTTGTTTTAATTTATAGTTCCATATTAGTTATTCAGAAAAAAATTTATCAAACTAACAAATTATTTACCAAGAGAGATCAAATTTACAATTATAACTAAAAATATTCAAATTATTTTTTTAAGGAACTGCTTATTAATCCCAAGTAAGCTCACGTCAAACGATGCTTGTGACCCAACAAGGGACCTCTAATTCATTACTTCAGAACTCATTACGTTAGGACTCAACATTTACATATGTATATATTTTCATAGGAGTGAGGATCTGAACAGCTGAATGTTTAAAAACGAAATACCATATGTTTAGGATAAGTTCAGTCATTCTTGTTTTGAACACACAGGAAAGGCACCCATATTCGCACGGCTACTTGATAGTCTGAGAAAGTCTAGGGAAAGAACAACAACGAAATTCAGAGGAATTTTAGCTTCTTCTACTTGGCGCCGCTCTATAAAAATGCGTCAAAGCAGTTTTTTTTAACTTTTGAAACGACCAGACTGAACAAAATCAACATTTGGATTCCTCCACAAGTTCATTGAGGAGGCAAAAAAGGGCGTGAATTGCACTCTCAACTTTCGAGGAAAAAAGGGAAGAAGAAAAAGGAAACGTAGGCTCGAATTGCACCAGCTGAGCAGTTGCCCGATGTGCAACCTCCAGCGCACTCCCTATGAAGCTAGTACCTATTGCGATTACTAGATTTAGTATTGCCTGAAGAAAGAGTCGAAGATCATTATCCTAGTACAAACAACAAAAAGTCAAGAATTAACAGGAAGAGTAAAATGTTTAATGGTATAGACCGGGCGGACAAGGCCGACCACAATGCCAAACTGAAAGGAACGCATCTGTTGAGGTATTGGTCAATAGAGATGAATTATTTATTGAACTATAACTCACAGCTCCAGTTATATCTACAAACCAATGTATGTATATATGTACATATGTAAATACATACATGCATGTAGTAACTCATCTCATTCTTCTGCATTCAAACAAAACAAAAGCGAGTCGCTTAACTTGTCTATGTAACAGCAGTGACAGGAAGGTGTTTGGGAGAGAGGGAGAGAGAGAGAGTTACTGTAAAAAAGAGCCGGAAGTAAGAGATGCAGAGTTAGAAGAAAAGAATATTGAGGGGCGGGAGGGACTTAAAAGGGAAAATGAGTGCATAAGGCATGAATTATCATGTATTATCCTTGCAAAAGATTTAAAGGCCCAATCTTATAAAGGGTTGATTAAAAATAAATCCGCCAAAGGCTAATCTAGAAAAAAACTATTTTAGACGGCCGTATCCAGGTGCCGCAACATGTAAATGAAGCCGATGCTCGAAGCCGAATATTCGGCGAGGAATGTGAGAACCGCGCCGCCGAGAAAGATGCCGAGGAGCTCGAGCGAGAAGACGAAGCGGTCAAAGCCGATCGGCGCGTACGACACGATTACGCGCTCGGCATTGGAAGTAAAGTCGAGAGGACGGGACGTCAAGCGGCGGTACCAGTAATGGGAAATCTACGAAAGAAAAAGAAGAAAAAGACATCGAAAGATCAAAGTTAAAAGAAAAATGGTTACTGATCAATGATCAAAGATCAGTGTCGTGTATATGGAGATATATCACCGAAGAAGATTGTCATAGCTGCACTAGCTGCACTTTACAATTGCATTTACGAAAGTACTCCATCCAACAGCCCAATATAAACCGCCACCTGAGTCATTAATAAACTGTGCTCTACATTTCGTATGCTGCCTAGCAAGCAACATAACTGCCTATCAGGATGAGATCTTGCGGATATCGACGATGCGCTTAGAGCTCGCAGCACCTAAGGGTATCTTGCGGAGCTCTGCGCCGAAGCTCCCGCGGATGGCAGTTTACACTTCGCGTCTTCGAGAAGTAACCAGCGCCACCCGGTTTTGGTATGCGTCTGGTGAACCTCAGCACCGGAGTTCCCACGGATGGCTGTCGACGTCGCGCCATCGAGTCCCTCCCAACGCCACCCGGTTGCGTCTGGTGACCCTCTGCACCGAAGTCTGAACTGAGAGCCAGCATTCCAGATGAGAGAATTCGTCAATCTCCCATGCATCACTGCAAGTCACGGTAATCCGCCCGGTTCGTTGCAAGCAAGCACGCTAATAATTTCGGTTCGTGGCTGAAGATGGGTTGCGTGATGACAGAAGTCCTGTTGAAGAGCACGTGTGGTATCGCTTAGGACTCGGAACCGACTGTCGTATGTCACAGGTAATGGCTGAGGAACACCAAGTAGTCCCCTGCCCCGGTACTCGGGGTTCCTGTACGGAATGTATGGGTCTGATTAAGCTGAACTTCAGGTTAGTCTCAGTCGTCGTCACGTGATGTTTCATGGAGAGAATTCATCTACGATAGAATTCGGGGAGGAGATAAGCCCGAGTGCCGCCCGAAGGTCATGAACAGCAGCCAAGGCAAGACCTTGAAGGACTAACATAGAAGACTGCTGGCCGCAGTTCAGAAGAAAGGGAGACGTAGAGGTGATTCAGGATAACCCTCGACCTTCCTCCTTGCTAATACAACGTATTGTCGTCGTCCCAGAATGTAGGAATATCAAAAGCTCTGTACCAGAGATAATGGACTGTCCGAGTAAGTTGCTGACAGAGAGACGAAGTAGCTTTGCTTCGAACTTCCTCCTCGTTTGAGGTTCTGTACAGAGATTTAGACTTCGGTCGAACTCTGTGATGCTGACGCGGAGGATACGAATGTTCGTACTTCGGGGAGGTGTCGTGTATATGGAGATATATTACGTAAGGAGATTATCATAGCTGCACTAGCTGCACTATACCCTCGTCCTTAGGAAAGTACTCCATCCTACAGTCCTATATAGACCTCCACCTGAGTCATTAATAAAGTGTGCTCCAAATTCCTTATGCTGCATAGCAACCTATCAGATATCAAATACTTCAAAGATCAAAGCCAAAAATAATAGACCTCCACCTGATCTGGACTGAAGAGCTTCAGGATGATCTGATTCAGCTGCTCGCAGGCGAAATTGGCGACGGAAGAAGAAGACGGACGGATTCTCCTGGCCGTAGTTCTCTTGGCGAATCTTTGACGTTAGCGGAAACTGGTTCGCTGATTCGACGTCAATTCTACAAGGAAGCTTTCTATATACAGTGGCGCTCATAAAAACTGGGAATTCATGTTTCTTGAACACAACTTTATTAAAGATTGGAGAATTTAAATGAAATTTTCAGGGTTATATCTTTACTCTGTCAGAAATCAATTAGTAGATAATTCGTTTCATTGTCTGATTGGCGATTCTGAGTTATTAATTTTTTTCCCGATCAATAGTTTGGACAATGAAACGAATTATCTACTAATTGATTTCTGACAGAGTAAAGATGTAACCCTGAAAATTTTATTCTCCAATCTTTAATAAAGTTATGTTCAAAAAACATGAATTCCCAGTTTTTATGAGCGCCACTGTATTTCTTGAATAAAAAATATGTATATTATTTTTTTTCTGTATTTTTACAATTTTAAAAAGAAAAGAATAAAACTTGGCAAGATGGCAAGAACGCGAACGCTGTGATGGCGCGCTGAATGTTCGCGTTGACAACGGCGCGCCCGTCACGGTACGCCTCGTCTGCACTCACACCGACAAGTTCAGGTAACTAGAATGGAAATATATGTAAATAGAGTCTGCAGCCGTTTTGATTTTGATGAGTCCGTGATGGGCCTTTAGCCTGAATGCTCCTGACTCCATCGCTCCCTCACTCGCGCCTAGCGAGAGATGACCACAGGCAACAAAGTGTTCACCCTCCTTTCCCTCCTCATCTCCTCATTTTCCTTCCTTAAGTTACTATTTTTCTAATCTTGCTCTTATTTTATCTTTTACTCATTCTGACAATGCCGGAAATTTTAATAATGAAAAATGTTGCCTTTCCAAGTGTGCTCACACATATTGATTTTGATGTCGATGAAGAGCATTCAGGCTAGATGGAGGAGAGCTTGAGAATCAAACCTGATTGTGAGATAAATAATGCACCAAAATACCTAACAATGAAATTAATCTTTAACCTAGAGAGCTAAAAAAAATGCTACTCCGTTTCACTGACCTTGTCGTCCTTCATGACGCGTCCGTCGATCATAACGAGTGTCTTGGCACCTCTTCGCAGATCTTCCACGACGCCAATGAGTGTTCTGAATTGTACGAAAACATAAAAGACACTAAGATCAAAAAAAATATTTCCTCTTTTCTGGTTGTTTTTTTTAACGAGAACAGCATGTTCACGGAAAAAAAAGAATCCTCAACATGGTGGAACGAACTTATGTACATACTATGTAGGGTCTCTCTATCCGAATGACAATCCGTACACTGCGAAATGTCCGTATAGCAACCAGCGTGTGCTGTCCTTGGTAAGTAGTCAATATCAGTTGCCAGTAACGGATATTTTTCAGTGTGTAAGCAGCAAAATCAGCTAGCTCAGGGTTCAAGTTTACTTTACAGACCCATCCTGATATTGGGCCTTTACGGAGCCATACCCCAACTGGATTTTGAAGTGCTAATTCTTTATTTAACCCTATCTACCTTCCCCTTTCGTGCTCCAAAGCCGGAAGCCACGCTTTGTTTCACACAAGCAGTAGACCGTGCGCTATTTATTCCCTACTGCTGCGGCGCAACGGGCGGCGCCGCTGTCGTGCCGGTGAAGCTCGAGTTGTAAAAGAAGACGATAAAGGTGAAGCCGACTAGGTAGAAGAAGGAGGACGGGCGAAAGAAGACGAACGCAGCCTCACTGAAGCGCGGCGGCAATCAGCGGCAGTCGTGCGCGAATGTGTGCAACCTAGAAACGGTGGATTTTGACCCATTTGTCGTCTACGTACTTCTTGGCTCCAAATATTGTTTAATTAAAATTAAGACTTATTCCGGATGTCACCAACCATGATCGGTGTGCCGAATTGTCAGCCATACTCTGCTTGCCTACGAAGATGCGAATTCCTGCTGAATTAGTAAAATGCAGCGGAAATATGTTGTACGATGCGTTTTGCAATAGCACACAGCACTTTGTCCCATTCAGTTGTTGGGGAACAAGCCTCCTCCCACTGTTGCACTGTTTAGATCCAAGACAATCTTAAGGGACAGTGCTGATCCAAAAAAAAGTTCTTGGGAGAAGCAGATTAGCTATTACCGAGCTAGCAGCAACCTATCTCTGTCGGTCTTTCGCAAGTATGGGACTAGTTCATTTTGAAATGGGTACCCTATCACTCTCCTCCCATCTAACTGCTGGTGCCCTTCATACTCTCTCTTCATAGAAAAGGCCAGCTGATGTCGGTTGCGAGCGTCGATATGCACGCATGAATACACGAATTTGTTGGCCCCGGTGGATACAGGGTTAATTTTTTTTTGAAAATTGCGGGAAGTTCAAATAATATTCTTGGTAGCAATTTGGCGCAAGGTTTGAAAATTTTTCCCATAGTAAGCAAAAGTGAATTGGTTTCCACTATTCCAAAGCAAACTCAATAAGCAAGCAAACCCCTTATTCGCTGGCGAAGCACGTAGACGAAGCGTTCGACGAAGACGACAGACGAGAGGAGAGAGAAGAGGATGAGCAGGATGGGCGGCGAGAAGACGAGCATGTCACGAGCGGCGCCCAGCTCAAAGTACGCGCGATGCTCGTAGAAGGTTTCCTGCAAATGTAAACAAAGTCCGCTATTTCTAGGTTGCGCACTTTCGCACAAAGTCCGAGTTAATTCATTATTACTTTAACTGATTATTAGACATAAACAGGACGAGAACGTGAACGGAGAAGCATTCTCTATCTCTCTGCCTCTTCCTACGTTCTCTTTCTCACTTCCATTCCAACCGTCGGCCAGTCGATAGTGACGGTCGCTCTGAAGTCTGCAATCCGCTGCGGCCGCTCAGACATTTCAATGGTGAGCGCGTCAAGCGTGCCATTGAAGATCAAGCCGAGCAGGCCACTCCAAGATCCATCCGCTTCTCGGCCCCAGCCGCCTTGACAAGGTTGAATGAGAATGGATGACTTGCAAGTGGACAGTGAAATAGCCGTTGTTGATCATGAAATGGTGGTTGGACGGTTAAAATGGTGAGAGGACCTTAAAATGGTGAGTGGACCGTAAAGTGGTGAGAGGATAGTAACATGGTAAGCGGACCGTAAAATGGTGGTGGACTGTAATATTTTGCGTGGACCGTAAAATGGAGAGCATTACGGTTGCAATCAAAGAGTGAATGTTAGGGGATTGAGTAGACATTCTTCGATTGCGACCACCGTATGTACATATTTTATGGCAAACTTGGCATCCTCGTACAAACGCATAATTATATAAAATGAATTAAATTTAGAAGAAATGGAAAAGAAAAGAATAAGCCTTGTTGGATTAACATTGAGTCAATAAACAAGACCTGCGCCATCTCCTCCATGCACGAACTCGACCCGCCAGCCTGTCCACGCGGCGAAGCTACGCCACATCTCGACGTAGATGCCGTCAAGCTTCCCTGAATGCGTCTTTTCACATTGACTTACTTATTCCTTGTTGAATATGATGGAAATAAAGTATACGCATCAGTATTTCAATTCTGAAAGAGATGTGGCACAATCTCGTCACAATTATTGTGCCGCCCAATCGTTTTCCATTCCAAGAATACGTTGGAAATGAAAGCCAAAATCACGCCATGCTCACCGGTATGTCGATGCCGAAAGACGAGCGGAACATTTGCCGTTGTAGTGTAGCCGACTCGAACTACTCTTCGATCGCAACGGCTCTCGTTCTTTTCCGTGTTGTTAATGAACGTTGCGACGTCCTCCGTGTCAGCGAGCGTCTCGCTACTGCTATTCAGCATGCTCAAAACCTGAAAAAAAATGTATTTTTACTCAGTTACTTGTATTTACACACCTACATAATTTTTTTTTATTTGATTTTCCCTTTATAATTAATAATATAAATAGTAAAAGTATCCTAATAATAATTCATGATTTTTATAACAAGCAAGTTTAATTACGCATCGACAGGCGATACTTGAAGGGACCCCAATTCCTCATCAATTTATATCGTTATGGTTTCATATACTATTCATGCATTAATAGAGGCTATCAAATAACTGCATCATAAAAATAAAATAAAAAAAGATATTCCACACCGCCAGAATTCATTCCAGTTTTTTTGACATACAGACAGTCGAAGACATATGTATGTACATACATACGTACGGCTATTTGATAGCCTGAGAAAGTCGGGACAAGGAACAACGACAAATGTTAAGTAGTTTACTCCTTATCGATTTGTCGTTCTATGAAAACGCATCATAGCTGGAAGAAAAAAATTTTTTTCTTCACATTGGATTCCACCGCAAGTTCATTGAGGAAACGAAAAAAGAGGCTTGAATCGTACTCTCGACACTCGAAAAAAAGAAGAAGAACAAGGTAAGGGGGCTCGAGCTCGACTGGTTACTGAGCAGTTCGCCGTGTCTGCAACATCCACAACACAGCTTGCGAATCCTTTCCTTCTATATCTCATTCACGGGCTAGTGGCTATCCAGACGACTAGGATTTATAGTGTCGTTTCTTCTATGTCATTCGCTGAAGAATGAGCCGAAAAGCGCTATTCCAGAAACTAACAATAAAAGCAACGACCAAAAAAGTCTAAAACTAACTAAAAGAGTAACGTTGCAAATGGAATACAGGGAAGACATGGACAGACTGGATAGAAGGGCGTTTGTTGAGGTGTTGGGGTACAGAGATGAATTATTTATTTTCGAAGGTGAAGCTGGAATTCTCAACGTTGTTTATATGTAAGTATACATACGTACATATACATGCATGTACACACTTACATGTATATATACTGCGAATTTCACATCATTTCATCTTCAACTTCGCTTCATCGCTGATGTCGATGTGTTGTGGAGCAAACGACAACTGTCATCCTTGAAATTTGTGGAAGCACCAAACTCTTCCTTCTGCTCGAATTCCATTTGCAGCGAGTTGGTCGACGTCAACCATGACATAATGATGTTTGTGAGGAGAGAGAGAGAAAGAGAGAGAGAGAGAGATAAAAATAGAGAGCGAAGGTAAGCTTGATGAAAGTGAGAGAGTGAATTTGAAGCAGATGCGGAGTTCGAAGAAGAAAATGCTTGCAGGTTGAAGGAGGGTGGGGGAGTTAAAATCTAAGATTAATCTATAACGCATGTATAATCCTTGCGAGAGATTTGAAAAGGAAGCAATCTAGTCGAGTGTGCAGGACTGGCGCAAAATAAATCCTTCCAAAGATACTCCTCCTTCAGAAACGACGAGCCTATTTCTCCAGCAACCACAGACAGATTGTGCTGCTAGGCAGAACTTTCTCCATTTTATGTAACAAAGTTCAGTAGTTCATGAAGAGTACAATGTAGCTCTTTTTCCTTAAATTTAGAATCTCACAAAGTGCCGTATATTCAACTTGATATAGTGTACTTTAATATTTAGTGTAGTGTGCATGTTGTCTCGTGAAGTTTACGAATTAGGGAGTGTTCAAAAATGTATACACCCGAGATAACGTCTCGTTCCTCTTATGCTTTACTCTTTACTTGTGTACTATGATGCGTGTGGTTAATACATGTGAAGAGAGCCTAATTATGGACTTGTTATTAATGGAATTTTCCCAATGTATGTAAATACATACAAATTGAAAGAGAATTACTCTGCTCATCGCAATATTCTTTTAATGTTTATTGTAAATGGTCATTTAAAAGGAGGAAGTTTTCCTATATATCTCTAAGGCTATCGCCTCACTCTTCCCACGGGTTCATCTCGACGACATCCCGAAAGGAGGCAGGGGAAGACATGTTTGGCGTCGTGCCAACAACCCGTATGAAGCATCGCCTTCTCGTCGGCCAGTCACTCGTCTACACGGCGGCATTTGCTTCGCTCTACTGGCAAGCAGAGGGTTACTTTACTTTACTTTACTGTGTTCTACTTTACTTTTTTTGTCTATTTAAATATATTTATGTACATATATGCATATATTCGTTCATGAGCTCTTTTCCTTTGTTTACGACATTAAAATATTAGACATAAGTATGTTTTGGTTTCTCAATATGCATCTCAAAATCCATGTAGTACATAACATAAGAGCTTGTATATGTCCGAAGCCCTTGAAAGTGCTCATTGACTACTTGCATTCTTGCACTGCGTTCATGTCGCTTTCAACGAAACGTGTACATCGGCCATTCTCTCTCTCTCGCATACTCTTTCTCTCTCTTTCTCTCTTTCTTGCTCTCTCTCTCTCTTTCTCTCTCTCCCTGTCTCTCTCTCTCTCTCTGTCAATCTCTCTCTCCTCACTGACCTGGCTTCAATGCCAAGTGCTCATTCATTTACTACTCGCCTCCTGTGCTCTCCTTTCTTCCTGCCTTCTCTTCTCTCGTCCCGCTGCTCATATTCCTTTCAATTCCACCGTTAATCTTTTTCTCTATCGGCCACCCACACAAATAGACCTTTCCCTTCACTCTTTTACTTCTCTTGACTTGCCTAAATTCAATCGCCTTGCCTGTTCGCATTCCCCTTTAGAGCGGAGAAAGACAATCAACTAAACCTGAATGCCAGAGGTTTAACACTGTTTTGCATTAAGAGAAAACAATATGATCCAAAAAACGAAAGAGTGAAAATACATCACACCAGCGTCATTTCTACATATTACCTACTTGCTCCTTTGAATTTTCCACATATGTATATGTAAATAATGAAAAAAAATTATCTTAATGATTACGGCGTCTATGTACATACTATATATTGAAGATTTGACGCAACTTCACCATTGATGACTCTTGATTTTCTTATACTTAATTTTCTTCTTTAAACTTTAATAATAATAATAATCATAGTTATTTACAGGTCTATATGGCGAGAACGGAATTACGCCGATCGCAACAAAGCTGGAGAAATGCCGTCAGTATTCATTGTATTTCTTCTTTTTATCCCTGAAACTAATTCTATGTACATATGTTTGCTTAACACAATTCGGTGTCATTTCCTCCCTTTCTCTCTTTCTTTATTTCCTACAAGACAAAAATTGTCACCTTTTCTTATGTTTATGTCTCTACTGTGTCCCAATACAATATGGCATCATACTCTGTGACATTTGCCTCTCAGTTGTTCCAGACATTTGCGTTTCAATTATTCGAGACATTTATCTCAATTTTTCTAGACATTTACCTCAAATGTTTTAAACATTTTCCACCAATTGCTCCAGACATTTGCCTCTCAACTGTTCCAGACATCTCGAGCCCATGGACATGCTCCTCTCCTCTACTGCTCTTCCTCCGTCGCTATCTCTCCGTCCGTCCGTCGACCGCTCTCCACATTGTCTGTCTGCTCGGCATGCTCCTCTCGGCGCTCACGATCGCTATCAAGAAGGCGAGAAATGCGCTCGTCTACCTCGCACTCGTTCTCCTCTATCTCAGCGCCTTTAAGGTTTACAGTTTCTTCCTGACTTGGTGCACAGTTTCTTCATGGATTGGTACGGTTGTTTGTACCTAGAATAATTCAGTATTTCATCTCATACATGGTAATAGTACATAGTTTTCCTGGCATTCTTTAAAAACGTTATTCAAATGACCATTTTCCCGCCTTTTTCTTCCCATTCTTAAACGGAAACTCTTCAAAGGTTGGCGGGACATTCCTCTGGTTCCAATGGGACACGCTCATCATCGAGAGCGGTTTCCTGATGGCCATTCTGGCAGCGTTTTGGGATTCGCCTGCCGATAAGGCAATTCATGAGCCTTTCCTTTTTTTCTTCGTCCTTTTTTTTTACTTTTTGTTCCATAATCTCTACAATATTACTTGAAAAAAGCTCATTTTAAGACTTGAGAAACAATGGTGGTTGTTTGCGAAAGGAAAACAAATGCCATTTAAATGAGCCATAAACTGGAGTTTGAATACGCGCCCTTTTGCCTGACACAAAATTCAAATAGATTACGGATATAACTTTCATGCGCCTTTAAAAATTTCAGCTTGCAATTTACTTCATCCGCTTCCTCGCTTGCCGTCTCATGTTCGCATCCGGCGTTGTCAAGCTGCAGAGTCTCTGTCCGACATGGTGGAATCTTACTGGTCCAGATTTATTCTTTTTTTTTTATAACAATGAAGAGTATACCGAATGTGTTCTATGTGCTTATGGTTAAAACCAGAAAGTGCTTATGGTTGAAATCATAAGCAAAAACATTGCCTTTCCTTTTTCTCTCCAGCCCTCGATCACCACTTCGAGTCGCAGTGCCTGCCGACACCGCTCGCGTGGTTCGCGCATCATCAGCCAGCGTGGCTGCGCCGCTTCTCGGTTGCGGCCACCTTCTTCGTCGAGTGCTACCTTCCGCCCATGTTCCTGCTACCGCTCGGGCCGTTGCGATGGCTCGCCGGAGTGCCGCAGGTGCTAGATTAAGTTTATTTTTATTCTTTAGTTTAACATTTTTACTACATACACATACATACATACTTACGTATTGATTATCCATAAATACGTATTTTTGAATTTGATTTTATAATCTAAATGAATTCTTCAGATCCTCTTCATGATTGCAATCGCTGCCACCGGCAACTACAACTTCTTCAACTTCCACTACGCACTCCTTGCTTATGCTTGTCTTGAAGGTACGATTTTTTTTTAATATGATGATTCTAAACGTAATCGTAAACGAGCAGAAAAAATAATATGTATGTAATTTGTTAGCTAAAGAAGTATTGATTTTATAATAGAAGCGGAATACCGAGTGTTGATTACTCCTGTTTGTAAGAGCGGGCATTGTGTTATCAATTCCGCCCGTTGCCCCTGACTCGTTGGAAATGACCTTGTCGACTATTAACGTTCTTTTGTTTGTTTGTTTCTTCGACCAGTTTTTCTTACCAAGCATCACAGTCCCTCTACTTTCTGTGTCTAAGTTGTGTGATTAGTGAATAAGCTTATCTCTCGGTCTCTCTCTCTCTCTCTCTATCTGTCTCTTCCTCGCTCTCTGTATCTTTTCTAGCTATCTCTCTCTTTCCCTATCTCTTTCTCTCACTATTTCAAAGCTACGCACTACATTTGCTCATCGACCAAGCTACATACATATATTGGCTCGTTAAGACCACACAATAATACGCATGCATTCGCTGTACGTGAATTTACAGCCAATCAGTTGCTGTCTAGCATAATGGGGATCCTCCCTACTGATGCTCACATTTTAAGTAAAAAATTACCAGCCGGCCGGTTTACCCTTACCAGTCATGTCAGCAGCCTGTGAGGTAACACTAAAAATGGTATTTTGTCATGTTTGGATGTTGTTAATTAATAAAAGAAAATTTTTTTAATTTGTTTTCTTAAGGCAGCTACAATGCAAACACGCACCGTTCCTTCGTGCGCGCCGCAGCCGAATGGCTCCTCTCACTGGCCATCTTCGGCATCGCCGCCTATCACTGGTCGCTCGCGTTCGGCATCCGCATCGACACGGCCAATCTTGTCATCCACAGCAAGATTGGTCAGTCAGTATCAACTGGAACAGTACTAGTCGTGTCTAACTGATGACACATTGATGAATACACCGTAACCTTATACATCTTGCTGGTCTTGATGTTGGGACAGCATTTAGAAAAAAAGTTATCATGGTATGTATGTACTCTTGCAAAAATGGGATGAAAAAGTTCGTTTAATTATTAGATGGTAGTTCAGAAAAATTGGATGAAAAATTACATAGCTCAAAATGAGGAGAATAAAAAAAAGGAAAAAAAAGGAAAACAAACCAACTTGCAGCGTTCACTCGTGCGGAATTCGCCGAGTTCGTCCGAATCGGCACGTCGCTCATCATCCACCTCGGATGCGTCTTCGCCTTCGCCACCTTCATGACTGTCGCGTTCGTAGCGCCTCCTTTCGAGTATTTATTTATTTATTTAATTTTTTTTTATTGTAGCTTATTTATTGACGCATATCTCATACCGAACGTAATGTATTTATTTGTGTGTTATTGTCGGCTTATTGATTAGATTAACACATTTACATATCTCTTGCCGAACTTAAAGCCACAATTATACATACATAAGTACATACATACATGCATATTTGATAATTCTTGCCATAAGGCTACTGTAGCTCCTCTTTCTTTTGAACGTGCCCCGCTTAGCGTATCCACTGAAAGTTGCAATAGTTTAACGTTTCAATGTAATCAGCCAACGGAATGCTTGCAGCGTTTTCTGCTGGCGAAAGAGCGTCTGCAAGCATCTCTTCTTTGTTGGTTTTACGGGAGGCGCGCTCTTCATGATCTCGATGGTACGTTGAGGGAAATAATTGGTGTAATTAATATATTCAGTTTAATAAACATTAATAAAAATCTAAGAGAACTAGGTGAAGTAACCGTTAATTAACAAAATTAACTATCATATACATATGTACATATATCCATCAAAGACTGTTGTCTCGTTATGTAACATATTCAGTTTAATACATATTGTAACAATCTAAGAAAAATACATAAGTAACTGTTAATTAACAAAATTAACTATCATACATATATCCATCAGAGACTGTCTCATCAGGTTCCCTTCACGACGATCGATGAGTCTGCATCCGGTCGCATTCCATACGAGTTGCGCCGGGCTAATCAGCTTCTTCAGCCGTTAGAGCTCGCACACTCCTACGGACTCTTCCGCAGGTTGGATCATTTCTCAATATGCTGCTATATGCCCTGTCATCTCAAGTTTTTCCATGGTCAGAGTCTCGGGCATATTGTAGGGACAGGTGGTTACTGTAGCGCGAAGAAAAATTTGCACAGGTTTACCGGTCTTTTCCATCCGCAGGCGGAGAATTACGATGGATATACGAGAAGTCTAAAGTGGAAAATAATATTTGCATAAAATGTATAATCAGTGTCTCATACATCTGTCGATATGCTGTGCCTCGCTATATCATATCAAGTAGTTACATAGTCTGACTCTGTGGCTTACTGTAGAACCAGTTTACCGTATATTGTAGCATAACAACTATTCAGGATGACCGGCACTGACGGCCGTCCCGAGGTGATTATCGAGGGCGCGACCGATCCGAACGGGCCGTGGAAGGAGATTCGCTTCCACGCCAAACCCGGTCCGATCGGAGATCAGCCGACGTTCGTTGGTACGCGCTATTTCATTCATTCACAATTGTGTCCTCTGCATGAATGACGACGTATCCAGAGAGATCTATCCGCGCCGCACTTTTGTTCATTATGAACTGCTTATCTGAATTCAGTCTTGTTAGTATTTAATCTATATTTAAGTAGTACAAGTATGCAATTATCTTTTTTTAAATTCTTACAAGGTACATATATTTTTTTTATTCATTTCTTTCCTCCATTCTCTCAGCCCCGCACCAGCCACGCCTCGATTGGCAGATGTGGTTCGCGGCGCTCGGGACATACCAGCACAATCCGTGGTTCCTATCGTTCGTCAACACGCTTCTCAGAAACAACACTGAAGGTTAGAAGTGAATATTTTCTGCGGATACATGGGAGATGAAGAATAAAAGAGGTACTAGAAACTAGAGATTTTTTGCAAGAGCTTTACATTCTAAGAGTAATCGTTTAAATTTCTTCCTAACTTTCTTCCAGTCGTTCACCTGCTCAAGGACTATCCCTTCACGGACAAGAAGAAGCCGCTCCAGTTTGTGCGCGCCCAACTCTATCACTATCACTTCTCGAAGCCGGGCGCAAAGTGCGAACTAGGAGTACAATCTTGACTAGGACAATGTGGACTAGGACAACTTTGACTAGGGCAATCTTGACAAGGGCAATCTTGTGTAGTACAATCTTGACAAGGGTGAAATTTTTTTAAAGCGAATATGCTTCTGCACAAATTAAACACTAAAATTTCTATCAGTCGTCCCTTTCTTAACGTTAAGGAAACCTAATGTATTTAAAAATTTCATGAATTTACTCTCGCTTTAAGGAACTGGTGGCGCCGTGAGCTTCAACACGAGTACATGCCAATGTTCACCAAGGTGCTGCTTATCTGCAAACAATTAATTTTTTTAGAAAGTGAACCCGCATCGACAAATACTTTCCAATAATTTATTCCTTTAAACTTTGAAATGGTTCTTAAACATGCTTTTTAAACATACTTATTTTTTTTTCTTTCTCAGGACTCTCCAGCAATGGTGGACTTCCTGGCTGACAATGGCTTGCTCTCGACCAAGGAGTACAACATGACAGTCATTGATGAGACACTCTCGGCCGTCCACAAGCAGGTCTTGTAGAAAATATATTTAGTTAAAATGTTCTTCTTTACGAAGAACATCACAAGCAAAGCATTTCGGTGTATTTTTTTAACTTTATTCATTTGAAAACTAATCATAATACATAATACCAATCATTGTAATCATTCAGACAAGAAAAAAAAAGAAAAAAAAACCTTTAAAAGAATTAGTTGGGGCTCTCAAACAACTAATCATATAATAATAATTATTTTAAAAATCATGCAGACGAGTGAAAAGAAAAAAATAATTGTTTAAGGCTCTCAAACTCGACCAATCCGACTTTGTGTGGAGCGCGCTAGGCGCTAATCTTCTTGTCATGTTCACGCTCGACTTCTTTTTCTTCTGAAAATGGAAAATAATATAAATGTTTTTTTAGTTGCTAATTAAAGTTTTCTCCTTAATTTATCTATTTATTGACGTTTTTGAAATAAATTTTTGTTAGATTTTTTATGAGATCTGCGTATGCATTTGAAAAGCGCTTTCTTTTAGATTTTCTAAGATATTCTTCAATATTGCATCTGCATATGTATTTGTTTGATTTTGTCTCTTTTTAATTAACTAACCTCTAATTTTCTATGAATTGACAATCTACTTTTTGCACTTATTAGCTTAGCGTGCGAACATTTGAAGAATATTATGAATTTATCGAATAAAGATTTTTTAATCTCTAAGAAAATCATAACTGTGCATATTCCGCTTGATCGGTCATAAAGAATTCTTTTTGAAATCTCTAATGAAAAGTCTAGCTTGAAAAGTTTATCTGATCTTTTTTTTTAAATTTTTTTTAAACATCAACTTTTTCCTAGACCGGGGATGTCGCAGTCGAAGGAGAGCCGAATTGGCCGCTGGTACTTTGGCGGTCTCGCGTCAGCAGGCGCCGCCTGCTGCACGCATCCCCTCGATCTGCTCAAGGTGTCCATTCCAATTCGATGACGTAATTCTCTTGCTTTACTTTACTTTTTCCTTTCAATTACAAGTTAGTTTTGTTGTTGTTGTTAGTAGTTATTCTTTTATTCCCAGAGATGTACTTTCTCTCGCACTCCAGGTGCACCTCCAGACACAGCAGCATGGCAAGATCTCGCTCGGGCAGATGTCGGTCAAGCTGTACAAGTCGGACGGTGTTCGTTTCACATGTTTTCTTCCTCTACGTTTTCTCCAGAAACACAATTGCCTTTTCATGGGCAAAATTGCGTTTTTTTTAGAGCGCAATTTCTGCCGTTTTGATCGAGGCAAACACGTACACAAAAGTGAATGCTGGTACTGGTTGAGCATGATGTTTTGAGAAAGCTACCGTAATCCATTATTCAAAGATGATGAAATACAGTACTGTCTATGTTTCAAAGATTATGATGAAATACAGTTCTGTCTCAGCTGCTCGCCTTCTACAACGGCCTCTCCGCTTCCCTGCTAAGACAGCTCACTTATTCGACCACCCGTTTCGGCATGTATGAGACGTTGAAGAAGCAGTTTCCAGCAGGTATTGCACAATTTGTTTCAGCTTCTTACTCCGATTTTCCTTCTTTAAAATTGTCGAATGATTTTTTACAACATAACTTTAGTGAACATATTTATCTGTGTCTTAATTCTATTCTTCAACAGCGTCTTTCTTTGCCTGCTATATTTTATGTATAAGCTCTCCAGGTTGCTTTACATGCTTTAATTCTTTGTCTCGTCTTTCTCTCTCTTTCTCTCTCTCTCCCTCTCTCTCTCTCTGCAGACCAGAACCTGCCGTTCTACCAAAAGGCGCTGCTGGCGGGCGTCTCTGGAGCGTGCGGTGGCCTTGTCGGAACGCCCGGAGATCTTGTCAACGTCCGCATGCAGAATGACATGAAGGTAGACAATTTTTAGGGTTTCCCTCCCCAAATTGTTTTCTCTCATCAAAAAAAATTTGTGTAATTCTAAAATATTGATAATTGATCGTTCTTTTATTAAAAATTCCAGCACTCAATAATTAATTATCTAATTAATTAAATAAGCCAATTAATTAATTCACAGCTCCCTCCTGCCGAGCGTCGCAACTACAAGCACGCGCTGGACGGCGTCCTGCGCATCAGCCGGGAAGAGGGCACGAAGCGACTGTTCGGAGGCGCGACCATGGCGACTTGCCGGTACTCTTATATTTTCCCTTTTATTTTATTTTTGTCTTTATTTCTTTTTCTTATTTCCCTTTTCTATAATGTAGCGCAGCAAAACATATAGTTTAAATATATGTAGCTTACAAAATGTGTACTTATTGAAAAATAATTACCCCCAAAAAAGCAAGTTAACGCTGACTACAGCGCCGTCCTCATGACGATTGGACAGCTCTCCTTCTACGATCAGATCAAGCAGATGCTCATTCAGAGCGGCGTCGCCAAGGACAACCTCGGCACGCACTTCTTCTCGTCATTCTGCGCGGTAAGGTGGAGAGAGAGAGAGAGAGACAGAGAGACAGAGAGAGAATGTGAGTGAGAGAGTGAGGGAGAGAGAAAGAAAAAGAGAGAGGGGAGAGAGAGGGAGAGAGAGAGCGCGAGAGAGAGGTAGAGGGAGAGAGAGCGAGAGTGCGAGACAAAGAGATGAACACCTTCAGGCAAGCATCGCGACCATGCTGACCCAGCCGATGGACGTCATGAAGACGCGTATGATGAACGCACCGCCCGGCCAGTTTAAGGTATCGATTTGTTTTTACTCATTAATAAATTTAATTAATTAATTATTCGTAGTTTCAAACGCTTTATCCGATAGTATGTAGATAACCTATTACGAATGCCATTAGTTATTGTAGTTATTGTACTCAGAAAACCTTGTCTCTTTTAATGTTTCAAAATCGAATGAATTGTGCTCTTTCATAAATACAATGCGAATTATGCCTCACAATCAGGGGTGGCCGGAGCCGAAAGTATCCGGCCCCAGTCCCGGCTCCCGAGCTCGGCCCCGGCCCCGGTCACGGGGGCCGGGGCCGGGGCCGGCCAACCCTGCTCACAATCGGTTTTGCAAGTTCGCAAACAAAACCTGTTTTCTCAGAGCATCGCCGACTGCTTCATCTACACGGCCAAGATGGGCCCGAGCGGCTTCTTCAAGGTTTTGCCTGCTTTCGCTTTTAAAATCTGCTTTCGCTTTTAAAATTTGCGCTTTTGCGAATAAAAATCCGTATACTGTCGTAGCGTAGGAAAAGAAAAAAAAATGCGGAGAAGGATAGAAAATGGAGAAAGCATTGTTTTAGGTAAAAAAAGAAATCGTCAAGTTTCGATGAATAATGTTGTAAGTCTAAAAAGAACAAGTCATTTACTGCAAAAAAATTTGCATTTATATAATTTCCAATTATGCAGGGCTTCTTCCCTGCGTGGGTCCGCCTCGCACCGCAGACGATTCTCACATTCATCTTCTTCGAGCAGCTTCGAATGAACTTTGGCTACTTCAAGCAGTAGGCTGGGAGTTTTTGTTTTGGCTCAATGCCAAAATGAAGCCGGTTTTATACAGTATGTTTAGAGCGCGGATTTGTGTTGTTTTACTTAACCGTGTATGAGACCGAGAGATTCCACTTTTTTGAATGAGATCAGAATATGTAAGAAGAGTAAGTCTTAAAAAAAAAAGATAGTAGACTATTTATTCGTCGTAGAACATAATAATGTATAGCTTCTGTTTCCGGCAAAATTTCAATGCAATCTAGCCGACCACAAATATGAATTGTACAATAACAATTATATAAGATTTCCCTTCCGACTAGTATTCCGAGTATTAGATCCAGTTCAAAGATAACCAATGTATTTGTAAGCTCTTCTTTTATGATAGGGAGAATTGAGCTGCTTGGTGCCCACAAAGTTTTTTTTCTTCTTAGCATTGTCACATGCGACCGACTTCGATTTCGATTCCGATTTCTACTCTGCCCAATCGGTGTTTCCTCTCATTCGGCGCTAGAAAGATTTTGTTGTTTTTTTCCATTATTGACGAACGTTGTTTTCAACAATTCCGACAGATGAATGGAGCTTGAGATGATAAATATTCAAAATTAATTTAAAAAAAATACACGCCAAACAATAGTGTTCTCAACATTCAGGTTGAATCCATAAACTTTGCCCATTTTGTGGTCACTAGTTGTTGAAGTCGAATTAGCAATAAATAATAGTTCTAACCGTGTTTGCCTCTCAAAAGCCTCAAGAACATAACATTTTATTTGTGACACATTTTGAAGCAACATTTTTATAAAATGACGTCATCATTTGTCAGTATCATCATCGACGCCGACCAAAGCGAAGAGAAGTGGCAAAGTTGTCAGCGACGTCTTCTGTTGTGACTCGTTGTGGGACTTGCACGGCGCCAGTTCTGCTTTGCATTGCGTACACACACGCATGACAGCAGTATCATATAACTTTTTTCTTTGTAACATAGATAGGAACGCGAAATATCATCATGTTACATTAATTTTATTGTCATATAAATAGAAAGGTGGAATATCAGATTAAATTTTTTTGTAATATTTAAATGGAATATGCTGCACATTTCTAACCCAATGCGTGAGTTGACGTGAGTGAGTGTCGCGCGCGGCCTTACGATTAGTTGGCGGTGGTCCAGCTGTAAAGCGTATGCAGTACCATTTATTCCCCTTTACTGACAGATATAAGATGAGTGGAATGTCAAAACGAGATAAGTTCTTGTGGCTATGGACTTCTTGTAAAAAAATTTTTAATCTTAAAGGACAAGGCGCATTTGTTCTCCAACATACATACATATGTATGTGCCACAAATAGAATAAATTCATACACTCCAAAACAGTGACGGACACTCATCAGTTATTGATACTTTGAAAAAGCATATTTCTTTAATTATGCTCCGATACACCAGCTGCTCTCACATCGGACGGAAAGTAGGTAAACATTAAAAATAATAATAATATATATATTTTTATTTAATTGTCCTCTCTACATCACAATCAGACCAAAAGTTGGATAAAAAACTAACATGTAAAATAAAATAATAATAATAATAATTCTCCTCTCATACCTCTGAAGGACAATTCTCCTGATTGTGAGTGGTCGTTGTCTCTGCGACAGTTGCAGCAGTTGCGAGCACGACAATGTGAAACCACATTTTCACAGAGTCTTCCTCCCCAAATATAGCGACGACGACGCATAATAAACGGCAATTGCCTGTCAGTTCTTCTTCTTTCTTCTTCTTCTTGTCAAGCCTGTCTTCTTGATTCATCTGGGAAATATGTATGTATGTGTATATGCTGTGTGCCAATGTCTTGTTCTTTCATAATCGAATGCAAATCAATTATATGAGCGCACATTCCGTACTTTCTCTACGGAATGTTGACGAATATCATCAAAAGGAGCGGAAATTTCATACGAATAAAGGAGGAGACTTTTACGGTCCCATTCATTCTTGGTGCGTGCCCCTATTAGTTTTATTACTATCGACAAAACATCTATTCAACCAATATCCTTTTATTGCTTTTCATAATTAAGTATTCTATCTCTCATAATAATTTCAAAGATCAGGACACCAAATTTTACCACGCATGTTACAGTTTTCTTGTTTCAGGTAACAGCTTGAATGATGTTATCAAAAGCGCTTTATTTACCAGTCATACGAGTCACAGAGGCGAAAAACGGGGGGTGAAATTCGAAGAGGATAAAAGCAGAAACAAAGAGAGCCAGAAAATAGTTCTTATCGTAGTACGACGGATCTACTCGGAGATTAGCACAAAATGTATACCGATCATTTGTCCTAAAAACGGCTTCCAACTTGCCAACTTCCAATTTCATCTTATCTACTGACTTTCTGAGAGAGAAAGAGAGACAACCACACACGCCAAATGAATAAGCCCGAAGTGAGAGAATAGTGGGATATTGTGAAGAGAGACGAGAGAGGATGTCGATTGGAAAGATCAATCGATATCTCGCCATATGCGATGTATAAGCAGAAGGCTAGCATATGTACAGTAACCAACACACACACATACATATTGTAAAGTCACCGAGAGTGCACAGTGAGAGAGAGTGCAGGGACAGAGAGAGAGAGAGAGAGAGAGAGAGAGAGAGAGAGTAGAGAGTTTGTAAGTGATTGCAGTTTCACAAGAAATCAGCATGAGCGACGGAAACTGTGCGCTTCGTTGTCTAGAAAGGGGCCTAGAAAACGAAATAGTAAGAAGGAGAAGACCGGGGACTTTCCTACGGCCATCACCGTTTGGCAGAGGGGCAAATGATTGGCGGGGGCGCAAAATGACTATATGAAGTTTGGCGAGTGAAAGAGGATACGGTAGGAAGAATTCTGGAAGTCTGCTTTTCCCGATGCGGCAAGGACGTGTCAAGTGTAGAAGACTACTTGAAAGCAATAAGAGGAAAAAAGAAAATACATTAAAGTCTGCCTTGATTGTCACGCATCAGCTTAGAAGCGCTTTTAATAGAAGATAAGAATTAGCAAACCAAAATGAATATAGCTCACCGACCAACAGAAAAAAGCTCAACATTTTTTGATTGGTTCAAAATATGTATATGACAGTAATCGTTAAGACACTACTCGTTAACGGGAGAGACAAACATTTCGAGCGAAATGTTTCGAAGGAGTACAATTCTTTTTTTTCGCCGTTATCTGTATGTATGCCTTGAATATCAAGACGTACAGAGTGAAAGAGGAGTACGGTAGCCTGAAGACGAGAAGACTAGGCAGTGGCTTGCTATGAAAAACATGGAGACTGCAAAGTAAACGCTCTCTCAAATATATGTCTAATTCGAGAAGCTAATTAGAAACAATCTTTTATTATTCCTCCTTTGTTCGCCAGTCAAAGACACGCTTGGGAAGGCTAGCGGGGAGAGTTGGCGAAGAGACGACCGCTCACCAAAATTGGTCAGGGGCAGAATGACGAGAAAAAAAATGCTAGTATAGCCGGAGCGTCTTCGCCGTCGCGCCATTGATCCAGGACGCGTCTTGCTCGTCGACGGTTGCGCGGCACATTGGACACGTGTGCTTCTCGTCCAGCCACTTCTCGACGCACGTCTCGCAGAAAAGATGATTGCACACGAGCTGGAAGGTTTTTTTTTAACATAAAACAAAATAAACGCCCATAAAACCGGCCAAAAATTGTCTTTACTTCTACTAAGATCATGTACACATTTTAGGCCACGGGTGAGATCCCTCTATGTGGCGGCATTTGAACAGTAATAGGGTAAAAAAAATTTTCAAAATAAATAATAAAATAAAATTTATTAATTGACTAATTAATTAATTAATCAATTAAAACCTTGATGGGCGTTCGCATGGTGTCGTAGCAGATGGCGCACTTTGGATCCTGCTCGATCTCGGCGGCAGTCGGGACGACGCCGTAGGAGACGAGGCGCATCATTGAGGTGAAGGAGCGAGACAGGAGACGGCCGTACTCGAGCAGCTCTTTTAGCTGGAGAGAGAGAGAGAGAGAGAGAGAGAGAGAGGGGGGGGGGGGAGGGAGGGAGAGAGAGCGAGGGAGAGAGGAGAGGGAGGGGAAAGAGCGAGAGAGAAAGAGGGAGAGAGAGAGAATGAAAGAGAGAGAGAGGGGGAGAGAGATAAAAGTAGAACGAGAGTGAGAGATAGAGAGAGAGGGAAAGAAAAGACAGCGAGAGTGGGGGAGAGAGAAGAGAGAACAGAAAATAGAAAGAGAGAAGAGATAGAGAGAGACAGAGAGAGAGACAGAGAGAAGGAAAGAAGAGAGAGAGAAAGAGAAAGAAAGAAGGTAATGATAGACAGAACAGAAAGCCAACCTTGCACAGCAGATAGAGCACAGTGAGAATGAGATCGATGGTGGGCGTCTGCGCCCACGGAGTGACCGTGTCAATGGTGGCGATCGCATTGCGCCCATCCTGCGAGATCACGATGGCGGACGACGACGGAAGCAGCGTGGCGGGGCCGAGGAGGTACCTGGAAGGAAGGAAGGGATAATTCGGAATGGAAGAAGACACGGGGCGAGGAAATCAGGGAGATCGGTTGAGGAAGACGTCCAACGAAAAAGAGAAACTCATATTCTATATCCAGATCTTATAAATGAAAAATTAGGACTTAAACAAGTACATAAAAAAAACAATAAATCAATAAATCAGTCAACCATCAATAAACTAATAAATCAATAAATCAATCAACAAATAAATCAGTCAACCAATAAATCAATAAATAAATAAAAGTTTAATAAATCAGTCAGTCAGTCAATAACTCAAGAGATCAAAAAGACCGCCGATAAATCAATAAAACGATAATAAACTGGCACTGACATGATCCAACGGGGAGTCGCGACACTCGCGCGATACGTCTGCGATGCGTACTCGACGCACTGCAGCAAGCGGCGTCGCCGCTTCAGACTCAGCGTTCGCTCCGGCATCAGGGCCAACTGGGAGAAAGAGAGAGAGAGAGAGAGAGAGAGAGAGAGAGAGAGAAAAAAACGAGAGAGAAAGAGAGAGAGAGAGAGAAAGAAAGAGAGAGAAAGAAAGAGAGAGAGAAGAGAGAGAGTGAGAGAGAGATAGAGAGAGAAAGAGAGAGAGAGAACGAGAGAGAAAGAAAGAGAGAGAGAGAGGTAGTATTTTCTTTCTTCTTCTTCTTAACAAATTACTTATTAAATAAATAGTATGCAAAAATCGAGAGAGAGAGAGAGAGAGAGAGAGAGAGAGAGAAATAATTGTACTTCAAAATAAGGAGACAAAAAAAAGACGCAAATAATAATGTGTTGAGGCTTTTTCTAAAATTCTACTTTTTGCAGGCGTGCGCACAACATATTATAATCTCGTCAAAATTACTATTGACCGCGCCTTTGACGAGTACGGTAAAGTGCTTGATGACGAGATCAGCGGTGACGACGTAGAAGAGAGTCGTGAAGAAGTCTTCAAATCTGAGTAGGCGAGAAAGTGGAAAACGTCAGATTTGGCAAAAAAAAAGCACAGGAATGGATGGATCTGTTAAGATGCGAGGAATAACCGCTAAGAGAGAAACATGTGTGGAGAAATTAAGAGAGAAAGAGAGATAAAGTGAAAGAAACCGAGTAAAATCTTTAAAAAACAACAACTAACTAACAATGAGTAAATTCTCTATAAAACTAACCGGATAAAATCTATCAAACAAACTGAGTAAAATCTCTAAAAACTAATAGAATAAATTCTATAAAACTCTTGAAAAAATAACCGAGTAAATCTATAAAAACCAACTGAGTCGGCTGGAATGCGAGTCCGGCAGCGAGTTCTTCCAAGTCGACAGCAAAGAGGTAGTAGAGGCAGGAGTGGTAGAGGATCGTTGCGAGGAAGACGATCGGAATCGAGCCTTTTCCGTGCGACAAGATTGAAGTGACGTTCTGTGAATCAATCCATATTCATTCCTACTCCCAGAGCTGAAATAGGTCTGACCCATGACCGGGTCGTAACCCCCCGGGGGCCGCAGGGCCGGAACACTTTGTAACCCAACGGGATGGCCATTTTTCACTTTTAATCCCCCCCCCGGGTTTATCAATTTTTTATATTGTAACCCGCCGGCCCAAGTTCAGAGACAGGCACTATTTCAGCACTGCCAACTTCCTCCTTTGTGCCAATCATGCACATACACAATATCTAACTGTAATCTTTTTTTAAATATCATTATGCAAGGTACAATAATTAGTCAAACATTAAAGAAAATGTGTGTGTGTTGCTTAGTCAATAAAAATACGCAAATCAATAATTTCCGTTAACAGTTATCTCGAATTCAGATATGTATTTTTTTAGCAAGGCTGGCAAGTTGCCAAAAAAAGAAGAAAGAAAAGATAAATAACACATAAATCACACCTTATCTCCAAAGATGAAGAGAACGTAGCCAAACAGTGCGACCATCAGACCGGTGCGACGCTCGTAGCAGAGCTTGACGAGGAAGAGCAGAAAGAAGGGCATCACCGAGTACAGGGTGTAGGCCATCTAGACTTTGGAGTGTAGAATAAATAAATAAAAGAGAGAAAAATACATCTATAATTATCTAGAAATAAAAATAGAAGAAAAAAGGTATAACAGTAATTATATAAATATTAGTATCTTTTTGTGTGTGAGTACTTTTTTTTTACATAAAACATAAAATAAATGACAAATATTCAACTAGAAATGTTCTTATTATAAGTGAGAGAAGAAAGAGTCCGCGCTGAAACGGAGCGGATGGCAGCCATCCTAACCGTTTGCGCATTTCTGTTCTGCGAGAGCGCGAGCCTGACACGCGCGTAGCTGTGCCGCAGCATCTCGGGCGTCGATTCTACCTTAAAGGAACTTCTTCTTCTACTTCTTCTTTAAATATGCCTTCTGATAGAAAGAAGCTTTCACCAAAGCATGATTTAGAGAGCAGAAATAAGAGGATAGCTACTCTGTCTTCATCTTCTTGCATGCCCTTAAAGGAGCTCTCGAAACTCTGCACCGTAATCTGCTTTTGAATTTTTCTGACTATTCTAGTCGGAGGCCGCTCTAAATAATTACATATGCTTTCTCTCTCTCTCCCTCTCTCTCTCTCTCGCTTATATCTCAGGCAAAAGGGCGCGAATTCAAGCGCGAAATTTTTGATCCATTAAATGAATCTTACCATTAGTATTCTAACTTGAGAACTCTAACTAATTTATTTTGTTTATTTACTTATAATAAATACAACTTGCCTCTCCGCTTTCATCCGATTGCGTCTCGCCATCCACCGAGTTGTCCCTCCTCGGCACGCCTCCCACCCCTTCGGCGTCCGTGTCGGCGTCCATCTCAAGGGTGACGGTGTCGTGGCTTAGCGCTGGCGCCATTCCTCCGCCACCACCGCGCCTTCGATTCCCGCTCACCCTTCCTCCGGTGGTGGCGGTGTCCGCAACGGCAGCGTAGGCACTCAGTGCCATGTGCGCCTCTTCTTCGACCTGCTGCACTTCTTTGATTATTATGTATATATATATATATAACTAAATTTTAAAAGTAAGTAAATTACAATAATAATTATTTAAAAAAAACTTGCTGCACTTCTCATATAATTATGTAGATAATTAAATTTTAAAAGTAAAACAATTACAAAAATCATTTTAAAAAGACCTGTTGCACTTCTTAGATTATTATGTAAATATAGGTAAATTTTAAAAGAAAGAAAATTATAAAAATAAATTAAAAAAAAAACACTTTCTAAAAGAAATTAATTTCACTTCAAATTATCTCTTGTTCTTCTAGCATATCTTGAGCATGCTTCCCAGCCATGTAGCTCTCTTCCATTACATATGTATCATTTACATATTTATGTAAATACCGAAAATACCTCACAAAAATACCGAAAATGACCAAAACACACACTCTGCATCATATAAATGCAATTATTCATCAATACTAGCGATACAGTAGAGACCTTTGCTCCAACATGAATATTAGGAGGCGAAAAGGCATTGCAAGGTGTCAATCAAGTTTTCGAGCTCAAGCGAAAGGAAAATGCGCTTGGAATTGTAATGGAGCGAAGGAGCGAGAGAGAGAGAGAGAGAGAGAGAGAGAGAGAGAGAGAGAGAATAGATCAAAGGTTTGAAATGGAAGCAGAGTTTCATTGGAAGGCCGATAGAGCAGCAATCATGTCTCTCTCTTTCTCTCTCTCTCTTTCTCTCTTTCTCTCTCACTTTCTTTCTTTCTCTCGCTCCCCGTCTTTCACAACATCAGCGAGAGGTTCAGTTGTAAGATAGCAATAATCGCATTCTAGAGACACGAGTCATACACGTCACTACAAACGCAAAGCAACTCTAATTGTGAGGCCGCCAAAACATAGTTGGTGGGTTCTGGAAAATTTTGTGGCAGAAACAGCCAACCCACCCTGGTTTCCGGGCACCCAATACCTCCTTCCCCACCCTAATCTTATTAGCTTTGTATTCCTAGTAGTACCTCGCAGTTGGTTTCCGCGCAGCTGGGCAGGCGATCATCCATGCCAAGGAAGATGACGGGGGAGGGAAGGAAGAGGGGTGGACTTCGCAACAATTCAAAAGTGTTGCCTTTGGCGGGAGACAGAAGACAGAAAGGGTGACCCGTGTGATTTGATAGGGAATAGGGAGTGAGATGGCTCTGAGGGGCAGCAGCACACGAGGAGACCAAGGGATGAGATGATCCGGGTGGGGGAAGAACGCCCATTCGTCTTCTCTATCTCTCTCCCTCTCTCTCTCTCTCACCCACTTTCTCACTATCTCCTACCGTCTGCAATCTCTATCTCTCTCACCATCTCTCACTGTCTAGAATCTCTCTGTCTCTCTTTCTCTATCACTCTGCTCCTCTCTTTCTATCACTGTCTAGAATCTGTTCGTCACTCTCACCTACTCTCGTTGTCTGCAATCCTATTCCCCTCTTTCTCTTTCACTCTGCTCCTCTCTATCTCTCACTGTTTGAAATCTATCTCTTTCTCTCTTTTACTCTGCTTCTCTCTCTCTCACTATCTCTAACTGTCCGGAATCCATCCCTCTCTCAATCCCACTCTCTAACCTTCCCCGTCGTCACACTGTGGTATCTCATCAGCAACCCCTCCACCACCTCCTTCCTATCGCGCTTTCTTCTCTTACCGCTTATGCTCACCTGCTGTCTCCCAGATCTATTCGATATCACTCCTCACGTGGCTGGTCAGAAATGTGATTGTGAGAGCAATAAAGACAGACAGAGAAAGAGAGCGAGCGAGAGAGAGACAGAGAGAAAGAGAGATAGCGAAAGAGAAGCTCCGACATCTGTTATGTGCACAAGGTTTCAATTCTTGATACAAACTGAAGAATGTGCTTGAATGTGACATTGCTGTAGCGAGAAGGATCGAGAATTCTGCAATGAATGAGATATAAGAGAGGTGGAGAGGGAGAGCGCGCGAGAAAGGCAGAGACCAAGAGGGTGAGAGAGAGAGAGATCGAGACAACGAGAGAAAGAGAGAGAAATAGAGAGAGAGAGAGAACGAGAGAGAGAGAGAGAGATTAACATGCAGAGACACCAAGTCTTTGTGGTCTCATCATGACTGACCTTGTTTACATTCAAACTACACTCCACTATCTTGCAGATTAGCTCATTCTTTCTTTGCCAAAATACCAGCAGACCTGTGAACCTTAAATGTTGACAGGAGCCCTAGAGAGGAAAAGAGGCGCGCAACCTAGAACCCTGCCCGGCTTCTTCATTCGAATGCCTGTGCAATACATGAACTTTTTGCGAGGTTTGAATTAATTAATTACCACTCACCAAATCTGGGATTTAAATGATGGTAGTTCATCGGTTCACGGAAGTTTTGATGTCATACCCAGCAACTGCTTTCTCTTTTTCTCACTCTCTCTCTCTCTCTCCCTCCCTCTCTCTCGCTCTGGCTATCTCTCTCGCTCTCTCTTGATCTCTCTCTCTCTTTCTCTCTCTTTCTATCTCACTCTTGCTGTCTCCCTTAAAACTGCAGAGATAGAGAGAAAATATGTTCTTCAACAGCATCACCTGTTCGTAGAGTTGCTGCATTATCGCCTGATAACATTAGGTGGAGAGAGAGGAAGGGATGACATAGCCAGTAAACAAGTGAGGGAACCAACTAAAGAACGCGTGCTTGTCATATAGACAAAGGTGACAGAGAGCGAGAAAGTGAGAGAGAGAGAGAGAGAGAGAGAGAGAGCGAAGAGAGAGAAAGAGAGCGCGACAGAATGAGAAACAGGGAAAGAGAGAGAGAGAGAGAGAGAGAGAGAGCGGAGAGAGAAAGAGAGAGATCATATGTTATCAGCGCTCTTCTCCATACATCACTTTAGCACATTTTGGCGGGATAACTTTTTTCTTAAGCTCAATCATATGGCAGCGCTGGAAATGTTGCAAAATCTTTTCTCCTTTTTTAAAGATTTATTCCCAAAAAATAACAGCAATATTTTTGGAAGAAAAAATTAATTACTGCTAGAATTTCTAGAAATAAAATTATATTAAATAGAAAAAAAATATTAAAATAAATAAATAATAAAAAAAAGCCACCAAACCTGTAGCAGGACGCGCCTCTCGTCTTCACTCCATCCGAGACTCGTCGAGGGCAGCGAGGCGGCAGACGAGGCGGCGGAGACGACGGTGGATGAGGAGGGCGAGAGAGGAGCCGGCGAGGAGGCGGCATCCGCCATCGTGTCCAAGAACCACGAGTGTGGCTTCGGGAACTGCGCGTGCGGCAGCAGCGGTGAAGGTGGAGGAGGTGGAGGAGGCATCTGCTGATTGATTGATTGTGAGAGGAATCGTCAGAGAAGTGATCGATTAGTGATATATAAAGTATACTGTAGCTTCGAGCGCACCGTCTACAAATGCTGTTCTTTCAATGAGCACATACCATTCAACTGAAGTCGTGCAAATGTTCTTTGAAAAGCTCCCCAAATATTTCTGCTCAGAAAATCATCAGTAAACTGTTATAGGCAAAACGGTACAAATTAAAAATCGCCGCCTTTTTTAAATGCTACTCTTTTTAAAGCACTGGCTCTTGGCCTTATATAATCTACGCATCTCTTCTACAATGTTAGGTAAAAAAAACGAGTAAAACAAATTTAAAAACTAAATATAATACATATATATATATACATATATATATATATATATATATATATATATATATATGGCAAAGGAAAAAAAACCCAAAACTACACCACTACCTGCTGTTGCTGCTGGAATGGCCGCAGCAGTGCGGTCGGAGGCAGCTGCTGCGTAAACCCTCCGCCTTCCTCTTCGACGGCGGCCATGTCGACAAGGGTGTGCGCCGAAGCGCCCTGAAAAAAAGGCAATTTTAGGGAATCGAAATTTTTTCATTAACTTTTTCCTTTATTATTCATCATTCACATATCACTACTCTCATTTTCTATTTGGACAGAAAAATTCTGTTTGCATTACAGGGAAGATTATATATTAATAAAAAATTAATGTTTTTTTCTCTTAAATTTTCTATCGCTAAAACTCGCTACGTTTGCCATTTGTTCGAGCCGTAAGGGCGCCTCTCTCTCTCTCACTCTCTCTCTCCCTCTCTCTCTCTCCCTCTCTCTCTTCTCTGTCTCTCTCTCTGTTTACATTCTCTGATTACAGCGATGGTGAGGACGAGATGATGAAAATTGCTCTGGCGCGAATTGGACAAGGAATATAGTACAAAATGAGGATCCAAGAGTGACCGACACACTATCACAGAGAACAGTGAATGCTAATGTTACTGTAGGATCACCTTTTGCTGCGCACTTTTCCGCCACTTTTGCTGCACACTTTTCCGCCACTTTTGCTGCGCACTTTTCTGCTCCTACAACCTATTGTAGTTTGTGTTTTTTGTACGTGTGTCAGAAAGATTCTAGAAATGAATAAAGAGAACGCTCCCTTCTACTCTTTGTGACACATAACTGCACATGGGAAGAACAACTCGACACAATCCAGCAAAACCTTTCACAATCAGAACATTTCCAACGAAGAGAAGAACTACCAATATAAGGCAGTCCCGACAAATAGAGAGATCCGACCGTATAAATAGTCAGACTCAAATTCAAACTCAAGTAACAATTATAGGAAAGGGTTCTTATATAGTTAACTGACAATTATAGGGGAGGGTTTTTATATAGTTAACTGATTATTATATAAAAGGGTTCGTATTTAGTTAACTGAAAAGTATTTTTCTTTACAACCATTTGCAATATAAATTATTATTATTATATATAAATATAATACTATTCAATCAAAAAATAAAAAATAAAAACAGAACAAACCCTCGCCTGCCTCTGCCACGTCGGCGTTAGAAGCGGCAGTGATGGCGCTGTCGTCTGCCCAAGATTCTCGGGGCTGCCGTGCATCGGAGAGAGGCGGGGAGTCTAGCTTCTATCTACTTACGACCTCCTCTCGGGGGCGGTCTTCCTCGTTCTTCTTGTTGGGTCCTCGTCAGGCACCACACCAACCGGGCCCTCAACCAATGACACAATGAGAGGTCAGCAATGAATTGGTACACAATTGAGTCTAACCAGGGAATGGTCAGAAACCCTGGAAACCAAAATTGACAGTTTTTGGTCCATCGTTAAAGGAGGTCATAAAAAGATGCGGAATGGAAAAATAAACAGCTAAATCGATATACAAAAAAAAGTTAAAGCCCTTTAAAGTTTCATAAAAGTTTAGCTGCTTATGAAATAGCGATGTTAAAAACTGTTTTAAGTTTTCTAACAACGTATTGTGGCCTAGTGGATAGTGGGCTTGGCTGAAACGTTTTGGGCGCGAGTTCGATACCTCTTCGATACAACTTTTATTCCTTTTTGTATAAGTGCATTTTCGAATGTTCAAAGAACATCTTTTGCACCCTAATTTTTCTAGCGTTATCAGAAAGATAATGCACTTGCCAATGCAACTATTCTTTAAATTTTTAATTATCCGAATGTGTGCAGATATGTATGTATGTATATATTCTTGTTTTTTCAATTATGAGTTTAAAAATGTAGGTAACAAAAAAGTCGAAAATCTTCAACATCTATCATCATGTGTGATCTGCTGTAATGCAAAAGTGGAGGCTACATGCAGAGACGGCTGTTGTACTTCGCGCTCACGATGGATGCCGGCAGTGTACAGTCTTTGCACGGAGATGAAAGACGGAGATTTCCAGCGGGAAATCCAGAATAAAAACCATATACAGATCTGTTTCCCTCGTCCTCTTTCATCTCCGAGCAAAGACTGTACACTGCCGGCATCCATCGTGAGCGCGAAGTACAACAGCCGTCTCTGCATGTATCCTCCACTTTTGCATTACAGCAGATCACACATGATGATAGATGTTGAAGATTTTCGACTTTTTTGTTACCTACATTTTTAAACTCATAATTGAAAAAAACAAGAATATATACATACATACATATCTGCACACATTCGGATAATTAAAAATTTAAAGAATAGTTGCATTGGCAAAGTGCATTATCTTTCTGATAACGCTAGAAAAATTTGGGTGCAAAAGATGCTCTTTAAACATTCGAAAATGCACTTATACAAAAAGGAAAAAAAGTTGTATCGAAGAGGTATCGAACTCGCGCCCAAAAATTTTCAGCCAAGCCCACTATCCACTAGGCCACAATACGTTGTTAGAAAACTTAAAACAGTTTTTAACATCGCTATTTCATAAGCAGCTAAACTTTTATGAAACTTTAAAGGGCTTTAACTTTTTTTGTATATCGATTTAGCTGTTTATTTTTCCATTCCGCATCTTTTTATGACCTCCTTTAATGATGGACCAAAAACTGTCAATTTTGGTTTCCAAGGTTTCTGACCATTCCATGGTAAGTCTAGAATAGTGTCTATATGCCTGGCAACAAACAAAAGAAGGAGAAGAAGACAAAGATATTTTTTGTTGTGTTAATTTTTTTTTTCGCCGTGTGCTCATCGTGCGTGCGTCATTCAAACCGAACCAATCAATCTTTCTGGCAGCTTTTCTCTCTTTCTCTCTCTCTCTCTCTTTCTCTCTCTCGCTCGCTCTCTATGTCTTTCTCTCTCTCTCTCTTCTCAAACTCTTCTCTGCAATGCCACATTCTCTCTAAAGAGCATGCACGCAACAGCTGGCAACGCGTCAACAGAAAGTAAATTAGAATGAACCAGAGAGAGAGAGAGAGAGAGAGAGAGAGAGAGAAAAGAGAGTGAGAGAGAGAGAGAGAGAGAGAGAGAGAGGAAACGAATTGCAAACAAATGACCGTAAAAATAAGTAGAACAAGACTTGGCTTTGACGATAAAAAAAAAAGTTAGAGGACTGAGGAAAATGCGTGCGCTCTTCTTCAATATGTGAAGAAGAAATGCGAACTCCTGAATTTAGACATATATGAGTGGGAGGAGAGCAAAATTCAATAAAAAAATTAATAAAGGAGACCATGAATAAGGTGCAATCTCTGTGAAAGAAATGGCGAAATAGATTGAATCTGATGATAAATTCTCAGTAAAAGTAAAGGCAAAAACGAGAAACTTTTGTGCAATTTCACAATCAGCTAGTCTCTCGAAAAAGAAGGTAAAAGGGCTTGAGTGTAAAGGCAGGGCATAACATCGCCGAGATTTTGAAATGTGAATGGCGGGCTTAATATGCAATGAGGGCAAGAACTAAGTACAGTATTATCTGGAAGTGGTTTGTGGGGCTGCGGTAAGAGAGCGTGGAAAGAAATTGTGATAAGAAAAAAAGGGGATAAGGGAACAAGAGAGCAAATAGTGACGAAATAGTGCTCTGGCATTTTGTTGCCATTCGAAAAGAAAAGGGGGGTGATCGCGTCAAGGAAAGACCGTGTTGTATTGACAGGAAGTTTAGTGGGAGGCTCCCGAGGAAGGATGGTGGCGTTAACAGGGGAAATGCCAGCTGATACGGAAGACAGAGATTGGTTGAGAGAGTGACAGTGAGAGAATGAGAGATAGAGTGAGAGAGTGAGTGAGAGAAATAGTAGGAGAGAGAGAGAGAAGAGAGAGAACGAGGAAGACTGTCATGATGGCGTGAGTGGGAAGAACAGTAAAGAGAGAGAGAGAGAGAGAGAGAGAGAGAGTAGGTGAGAAAGCTGCTGCAAACGGAGATGCATAGTAAGCAGAGAATGCTAACATTTCAAGAGGTAAGGTGGCCATATGAGCACACTCACTCGGTTCTTGCAACCGATTCTGCACCACCCGAACCAAGAGTTGCGGAGGCGGAAGGGAAAGAGGATCATTATCATAATCACATTAAGCACACTTTATTATCGCTGTTTTTGCTTCCTTTTTTTTCTTCTTCTTATTTAAAGTACATTTTCCACATTAATCTTAATTTGACAAGTTAATTAGACATATAATGAACTACAACAATGTATATATTGCTAATGTTACATTACATCAAAGAGAAGAAAGTGAAAGTTGGGGCATTGTTGCGAAGTGAATGAATTAAAGGCAGGGGGAAAAGGCTACGGATAAATACTTATGTATGCCCTTATATTGACTGGAAGACGTCGTTAATTGATTGAGCAAAACGGAAATAAAATTAGAGCACAAAAGTGAGAGAAACTGTTAATTTTTTTTTAATGAGTTTTGGCAGGAAAATAGAGAATAAAAGAGAGAGAGAGAGAGAGAGAGAGAGAGAGAGAAAAAGATTGAAAAGACGAACTGGAAGAGCACACAACACAGATTAGCACATGAGAGAGTTTGTTTGGGCTGGCAAATGACGTTGATATGGAGTAGTGCAAGAGAAAAAGACACGAATATAGCTAATCATATCAGCGAAAAAAGAACAAAAGTAATAAATAGTTAACATGAAAACAATTAATCTCGAAATATAGCATAATAATTATTTGGCCTTTGTCGAAGCGAGAGCGAGAGAGAGAGAGAGAGAGAGAGAGGGAGAGAGAGAGAGAGAGAGAGAAAGTGAGAGGGAGAATATTGCACAATGCCGTGTTGAGTATCACAGAGCCTGAATTCACATTCAATGGTGAACTTTTTGGAGACCAAAAACCTAGATCAATAGTTTCAATTAGCTTAAAACTTTGAAAGGCAGACATCGACAAAATCGATGAACTTAGAATCTGTCTGGATGGCCATGGACTTGGAAGCTTATATCGAAAGAACAAAAATAAATAACAAACTATTAAATCTGTGCGTGACACTAACAACATGTGGCAGATATGTTTAAGCGAAAGAGATTGTTCTGTAAAGCACACGAAAAATAATGTCATGGTTTTTTTCTAATTAATTTTTTTCCTATTAAAGCTAATTTTCTATGGGTCACTACTTAATAAGACCGTCTGAGAACATCGTGAAGTATGAATCATGAAGATTATCATTAAATAAAGTTGAAAATTAAATGAGCTCTCAAAGAAAATAAGAAGACATCAGTGTCTTTAGTATCTTCTTCATATTGGACCACTAGTAACGATAATTACGAGCAGCGCGATACTTTCGTAGGGCATACGGTAGATTATGTCGCTCGAGCACGTCTCTTGTTAGTGGCACCTGGAGAGGAAAAAAAAAGTTTAAAAAAATTAAAAGTAAAAAATACTGGGTGCACGTAATAGAGTATGCAAATCTAAAAAAAACATTTGAAGAAAATGAGGGTGAGCCAATTTGAAGCGAAAAAGGATAAGAATGGATGAAAGAATAACGACGAAAACGCATAAATTGAGGAAAAGAGGGCGAGAGAGAGAGAGAGAGAGAGAGACGAAGGAGAGTGTAAATAGACAGCGAGAAGAGAGCGAAGAGAGATATTAAAGAAGGAGGAGATATGTAAGACAGAAGGGGGAGAGAGAAAGGCAGAGTGTGTGAGAGAGAGAGCAAGAGATATAGAGATATACAGAGAGAGAGAAATAGAGAGATAGCGAGAGAGAGAGAAAGAGAGGGAGAGAGAGAGAGAGAGAGAGACAAAGAGAGATAGAGCGCTCAAACCGGATGAGTCGATGGCGTCGAGCTCTCGTACGCGGCATTCGCATGATCCGAGATGTACAGGACGCGGACACGCTCCGCTGGCCGCAGCAGGAGGTAGAGAGACAACGAGAAGGCGACCACCTGAGAAGGAAGAGGCTGGCGAAAATGGTGAGGGGAAAAATTGGCAACAAAAAAGAGAACTTCTTCTTATTCCTTGCCCCAGGATCCACTTACAATTAGAGTGGGATATTTCGTTAATGCTTTGAAAATGCCAATGTACTTGAGGTGCGCGGGCAAACGAGTGGCTAGCAAATTCATACTTCTTCTTCGATACGTATTCGGTAGAATACTTATATATGCACATTGTATAGACTCAAGTTTCCACTCGGTTTGTTGCATAAGCTTCGTGTTTGTCCTATTGTCAAGTGTTCTTCTGTTATACATATCATATTTTTATAGTAATTAAAAGTATTCTTAATTAGCGAATCTCAACAATAGCATTAACAGTGCAATCCAGCAGTTTTTTTAGCAATTAAAAAATCTTCTTAATCTGCGAAAATCACCAGAACATCGTTATGCATTACTTTTTTTAGTAATTAAAAAATTTCTTAATTAGCAAAAATCACCAGAATAGTACCAAAGTGCCGCCAACCTGCATGAGTAGCACGAAGAAGAAGACGACGAGTGCGGCGGAGAAGCCGACGGTGAGCGCGTGCCAGATGCGATAGTGGCAGCCGTCGCAGCGGATGTCGCACGTGCGAGGCGGGTCCTGGCGGAAGGCGCGGAAGTCAGAGCAGCCCGCGTTGCCTGGGAGAGAGAGAGAGAGGAGAGAGAGAGAGAGAAAAATAGAAAGAGAGAGATTGAGAGAGAGGAAGAGAAAGAGAGAGAGAGAGAAAAATAGAAAGAGAGAGATTGAGAGAGAGGCAGAGAAAGAGAGAGAGAGAGGCAGAGAAAGAGAGAGAGAAATAGAAAGATAGAGAGAGAGAGAGAAACGAGAGAGAGAGAGAGGCAAAGAGAGAGAAGTAATGACATATTCCGAATCATATGTGGAAGAGGCTGACTATGGATCTGGAAACTACCGTATTCCTCATGGAAAGAATATGCAAAACGAGATAGGCAAAGTACGGTACATTTTAAGCTCAATAGACCGTCTTTTAACTTTCAATTTTTACTACACATTTTTCACTAAATAAATAAATAAAAGAAATATGCCGTCCTTAGCCATGGAATGTCCGAAGAAAAGGACAAGCAAGAGATTCTACAACTTACAGTGAAACAAAATAAGTTTGATCCGCTGAGTATATGCCGGTCGATGGCATTTAAAAATAAAAACATATTTCAAATATTAATATTACCGCAACATCGGAACGCTTGCTGTAGCCGGTCGAGGCTCTCTTGCACGATGCTCGGGCCCTGGTAGTAGTGCTGCACCATGTAGTTGAGCGCGTCCGATAACTCGACATCGAGCTGTAGTAATAATAAAAAAAAAGCTTATTTCTATCTTTCTCTCTCTCTCTCTCTCTCTCTCTCTCTCTCTCTTTTCAATTTCCACCTTGACAACTTAGGTTTTCATGTGTATTTACCAAAAGGAAAAAGATAAGATTAAGAGAAGGAAGAACGTAAAAAGTTGTATAGGTGAGACTCGCTGAGACGACGACTACTAATCTACATTTTGGATACACACTAGAAGTCTAGCGGACAAAAGAAAGTAAGGAGGGGCGAACAGTAAATGGTAACAAAAATTAAGGAGTAACGAAAGGAAATGTGTAACTAAAAGTAGTCAAATAGTAAGGAGTAGGAGTAAAAAAAACAATTTGAGAACAAAGACTTACCCCGTCCTTCTTGTAGAACAAGAAGATGCCCGCTGAGACGGTGGCGATGAAGATGGCAACGAGGAAGCAGACGTAGATGCCGACAAAGATCTTGGTGAAGCCGGCCGCGCCGCAGCAGCCTTAAGCGGATTAATTATTCATAAAAAAATAGCTAAATTTGGACTCTGCGAAGCAGATATAGTTAGTTTAAAAAAAAACCAAAAACTCGCTCATGAATTCCAGCCTTTCTGCCAGACAAGAGAGAGCATGTTTTTTTTCTTCTTTTAAAAAGAGAAATGCGACTACAATAAGTAGGACAATTCAAATAGATTACTTCGTGATATTGGGCTTTTTGTCTCTACTTTTTTCCTTACTTTTAGGAATATGCCAGCCAAATGAATGCAGAAAGCCAGCCTTATGCTATGGACGAAAATAATAAAAATAACACAATATGTTAAAAAAGAATATAATGGCTTCTCATTGAAGCCCGCCAAGAATGCTTAATGGTCATAGTAATAACGTTGTTTAAATAAAACTATAAGCATATACAGGTATTGCACTATTTGAAGACTTTTTTATACCTTTTAGGATTTTGTCTGCCAAATGAATCTTACATTAATGTGAAGAATAAGAAAACAATTTAAATAAAGAACGAAGAATCTGATGCCCGCCATATGGCTATATAGATATTGAAAGAGAATAAAGGGATTAAGCGGAATAAAGGAACTAACCATGCGCAAATATATTTCTATAAAAATGAGCCATATTATTGGAAAAGGAGGGGGAGGGGGGAGAGAAGAAACTCGTTGAAAGCTTACCAAAGAAGGCCGTAACAATCATGAAGCCGCCGAGAACGATTAGAATGTACGAGAAGGCGTAGAGGGTCGGCGCCTGCCAGAAGGCCTCCTCGACCGCTTGACGATATCTGTCAAAGTAGAGATATATAAGATTAGAGACCAGAAATGACATGGCGAAAAGCAAGCGGCTACAATAAGCAAGCCAGTAGTCACCAACACTGCATGACGATTACAGTAGCACACACAATCGCAGAATTTCACTGTGCAATTTCATCAAAATGCACGGCGTAATTTCGTATTCTCGAGGAACACTTGGTTTCCAAAGTAGTGCAAAATTAGACCCAATTAGATATTCTTGAATATTTTTTTCAAGTTGTACACAACTTGTGAAGCCCTCCATGTAATGGCTGGGCACATAAAAGCGCGCACAAAACATTCCTGGAAGGGACTATGCCACGGCTCTTGCAAGGGAGGTTCACATCTTCGTCTACTTCTCTTCTCAAAAGCAAAACCTCCTCTCGAATGGAGTCACGCTAAGCAGCGCGTCATACCAGTGGTACCACGTGTCGTTCTCGCCTTGCGAGTAGCCAAGAAGAGTGGAATTACTGTGTGGAGAGAGTCATCATCATCATCGAACAATAACAGGCGGCTACACTCCTCATATTTCTCCGCTCAAACTCCTGTTTCATTCCCCATCTAGTCACAGTAGAATGGTTTTTCTTTTCTAGATACCATAGAGGCTACGAGGCTACACTCCATTTTTAAGTCCATCTTTACGCATAATTGTCAATGAAAGTGAAGAAGGAAAATTGGTGGAAAGAGAGAGTGAGAGAGAGAGAGAGAGAGAGAGAAAGAGAAATAATGTTTGCTTGCCTTTCGCTCAAGAAGTCACGGAAGCGACTGTCGGTGCGGAGCCATGAGCCGATCGCAAGGATCGCCGTGCCAGCGACCTGAACAAGCTTTTGTCTGATTGCAGAAAGAAAAGCGGAATATGGCAACTGTAAAAAAAGGTACTCTACTCTTTAAATAATAATTGTAAAAACAATCCTTCTGGCAGTGAATTTTAGTGCGGCGCACAAATGCGTGATGAGGCGACGTTTCCTTTTTTTCTTATCTTTACTAAGATGGTACTTTATGACACAAACGGAATGGAATTAGGATGTTGTTTTTCTTGAATATTCATTTGAAGCTACTTTCAGGGTTTATATTACTTTTTTCCCTGGAATATTTTTTTTTTTGCAGTTCTAGGACATCAATGCGGGCTGCAGTGGTGGGTGGAATTTGCCATTCAATACTGAAAGAATAAGGCATTGATGTCCTCGATCCATAAAAAAATTAAGGTTAATTTAATTCCATTCTGCTCTCTGACAATCATGACGATGTTCGCGGCGAAGATACCGTACTTGACCCATGACAAACATGTGCTCTTCTCCTCTGTCACCGTGGACCTGAAGATGGGAACGATGAGAGAGGGAGAAAGAGAGGGAGCTAGAGAGAGAGAGAGAGAGAGAGAGAGAGAGAGAGAGGAGAGAGAGAGGGGGTAGAGAAAGAGAGAGAGAGAGAGACGAATGCGGAGAGGGAGAGAGAGAGAGAGAGACAGACAGACAGAGAGAGAGAGAGAGAGAGCGAGAGAGACCGATCATAGATTAAGTGCATTAAGGCTCAGCAGATGTATATGGATGCCATGAGAGCTGGGGTTCCGGCTTAGCAAACAACGGCCTTGAGCATTGTATAAAGAGAAAGCCTCTTCTCCTTCAATTTTTATTTTCTTCCACTTTTTCTTTTTTATTAGTGGTCTCTCTCTCTCTCTCTCTCTCTCTCTTATTCAAGCAAATCCTCATGGATCAGTAAACCGCGTTAGCGAATGGACTGCGGGATGAGGAATGATAAGACAAATATCTCCGTTAACTTACATGGAGTTGAAAAAATACGTGGAAATGGAATAATAATTATAGTAATAGTAAATGCAAAAATAAATAGAATAAAAGATTTAAATAAATCGGGGGAAAACATACGTTTCGGCCGTGTACGAGAAGGTGTCATCGGGTGGCGGTCGGCGTGGATCGCCATCGATCGGCCGATAGATGCGCGGCGCGAACAGCGACGAGTCGTCCGAGTACGGCGCAGCACTGCCACCGCCGCGCGGCAGCGCACCATTCGTAGCGTGGAGGTGGCTGCTGTAGTGGTTGGCACGGCCCATGGTGCGAAGGCGAGAGAGACTCGACGCCTCGCGGTCAGAGCGAGACGCGTCGCGGTTCGAGTGAGAAAGACGCGCACGCTTGCGCGCCTGACAGGCACGCGACCGTTGTGGCGGTAGCTCGAGCGCCGCCTGAAGGACGTAGAAGATGTTGGAAATATTTTTTGGTTCCCGCATGAATAATGTCGCAGAGACTCGAGTAGCGAATGAGTCATTGCGCGAAAATACATGTACAATCATTCACCTTCTCTATTTAATGTTATTTATGTATATACTGATAGCAACAACTAAAACATGTATAAATTACTTTGCTTTATTTTATGTTATTTATATACTAATAGTAATATAACTAGGCATGGACAACGAAAAGATACAATCATTTACTTCATGTTTATTTTTCTTATACTGGCATATCTCAAGTGTAATCAAGATAAACAAGGAAACAGGATATGAACACGTAAACGCGAAGTACACACACAAATACACTCATGTATTTACAATCCGAGAGACGAGTCTGAGTCTGTCTGCAGCAGCCAAATGTCGCGGAAAAGCAGCGCAAATCGATCAACGTGACGCAGGTGTGTGCTGCGGAGGTGGGCCGAGTGAGTCATGTCTAGTGCACACAGAGAGCAGAGATAGGGGGAGAGGGGGAGAGAGAGAGAGGGAGAGAAGAGGGAGGGAGAGAGTAAGAGGGAGAGAGGGAGAAGGAGAGAGGGAGAGGGGAGAGGGAGAGGGAGAGAGGGAGTGGAAGAGAGGAGGAGAGAGAAGGAGAGAGAGAGAGAGAGGGAGAGAGAGAGAGACAGAGAAAGATGGGAGAGAGGGAGGGAGGAAGAGAGAGAACGAAGGAGAGAGCGAGGCTGAGAGAGAAGAGAGCAAAGGAGTGAGAAAGAGAGAAAGAGAGAGAGAGAGAAAGAGAGGGAAAGAGAGAGAGAGAGAGAGAGAAGCTGACTGAGAGCGAACCTGCCTGGCCATGAGGAAAGAGTCGCGCCTCCCACACCTGCCCTGCTCAGCTTGCCCACCCGATTTCCAGAGGAGGACTGAGCGAAAGTGGAGGAGACAAATAAAAGACAAGGAAATGAAAGCGAGCCGATTGGAAAGGTTTGTGCATACTCGTGTGATGGAGAAAAAAAAACGTCACATGTACGATGATGTCAAGAATTTGTGACCCAAGCAAAAAAAGAAGAACCGACTTCACTGACAATCTAACAATGTATAATACATTACCTATGTATAACCTGTTTGACCAGGCAGGCCACGAAAAAAAGCAGCAGCAGCAACAAAAAGAAGACGAGCGACTTTGAAAATGAGCAAATACTTTTAATGGTGCATATATGTACATATATGTGTGTACATAAATATATATATATATATATATACATAAATACATTTGTACGTACATTTATAGAACGGAAGCAGGAAAAATGTTGACTTCCTCGGTGACGTGCATACATATCGCCGCTGTGTGCTATTATAATAGATGACATTGTAGGAGCTTCGTCAGGCTGCATGAATTGGATCAATGAGCGAGTTACAATGAGATAGATACATAAATATGTATGTATGTACATGAAAATGGAGCTTTGGAGCAGGAGAGCTAGAATGTTTAGGAGCTTATACCAGTTTAAGCTAGCTGTGCTTTAGCTGGCAAGAGGCAAGGATATATGCATACATCATCCTACATTCACTGATATCATTCGAGACAAGTTCAGCGAGGTCCTTTAAGCTTGCGCGCCGCGCCGATGGGGTGGTGACTCCTTTTTGGTGGCCCGAGAGAACGACCATTGGTGCCTTTCGCTGTGGGCCCGGGGACAGACGCCCACACTACAGAGTATAAGAAGAGAGACAGAGAGAGAGAGGGAGAGAGAGAGAGCGAGAGAGAGACAGAGAAAGAGAGAGCAAGAGAGAGGACATGGAAAACGGAAGAGGAAAGAAGGGAAAAGCTGAGAGAGAGAAAGAATGAGAGAGTGAGAGAGAGTAGGAGATGAAAGAGAAAGAGACACGCCCGCATTTGCTGCATTCGAGAAGCAGGCCAGACAGAGGAAGCATGAGAGATAAGGGAAGAGCGAGAGAGACAAGACGATGAGAGAGGAGAGAGGGTGCAAAGGTCGAGCAGAGGTGGCGATAGAGAGAGAGAGAGAGAAAGAAGAGAGATAGAGAAAAAGAGAGAAAGAAAGAGAGAGAGCAAGATGGCATAGAGGCAGAGGAAAATGAGAGAGGGAGATGGGATGCTTGCTTCGCAGCAAAGTATGCATTGCTTTCTCGCGCACACTCCTCTCCTCTGCTTCTCTCTCTCACTCTCTCTCTCTCACTCTTTCGCTCTCTCACTTTCTCTCTCAAATGCTCTCTCGTCTTCGACTGTCTCTTCGCTTTCCTTCTCTCTGTCTCTGCCATCTTTCTTTCCTTCCATATCATCCCATCCCACGGAAACTGCTTTCTTCTCTCCAACTATTCAATCTTTTCTAAACGTCTGTCTTACGTCGTTCCCTAGCGCTAATTGTCCTTGATCTTCTAACACACGCACTATCTCTCTCTCTCTCTTTCTCTCACTATATCTCACTCTTTCTCTCTCTATTACTCCCTCTCTCTCTCTACCGCACTCTCTCACCCTTTCTCTCTCTATTACTCTCTCTCTCTCTTTCTATCTCTCTCTCACTCTTTCTTCTCCCCCATATCTCTTTCTCTCTCTCTCTCTCTCTCTCTCTCTCTCTCTCTCAAACTACCTTGTCTTCTCCTTCAATGCCACAACTCTTTCGTCTGCTTGCAGAACAATTCTAGTTCTTACATAAATGGCGCGATCACACACATACATCTTTGTGATGTTACAAGAAAGAGAGGGCACACATTCATGAGTTGTGATGGACAATTGTGTGTGTGTCTGTGTGTTTGTGTATTTGTGCAACATTGTACAAGTGTCTCTTTCTCAAGCAGAAAGAAAAAAAAAAAAGAAAAAAATCAGATCTCAAAGATTGATCTACTTAGTGCGTCGTCAAGATACTATCTAGAGCTACTTTGTAATGCGATACTTTGTAATGAGAGTATCTTTTGTGCCAGCTCTCTTTAAAACACGATCTGTGCAGTCTGCACTCCTCCTCTTCACATGGCATGCCTATACACAGTATACTAATCTGCATAACATTAGCCCCCGGGCACAGCCACACCACTTTTTTTATGTTTCAGCGAACTTTCTTCACCACCACGTCAAGCCGCCTTAATGGCGCCAGAGAAAGAAAGAAAAAGAGAGAAAAAGAGCGAGAGAGAGACATCCTCTTTGGTTGTCCCTTGTAATGAGAACGGCCAGCATGGAATTGATGATGATAGGCACATAGACGGTGCGGCAAGCCGAAATCAAGCACTTTCATCGGTCCAAGAACAGGAGAATGGTAGAGAAATAGAGAGAGAGAGAGAGAGAGAGAGAGAGAGAGCGAGAGGGAAAGAGAGAAAGCAGAAAAGCGAAGGATGCGGCGGAAGGCGGACGTGAACCAGAGGAAGCTCGAGATATCACTGTTCTTCTTACGCTCTCTCTCTCTCTCTCTCTCTCTCTCTCTCTTTCTCTCTTTCTCTCTCACTTTCTCTCTCTCTCTATCTCCCTCTTTCTCTCTCTCACCTTCTTTCTCTATCTCTCTCTCTCTCTCTCTCTCTCTCTCTCTCTCTCTTTCTTTCCACTCTCAGCCATTCTTCTTCCCCCTAGTGCCTCCTTGACATCAGGCAGTGTGCCTACGTCACAAGCCCCAATGCACAAGGAACTGGCAATGCTCTTTTCGAGAGAAGACGAAGAAGAAGAGCAATATGGATGTTCCAAAGTTAGAGAGATAGAAATTGAGAGAGAGAGACATAGATATAGAAAGAGAGTGAGATAAAGAGAGAGAAAGAGAGAGAGAGAGAGACAGAGAGAGAGAGAGAGAGAGAGAGAGAGAGAAGGAGAGATAGAGAGAGAGAGAGCGAGAGAGATACATGACGAAGGCAAGCGTCCTTTCGACCCGCAAAACAGAGAGCTATGGCAGAGGGCCCTGTTAATGCTTCAGCAAGAGAGAGAGAGAGAAAGAGAGAGAGAGAGAAAGAGAGAGAGAGAGAGAGAGAGAGAGAGGGAGTGAGAGGAGAGAGAGATAGATGATGGATACTGGGAGACGGGAAAGATAGTTGAGAGGCCCGGCCCGCATGTCGATGATACTGCCTTTGACACGATGGACCTGGCCTCCGTCGACCCCTAGGGGATGCACAGAGGTTGGAGGGCGAGCGACCCCCTTTCTCTCTCTTACTCTCTCTCTCTCTCTCTCTCTCTCTCTCTCTCTCTTTCTCTCTCTCTTCCTCGTTCTCTCTGTCTTGCACTCTCTCTCACTTTCCTTCGTTCTCTTTCTCACTCTCTCTCTCTCTCTCTCTCTTTCGATCTCCCTCTCCCGCTCATTTTGTCGCATTGAAATTTTAGAGCGCAATCACAACAACAGACAGAGAAGGTAAACAAATTATAAACAGAGAATTCAAATATAACCGGAAATTGAAAGCAAATTCATGTTTCATGCCAAAAATAGTTTCCTTTGTTTGCATCTTGCTGAATCGTAGGTGTATCAAGTTTGTTAGGTGGTGTGCATAATTAATTAGCAATCAAAATGCATACTGTATACGCTAGCGCACTAAATCTTGAAAGTTCCCGCATTTCATTTCACTTTTTTTTTCTCTTCATAGCTCTTGTTTATCCTATATGGCTTTTTGCTGTGCTGGATTATTTAGTTGTTCGTTCTCCGAAATAAGAAAGTGATAGTAATTATCGAGAGCATAGATATGCTCATGAATACGTTCCGCAAATTATTGTAATTATTATTCCTTGCGTTTGCAGAGCCAATAATGGCCAAGCTCGAAGAGCTGCGCGCCAATGTCAAGGCTTCTATCGACTTTGTCAGTGATGTGATGCTTTTACAACTTTCAGTTCTGTTAGCTTTTCAACCAATATATGCTGTATAATGAAGATCCAAAGCAAGATCAAGAAGACTTTGGCTCGACAGTGGATTTCGCAAAACTCTACTTGTTTTTTTAAGCCCATGATCCTATGTATGGCGTCTTAGCGAAACCGATGTGGGAAATAGCGGATATATCCGATTAAGCCACCGACATATTGTATTCATCTCTCCTGCAGGTGCGCGGCATTGGCCATCTGCAGATGTCGCCGTCAGACCGGCTACTCGTCGAGTTGAACAGCGCGCTCGCAACTGTCATCGATGACGCGCCACCTGAGGTCAGGAGAGATTGGATTCCTCTCAGTCAATCTAGAATACGATTATATGCCAAAAACTACTTTCCCATTGCTTCTTTTACGCGTTTAGCCTAATCATTCCCTTTCTTCTACATTCTTTTTCACCACCAAAGTTAATTCGTCGAAAACAGCAATCAATAGGAGTAGGAGTAATTTGACAACATATTTTTTTTTATGTTTATGCGTTTTTAGTAATTTATATAAATTTTGAAGCATTTTCTTCTTAACGACACTTTTAGTTGTCTATTATATATTATATAAATTTTGAAACACCATTTTTCCAGTTGACTCGCTCCGCCCTCCAAGACTTGCTCGCTCTCCTGCCGACGCAGCAAGACCTCGGCTCATCCATGAAGGACCTCATGGTCGTCAGCGTTGCGAAAACGATCGTCGTTGCCGTGGACAAGCTCCTGCCAACGAAGGGACATGACTTGAAGAGTTCGCTAAAAGTAAAATCAGTTTTCAAAACACATCAAAGTTACTGTATGTTTCCTCTAATAGAGCACAAGGACTTCCATTTTCACTTCCTTCCATTTGGATAACATTTAATGGGATTTTCGAGTACACCCAAAATTGAAGTATATATTTCCACTAATAGATCGCCGTCGCTCAATTACTTGAATTTGGAATGCAATTAAAGCGAGGGGTTCTATTTGAGATAAGGGTGCCACTGTTCTTGAATAGCTTTTCCTGATAATGTATCAATAGAGCGAGTTGTTCTATTAGAGAGTATTCCCTACAAAATCTACAGTATTCATAATTTATGATGGGATTAGGTAGTATTTTCCATGACTTCTACCGTATCTTGCACACCCGTTGTCATTCATCTTTTCTATGCAGCATAAAAGCTGCTTTGTCCACTATTTATTTATGATCTCACAAGAACTCGGCCAAGTCAGCAATACGCTTGTTATTATTCTTTTTAGAAGAGCGATCTCGCGTCGTCAAGTGTCGACAGCAAAGTTGACGTTGTTGATACTCCTGCAGCAGCAGCGGCGAGGAGCAAGCCGGCCAAAATTGGTCCCGTTCTCCTTTTTGGCTTCCTACCTTTTTCCCCTCTTTTTTTCTCATCCAAACCAAAAAAATAAATCATGTTCTTTTTTTTAAATATCTTTAAAAGTAATTATTCTGGTGCTACTTATGACTATTACTTTTTACTTTCCATTCAAAGTTATTAAAAGGCCATATAGCAATGAAAATTTTCATATGCTGAAGCTCTGATACCGTCATATTTGTCTCTTCAGATCGACTTTTCTCAATGTCAAGGAGGTCGCCAACGCCTGCCACGCCAGCAGCAACTCGTCGAACTCCTCGTGACGACTTGAGCAGCCTCGACTCTGATGATGATGACAATGATGGGAATAATGGTGCTGAGCAGGCAGAGAAAATTATTTCGAGGGGGGGCGGGTTTCTTCTTCTTTTTTTTTCTTTGCATAATTTCGTGTCTTGTGCACGAAACATGATCTTAAAAAGAAACTCCTAAAAGTACTCACTGGAAGAAAGTCTCCGAGATGATAATCCTTGATGATTACTTCACCTGACACTCGCAAATGTTCTGTTTCTTCCATTTAGTGCTCAAATAGGTCTGTCCCAGGACCTGCGTTATAACCCCCGGGTTGACCCGTTTGACCGTTTGTAACCCCCCGGCCCAACTCCAGAGAAGCAGGGCACTGCTTCCCTTATACACTTGAACAAGAGGTTAATTGCACATTATTCCATGGCGACGAGGTTGTGTTTTCTACGGAGGGCGCCATTTCCATTGAGCCTTTTTTTACCGTATGGCAGCTCTTGGAAAACAGCCATTCCCTTTGCTACCGTACTCTTCGGTCCAATCCACACTCGAACATTTTTACTGAATACCGTAGTTGGCGTCATCAGTTACCTGCCGAGTCAATAAAAGCCAATAATAGTTTGTTACACTATGGAATAAGATGATGCGACCACACAGGTTTCTATTAAAAGAGCTCGATATCAGAGGAAGGCCAAGAGTTGAGTTAGCATAGTTTGTCATTGGAGTTATTATTTTTTCTTCTTACTATTCAGAAGAGGAAACGAAGAAATTGTCGTGTCCGCATTGCAAGCAGAGTTATGCGAGGCAGCCAAGTCTTACTCAGCATCTCATGGTATTCTCTCTTTTCTTGAGCATAACTTTTTCTTGTTTAATCATGAATATTGAACTTTTATTCTTATCAGTGATCTCTCTCTCCTCTTTCTCTCTATTTCTCTGGCTATCTCACACTCTCCACGTCTCTCTCCCCTGTTTCTCTCTCTCTCTCTCTCTCTCTCTCTCTCTCTCTTTCACTCTCTCTCTCTCTTTCACTCTCTTTCTCATGCAGGCAAAACACTACGACATACATCGTGCTGCTATTCTCGGGAGTGGCGGATTTGCGTGTCCTTCCTGCGCCTTCATCTCGTCTCGCTTCTCCTCTGTCGCGGAGCACATCAAGGTATCTTATGTACTGGAATAGCATCTTCTCATATGCTACTACTTTAGTTGGCAATAATAATCGGCCCTATTGTGCATTATTCGTCTAATTCTTGCACAAAATAGCCAATACATTCTATATGACATGTTGACTAGGCCAAGGAATAAAAGGGGATCCGTGTCGCGGACTACCCACGCAATTTTTAAGACCAGAAAATGTAACTTTTTGCTTCCCACCCAATTTTTTACGAACAAAAAACATTTTTAGCTTACTCATCATTTTTTGAGACTTTTGAGGTCGTATCCACACCCACTTTTGTGTGGCCCCCGTACCACCCTTTTTCCTGGACTAGGCTCGAAATGTCGATTATTTTTTTAAATTCTTTACCAGCAAGGATAAGACTGAAAAGTTGTCGAAGCAGTAGACTTTTAAGCTATGATGATGACTACTTTTGTTTCGTGTGTACGAATTGTGTTAATTGCTAATATATATTTTTCCCCTTTTTTTCGCAGGCTCATCACGTGGGCCGTAAAGCTGAGCTGATACGTCGTCTGTCGCTGCAAAGAGACAGCCGTGGAGGAGGAGAAGAGAAGGCAGTTAAGACGAAGATGGGAGGAGATGAACAAGAAGACAAGGAAGGACTTGTCGGAGGAGGACGAGGAGAAGCGAGCTCATCTCATGTCGCGAAGGCACGCAACAAGACCCCGAGGGTTCGTATTTCAAAATCAGTTATCTTCAATTCGTATTTCAAAATCATTTGCAATCTTCATCTATCCGCATTAGAAATGTCAACAGCTAAAGTTAATGCTTGAAAAAAGTGAGAACACAAAGAACCGTCAGCTTTTTATTTGAATTTCAGTTTTGGTTTTTTTTAATAAAAGCTTTTTTGTTGAAAAATGAAAACGGCTCAAATGAACGGTGGATGATGTCTCCTTTGCTTTGCCAGATTCGCCATTGCGTTCGCTGTAAGAAGCGCTTCTTGAATGCGACCAAGTACGCGCGACACTTCAAGAACAACGCACTCTGCTCGAGTGCACTTGAAGCGAGTCGCCGCCAAACACCGTTTCCGAATCAGCGGAGAAGCAATGAAGCAGGTATGTGTGCTGAAATAGGTTCAGGCTTCAGTAGCATGGGCCCTTTTTTACCCGTACACTCACATATGACATGTTAGTGTATGTAACAGGGGTCTTCCAAAACCGCAAAATTAACAGGAGGGCCCAGCCCGATCCGTGCCAGGCCCAAATATATGATCTGGGCCTGGTTTTGGGACTTCCCTGTGTGTAACAGTAATCGATTGATCACTTGTCTCTTTAGAGTACGCAACCAACGAGCCGCTGCATCGCTGTGTCGGATGCAATAAGACGTTCGCGAAGCAGGTCAAGTACGCGGGACATTTCAAGAGCAGCCCGAGCTGCTCGGAAGCACTGCGCGCGAGTCGCCGCTCGCATGCGCTGTCGCCCCAGCGCAGCAACAAGGATACGGGTGCGTTGTTAGCCGAGTGGCTAAGCAGCCAGGAATCCGGAGCAGAAGGCCCGGGTTCGAATCCGGCTCCGTACTTTAGAGCAAGTTCAGGTCGAAGCAGAGCGGTTTCGGAGGCGCCAAACACCACGACGTCATCGACATCGTGCACCTATTGCGGTCGCACCATTTCGAAGTCCCATCTTGGGCAGCACATTAAAGGGGCAAGCATCCATTTCCTGTGCACTTCATTTGTTTCACCACCGCCAACTTGGTTGATAGCTAACCAATTCTAAATTGGAATTCGTCTACCTTTACCGGCTTGTTTTCTATATAACTATTATGCTAATAATATTATTTGTTCTAAATAAAATAAATCATTTTGTTTAGAGTAAATCTTACCAAGACCATCATTCAGACACATCCTGAAATCTACGCCATTCTTGCCGTTCACAAGTGCGCCGAGCCTGGATGTAACTATGCGGTGCCATCCATCAGCGCGTTCAGAAATCATCAACATGTCGGTTATCTCGATTGATGGCCTCTTTCTCTCGCCACTTTTATCGTATGGATTCCCCCCTATTCTGGCAATATTGAACATAAGTGGAAGCCATTGTCGAGGGACAAGGTTTTTAAGACAAGGAATGTTGGCAAACTTAAAAAGGACTCTGTGGACTCGAGAAATGAGCCCAATTTCCATCAAATAGAACAGTGCGGCAGGACAGCAAAGGGGAATCTGCAATCTGGGTATATCTCTGTAATATCGATTCCAGGGAACAAATATCCTTCGAATAACAGGGTGTGGTAGCAGGCTTTGGGCCTGAAAGCAAGGGGAGAGTAAAAAAAACGGAATTTGTACATTAAAATCTGAGTAGGCTATGGCTCCAGAAAGGCCCAATTTTTTTTAAATGGGCAGCACCTGATGCAACGTTGTGTCCTTTCTATGCAGCTGAAGCACGGCCGCCGCTACAACCCCGCCAGCGGCACTCCAATCCGTATGGAGCACGCGGACACGACGGAAGATGCAGCTGAGGACAGTGAAGATTCAAAGGATTCGAGGTCCGTGTTTTAGGTAGATTCTAGGTCCGTATTTTAGGGTTGATTCTAGATCTGTGTTTTAGAACTGATTCTAGGTCCGTGTTTCTAGATCTGTGTTTTAGAACTGATTCTAGGTCCGTGTTTTAGGACTATTATACGTCCGTGTTTTAGGTAGATTCTACGTCCGTATTTTAGAGTTGATTCTAGGTCTGTTTTTAGTGTTGTTTTTAGGTCCGTGTTTAAGGGTTGTTTGTAGGTCCGTGTTCTAGGGTTATTTTAGGTCCGTTTTAGAGTTATTCTAGGCATGTGTTTTTGGGTTCGGGTTCGAAGTCCATTTTTTTAGGGTTCGAATTCGGGGTCCATGTTTTAGAGTTGTTCTTGGTCCGTGTTCTAGGGTTATTCTAGGTACGTGTTTTAGGTGTTCATAATGTTTATTGTTTTGCTAAAAAAAATAATTTTTATTTGTGTTTATTTATTTTTAATAATAAAAAGAGAGTTAATCTTCAGCCCAAATGTCTTCTCGTCACCGAAGAAAGAATGCGTTCGAATGGACAACGAAGGAAATGAAGAAACGACGACGGCATCTGTGTAAGAGTGTTTTTTCTTCTTTCTTTTTCTTATTATTATGCCAAACTCTCATTTAAAAGAAGATGTGTTAATGAAGATATACATATATTCATTAATGTTTTTTTGGTTTCTATACTTTTAGCGTGGTAGAAATTCATCTCTTGTTTTAACCTTTCTTGGAGTTCTTTACATTGAGGCGCCGGGCAATACATTTGTTAATCACTAATAGTTTAGCCAATATTTATTCACCAGGTGAGAAGTGGTGTTCTGAAAGCCCCCAAAAGTGGGCGTGGTGGGTTAGGTTAGACCTCCGGGGGTTTTCAAAAAAAAATCCTATTTCAATCATCCAGGAGTCTCGCGCTTCCTGTCGAAGAGTGCCAGCGTTGCCAGGCGGGCTTCTCGAGCTATCTGGAGCTGCGCGAGCATATACAGGCAATCTTTTGTTTCTCTCTCTCTCTCTTTCTCTCTCTTTCTCACACTCTCTTCTATCTCTATCTCTCTCTCTCTCTCTCTCTCTATCTCTCTCTTTCACCCTCTACCAGTTCGAAAAGAAACCACCTTCACCTGCAGAACCCTCCTCAAGCTTCGTAACATTTAGTATTCTTTAGATCTGCCCAGCGAGTGCAGCTGCTCCCGAAGAAGTGTCCACGGAGGTTTGTGATCTAACAGAACCTCAGTCTTATGCGAACATCATTCTCTCTCTTTTCTCTTTCTGTCTCTTATCTCTTCTTTTTTTTCTCTCTCTCTCCCTTAAATCTCTTCTCTCCCTCTCTATCATTCTCTCTCTGTCCCTCTCTCTCTCATTCTCTCTCTGTCCCTCTCTCTCTCATTCTCTCTCTGCCCCTCTCTCTCTCTCTCTCTCTCCCTTAAATCTCTTCCCTCTCTCTCTCTCTCATTCTCTCTCTGTCCCTCTCTCTCTCATTCTCTCTCTGTCCCTCTCTCTCTCATTCTCTCTCTGTCCCTCTCTCTCTCATTCTCTCTCTGTCCCTCTCTCTCTCTCATTCTCTCTCTGTCCCTCTCTCTCTCATTCTCTCTCTGTCCCTCTCTCTCTCATTCTCTCTCTGTCCCTCTCTCTCTCTTTCCAGGCAACGCCTTCGACTTCGGCCGTGGTTGACGACGACGATGACATCATGATCATCGGAGAGATTCAAGTGGTAAGAAGGAGAAGAGGAAGTTGCAAAGTGCCCTGTTTAGCCATCCATGTTTTCATATATACAATTAAGCCTATTTTTATCTTCTTTTATTATATTTATTTTGTTTATATTTTTCTTCAAAACTTTTTATTTAGAACCAATTAGTTGTTGTTCAGATCTTGCTTTAAAAAAATCTCCATATTTTATTTACCACTTTTGTTGTACTTTGTACAGTTCTTGCCCAAAAATATTATTATTTTTAAATATATATATTTTTTGCAGAGCAACACGCTCACGAATGCTGTCAAGACGGAAGAGAACGGAGGAAGCGGGAAATAATTAGATTAATTATGCAATTAACATTTGCACCCGATTCGCGATGTTTCCGCCATTCATAATCCTTATTTCCTTGCTCTCGAATCTCCACATGCACCTCTTGCCTTCTGCCTGCAGAGTGTGTTGATAGTTTCGAAAGTAGTTTTGAAGATTACTTTTTTTCTGCTATTCTGTATGCTTGGTCGAGTTTTTAATTTCATTTAATACAATTATTTTCTCTTCTCATATGAAATACTTAATGTTTTAATACGGCATAAGGTTCTTGTTTACTGATGAAGCATATAACGTTTGCATTCCTCAAGAAATTTTTTTGAGCGCATTCCTAGACATGTACTTTCTGCCTCTTCTTTTTCTTCTCTTATACTGTGCAAGATTTCCTTGTGAGATTCATTGGCATATTATTCATTAGAAACGTACGCGTTTTCGTATTTCATTTCGAAACGTGTTTTTTTTCTTCTTATTAAATTCTTGCCATACCATCCTCTGCTCTTTAGAGTACTTAATTAGCATTTAAAATTTGAAATGATTTATGCTAATTAGCGATAATTTATGCTGTATTCTGCTGTTAAATGTCCATTTTAGAAGCTCGCAATCAAAGAGACCCATTCTGTGTTGTTCTTTTGCTTGCATGTATCAGAATCGGTAGCTTCTCTCCTCACTGTGCCTTGTTCTCTCTTTTTTGCTTTCTCTGAGTTCCACCTTATGCATATTTCCACCAAGAGGCCCGCAGCTATACCGCCGCTCACTCATGTCGGGGCTAAAAAGGAGAAAACGCCTATTTTACATGCCCACCTTCCTTATTTTGGTCCTTCCCGTAGCCACACACACCCCATCCCAGATTTCGACGGTAGAAATTCTGTTGTAGTCTCCATACGTTGTCTTTACGGGCTCCAAGTCCAACTACCCAATCATTATTTTCCTGTATTTTCAAGAAGTTGACAGTGGCATTTTTTTTTCTCACTATGTCCGCTATGGCTACATTGCATTCATCCTTTATTACATTCTCGCATTTACATATATACCGATTTCCTCCTCGCCATGTAATTCTTCTCTGCGCCCGCAACGCGAGCCGCGACGCGCGCCGCCACCCGAGACGTGGTACTCCGTGATGCACGTCTGATATTCTTGTGACTCGATTCAATAAATGCCATTTTAAGGCCAGTCAAGAATCTACAGCATTGCATAATTATAGGACCGGAGACGGTGGAGAGTGAGAGAGAGCGAAAGAGAGAGAGAGCGAGAGAGAGCTAGAGAGAGGACCTATAAAGATAATCGCAATGAGAGGGAGAGAGCTCTGAAGAAAGAGAGAGAGAGAGGAGGGAGACAGACAGAAAGAGAGAGAGATAACGAAAAAAAGAGTGAATATCAGTTCAGGGATCGATTTTCAAGCTTATTCATGTGCAGATTCGGAGATCTTTTTTTTTGGATAAGCAGGAATATGTGTATATCGCAGAAGCACAAAGATGCCGAGTTGAACTAGCTTCAGTACGGTGTCTATCCTTCACATGCCAGGTGGCTGCAGTGTTGCTGGCCATCGTCCCCCCCCCTTACCCCGAAAAGTAGCATTACACGGAACTTTTCCCACTTGATTATTTTTTCTCATCTTTTAAGGATGTATGATGTCGCCCGCTCAGGGTCTTCCCCCCCCCCCCAATATTAAGACCATCCAAACAGACGCATAAGGAAGAATTTACATGTAGTGTCGGCTACTTCTACTTCTTCTTTCTAGTCATTATCTGCGAGCTATTGGGGAGGGCGACCGTGGACAGGACATGCAGCTCTCTCCCATTGAATGGATCAACTGTCTACCTTTCTGTAACTCTCTCTCTCTCTCTCTCTCTCTCTCTCTCTCTCTTTCCGTCTCTCTATCTCTTTCTGTCTCTCTCTCACTCTCTCTCTCTTTTTCACTCTCTCTCCCTCATTCTCTGTTCGTATGCTCTTTGTTCTTCCACGCTCTGTCTCCTTTCCGTCTGCCTAGCTCTTTCATCTTCTCTCTTTCAATCTCTCTCTCTCTCTTCTTTCTGTCTCTCTTTCTCGCTCTCTCTCCCGCTCTCTCTCCATTTCTTTCTTTTGTATCCTCTCCCTCCTGTCTACGTTCGAACTTCAGATCTTTGATTCGCGCACGTTGGAGGTCTTGTGAAGGCAGAGCAGCAAAGTGGCAAAGTGGCCGTAAAAATTGTCTTCTATTCTTTCGATAAAATGAAAAGATATATAATTTAATTTCTACATTTGATTTAAATAGTTCTTGTCTATCGGTAATTTTTTTAAAAATAACATCTTATAAACATCCTTTTCACTATAATATGTACTAATACGAACAATAAGTTGAAATTCATTTGAGAGAGAGAGAAAGAGAAGGAGAGAGAGAAAGAGAGAGAGAGAGAGAAAGAGGGAGAAAGAGAGAGAGAGCGAGAGAGAGAGCGAGAGAGAGAGAGAGAGAGAAGAGAGAAAGAGAGAGAGAGAGAGAGAGAGAGAGAGAGAGAGAGAGAGAGAGAGAGAGAGAGTTTGGTCTAGTCGATCTCTCCGTGTCGTTTTCACAGTTTCACAGACGAACAAAAAAAATGAGAGAGAGAGAGACGAATTTTCCTGCCATCACTGTCTCTTTCATTCCGTCGTCGTCTGCACTCGCAGATCGTTTTCTACGCTTCTTTTTTTCTAAAAAGACATGTGCGCCCTTTGAAAAAAGATTTTTTGTTATTTTTTTCCATTTGTCGGTCACAGCCATGATCATGCCCTCGCTTTGTACCTCTCTCTCTCTGTCCAAGCTAACTCCGCCTCTCTCTCACGCTCTCTCTCTCTCTCTCTCTCTCTCTCTCTCTCTCTTTATCCCTGTTCATCTGCCTTTTCCCTCCATCACTCTCCCCCTGCTCCTCTCTTTCCTCTTCTTCTCTCTTCCTCTCTCTCTCTCTCTCTCTCGCTTTCTTTCAGTCTCTCTCTCCTCCACGACACTCTTTCGAACTCCTCTTACTCTTCGTCGATTCTCTTCGCTATTCCTTTATGACATTTCGTAGCTTAGTCCACTTATCGTCTTGAGCAAACAAGATGCATGAATCCAAGGAGTGCTAAAATGTTTTAATGACCTTATTTATGAATGTTATAATACCATGCTTTTTTTAGAATTCCTTGTTACGTTTTTTTTAAATATACATGTGCATAATGGGCAATATATGCAAGTATATACATATGTTGAACTTTAAACGGACGATTCTGGTCACACCATGATTTCGAATACCCACGGACTTGCAAATGAAGAGAGAGAGAGAGAAAGAGAGAGAGAGAGAGAAAGAGAGAGATAGAGAGAGATAAAGTGAGAGAGAGACAGAGAGGGAGAGAGATAGAGTGGAGAAAGAGATTCAGAAACATAGAGGAGATAGCTGACAGCGGAAGGGGTCTGAGAAGGGCGAGAAAGAGAGAAATGATTTTAAAAAAAATGGAGGAGGCAGAAAGAGAGTGATGTTACGAAAGATATAGAGATATGGAAAAAGGCAGTGCAAGAGGAGATAGATATAAAAAAGAAGAGAGAGACAGAAAGAGAAAGAGAGAGAGAAAGATAGAGAGAGAGAGATGAGGTAAGAGAGATTTAGAAAGAGAAAGAGAGAGATATATAGAGAGAGAATGAAATGCCCGCCGGTCGTCTCACAGTTCCCTTTCATGCTCCGCTCTCTATCTTGATCATATCCATTCCCCATCTCCCGTCTCCCTATTCTTCCTCCCTTCCTTCTATCCCCCCACAGACATCAACATAGCCAGCCGGAGAGAGTGTCCCCGTCTTGTTCCGCCGCGCCCACGGGCATATACACATTAGTAGTCTAAGTCTAAGGGCTTAGGTATTCATGATGACATTTCCGATAGATTGTTTTTTGATAATATATTTATTTTCTTTTTCGCTGTGTTTACATGATTTCTAATAGTATTTGTCCAGATAGCTTTATGAAAATAGAGAAAAATATATTCAATTTGCGTGAAATTTAGAAAAAAAATATTTTATAGCACAGCTTGGAAGAGGGCGGAGGGAGGAGAGAACGAGATAAGAAAGAGGAAGAAGCTCTCAGAAAGGCAAAGATGCAGATGAACAAGAACAACCGGCAGCAGCTGCTTCTCTCGTTCCTTCTCATCGCCGCTGTCATGCTCATGCTTGGCCCTGTGCACGTCGCTGGAATGGTACGCTTACACAAGAAATAAAAAAAAGTTTTATCCATTACAATTTTTATTTAAAAAAAAATCTTTAATCATTTTAGTCATTACTTTTAAAAACATTTATAACCAAAAGTATTTAATTTTCACCACGATATCACACATATGTATTAGGATTATGCTTAGGCTTTTCTTAAAATCTCTTGAAGAGATATTGACTGATTGAGCGATATATTGACTGATTTATTGATTTAAAAAACACAAATTAAAAAAAAAAACAATTTTAAGGTGCGCCTCTGCGGCTCGAAGCTCACGACGACAATCGTGCAGCTGTGCGAGCACGGCGTCAACGGGCCGTCATCCAGTAAGGCTTCTGCAGCTGTTATTTATCTTATTCTTTGCCAGGGCCGTGTTTTAGGATTACAAACATGTTTTATTTTTAACCTTCTGTGGAGATATATGTTAAAAAAAATTTTTTTTTGGAGGAGCAAGAAAAACAGCAAAAAAAAACAGCAGTGTTCGCGTTCTGTTCAACGCGTACTGCACTATGACGTATGCATTTATGTTCGTAGTATCATTGTGTGCGCTGTGGGGTCCATGGGAGAAGATGGAAAAGGAGAAATGGAGATAGGACGATGTAAAAAATCCATTGGAATATCAGTGGCTTGTGAAGAAGTGTAGGGGAGAAAAAAGGGAATTAGAGAGAAAGAGATGGAGAGCGAAACAGAGAGAGAGAGAGAGAGAGAGAGAGAGAGAGAGAGAGAGATAAAGCAAGAGCCAGATTGTGAGGGTGAGAGTCAAAGTGAGTGAGTGAGAGTAAGAGAAAGATATAGTGAAAGAGTGAGAGTGAGAGAAAGATAGAGAGAGAGAAAGATAAGAGAGAGAGAAAGATAGAGAGAGAGAGAGAAAGAGAGAGGTTGTGTAATTCTAATCGGAGAGAGATGATGTGACCTCTGCAAGATGCCGGGTGGTCCTTTCGTAAGATCATTTGTTCTTTGTTCACGAATCAATCAACGATTTATTCAGCTAGAGAGGAATCGAAAGCACAAATTCTTTCCTTCCTTCCGCTTCATTAGTTAGTAGTTTTATGCGAAAATTCTTGAAAATCCGTTGAAAATGTTAATTTAAAAAATTTTATCAGGAGAAATTAAGAGTGTTTTTGTTATTATCATTATTATTATTGGATGATTACGTTTTTATATTTTGTCCATTTGATTTTTTATAGTTTATGCTCTAAAAAATGTTTTCGTCGCAATGCTGCAATCTAATATAAGATTATCAGCATATCTGATCATCAATACCAGGCGTTGCAGGAAATTCCTTTCGCTCTCTTCCCTTCTTTCTTACATCTTCACACTTCCTACTCTCTTTCTCTCTCTCACACACTCTCTCTCTCTTCCGGTCTCTTTCTCTCCCTCGCTCTCTCTCTCTCTCTCTCTCTCTCTCTCTTTCTCTCGCTCCCTCCCTCTCACTCTAAATACATTCCTTATTCACATGCTCGCTCATGCTCCCAACTTCCTGCAGTCTCCTCTGTCTGTCTCTCCTCTCTCTTGTTTTCTCATACTCTGTCTCTGTCTCTCTCTCTCTCTCTCACTCTTTCGCTCTTTCTCTCTCTCTCTCTCTCTCTCGTTTTATCACGCTCTCCTTCTCTTCCCCTCTTTCTTCCCTCTCTCTCTCTTTCTCTCATCTTCCCTGTCTAACCGTATCTCGCTCACTCGTTGCCCTTCCGACCCGAAGGATTCATTCCATCGCCTGCATGCAGCACAATCGGAATGCGATCACACGTGCAATTGACATCCGGAATCATAATAAAAGAGAGAGAGAGAGAAAGAAAGAAAGAGAGAGCGAGAGAGTGAGAGTGAGAATGTGAGAGAGAATGAGAAATAGAGACAGCGAAAATAAACGAAAGAAAAAATAAAGGATGTTGTCCATGAAGCTTAAAATCCACCGTATATACTTTTCTACCTGCATCTCTCTTATTACATGGGATTTTAAAGTACTTGGTCAGCCTTATTAAAGGAACACGAAACGTAGCCGTAATCTATTTGAAGTCTTGTTTCTCAAAATCACATGCTCTCTCGCCCTTAGGCCAAGCAAAAAGGCGGCGCGAATTCAAACGTGGGTTTTTGACTCCTATAAAGAAGATTACGGTAGATTGGACATATTTTACGGCGCTGTACATACTAGATTACGGTCCCTTGCCTGCAGGTCAGCTCACCGAGCGTCGCTCGTATCAGTTTGGCGTCGCTCGCCAGTGCTGCCGCTACCGCTGCTCGATCGACTACCTACGCACCTTTTGCGCTCAGCCGTAAGCGCAGTGCGGCGCTTCTTTAATTCTTTTTTTTTTTTAAAGTTTAATATAAGAAAAATATTATGTTTCGTTTATTTTGGTTTGTTCAATTATAACTAGCTAAAATAAGAAAATCAATTCCTATATTTTATTGCAGTGACGCCGACTCCTCCGAGATGGCCGTAACCGACTCTGCCTCCTCGTTCGCCTCTTCGCTCCAGCAATTTCATCTAGACGCGCTGCCGATGAAGAGCAACGACGTGCCCGTGGGCGATCTATTTTCCTCCTCATCTTTCTCTTCCTCTTCCTCGTCCTCTTTCTCCTTTCTCTACATAATATACTACGTACTCGTTTGCATTGCCATCGCCGTCACGCAGCAGCTCCTTTAAGACTTTTAAGCGAAGCCTTAAAGAAGCACAAAACTCAAGCAAGCGCAAACGAGTTCAATTTTTATGTCAACCACCGTAGTCGCGTCTCTCTAAATTCCATGCTCTCTCTCTCTCTCTCTCTCTCTCTTTCTCTCTCTCTCTCTCTCGTCCTCGAGTCATGTTCAAGTTTTAAAGCTCCTTTAAGCGTATTTTATTTAGAACACGCACAAACACACAACATTTCGTATCACTTTTCCTCTATCACCTTCCTAAATACGCTCAATAGTTGTATCAGCACGCAAGTCTTATAAGAAGCTGTTGTCACCTCTTCTGCTTCTTTTCGCTCCTCTTCTCTTACTTACACGCGCCTTCTTTCTCCATTTTCATCCCGTGCCTTCATAAAGATTTATTTCTTTCTTTCTTTAATCGATAGAATAGACAAAAGTCATGATGCAACAAAGCTTTCCGCTCTCACGTGTAGCCATCATTATTTTATGTGTTTGCCATATAATATTTTTGTGTCTTTGCTTTTTGATTTTGGTTTAAAAAAAAGAGTAAGCATGATCAATATGTTTGTACGGTTGTGTCAGTAGCAGAAAATAAACATATTTATTTGAGAATCGCCTTGTCTTCCCAACATTACACAGACACATTACTCAAGTTTTCTACGTGTACAGATCGCCGGTAACACGTAAGACATATGTTGAAAGCATGAAGCAGAGAAACATTGTTGGTGGCCAAAAAAAAAAAAAAGTTTTTTTTTAACTCAAACCGGAAATGTGCGTTAGTTCCAACAAGTTCTTCGTGTCATGCATGACCACATCGCATAGGACAAATGTATGACTTGAAACGACCGGTCCATTATGACATCATTACGCTAGGCATATCTCATAGATAAGTGTTCAAAGATAAAACTTATTGTTAAAGAGCGTTATGTACCAAATACTTAGCAACGGGAAATCTAGACAATATTGGCTGCATAATTAAGTAAAGAAGGGGTTTACAACTCTAAGACATAGTTTTATAAGCATTTTCACTTTCAAGACATGCCTAGCAGTTTCCGCACATGCAATAACAACAACAACGCATTTCGAGGCGAATACAAAATCAATAAATAAGTCGGCCAAGTCATCTGGAGCCCTTGGACATCGACGACGTCTTCTTCTCCTTCATTGACGCCCTCGTTGACTTGCTCTTCTCGATGGCGCACGGCGGCGGCGCCGATGACGTCGAGGCAGAGGAGGACGTCTCGCGCTCTCGGGCGAGAGGATCCCGCGCGACTTTATCGCGCTCGATGTTCATGCTGCTGCTTGTGGTTGCGGTCGCGCAGCCACACGCCGCGCGACTACCGCATAGGGTAAGGCAGTCGGCGGAGCGCGCGCGAGTTATGATGGAGTCTACATACATATATTGAAGAATTTAATAAAACAATTAAAAAAATATATGCATTAATAGGTTGAATTTTTAGAAGCATCGAAGGAAGAAAAGAAAAAGTTTTCTTGGTATTAATATAGCCAGATAAAAACGATATTTTGATCATCTAATAATTTTATTTCTTGCGCTGACATTCTGGTTCTCACCTCTTGGAAATGGATTCTCGACGAGCAGACGATGCAGCTTGTCCTTCTTGCCGCGCCCGTCAAAGTCGCCAATGTCGTGCGCGAGCTTAACTATTATGTATGTACAGAAAGTATTCTGTTCACGAACTATTCTGCTCTAAAGTATTCTGTTCACGAACAATTCTCACAAACAATTCCATTCACATACTATTCCGTTCAAAAGTATTCTTCAAAATGATTACTATGAAAAAGACGAAGAAGAAAGAAGAAAGAGAAGAAAAAAAATTACCTTAATTAATTAACACATATATGGGCATATGGATGTACATGTCATTTGTTCGTTGTGACATATGTATGAAAGATGGCCAAATGCTATGCTGTGCTCATTAAATAATGTAAGAGACTAATGAGCTATGGCAGTCGTGTGTTTGCCTTCACTAAAACAAAGTAGTAGCGAGAAGAAGATAAGAAGAAGAAGATAAAAACACTCATTTGTCATGGATGTAAAGGTAAAGTAGATACATGCTGGAAATTTATTCCGCATCTAGGGAATGGGCCCAGTGATTAAGCTGGAAAGTTAAAGAGGGAAAGAATGTATAAATAGAACAAATAAAGCGACAATTAAGAGGTAGCGAAAGCCTTTAGTTAATCAAATAAGTGTCCAAATGTTGGAAATGGGCCTAATAGCCGTTTCAAAGGGATTTCCCTTTGAAATGGCTATTAGGCCCATTTCCAACATTTCTCTCTTTCTCCAAACCCCCCGCAAAATGTTATCCGACATATTTCGAATTCTTTCTACATCTCTCTTTATCTCTCTCTCTCTCTCTCTCTCTATCTCTCTCTCTCTTTCTCGCTCTCTCTCTCTCTCTCTCTCTTTCTCAAAATTGCGCTTACCTTATGATCGTGGTCCGACATTGCTTCGCCAGCGACGACTAGATAGTTCTTCGAGCGGTCCTTTTTCATCGGAAACAGGAGAGAATTTGGAAATTTCATTATTTAAAAAAAAAATTTTTTCTTCTTGTTTTATCTTGTTAAATTCATTTGCATAAAAAATTTTGAAAAATTTTTTTTTAATAAAACAAAAATTAATATATAAATTACTAGGATGCTGATGGTGAGTAATCGCTCGCTCCTAGAATGATACTTCTTACCCGAAAGGAGAGCTTCCTTGGCATCTTTGCGATGACTAAAGGTAAGGAGGAAGTCGCAGCTAGTTGAGAGAGAGAGAGAGAGAGAACAAGAGTTGACCGGTGTCGAGACTCGAAGCGGACCAGAATAACGAAACTGTATCAGAGAAAGTGTACGTGTGTCAGAGAGAGAGAGAGAGAGAGAGAGAGAGAGAGAGAGAGTGAGAGAGACAGAGAGAGAGACAGAGAGACAGAGAGTGGAAGAGAGAGAGTGGAAGAGAGAGAGAGAGAGAGAGGAAGAGAGAGAGAGAAAGAGAGAAAGAGAGAGGAAGAGAGAGAATAAGAGAGAGAATGAGAGAGCGAGAGCGAGAGAAAAAGAGAAAGGGAAAGTAAGTTTACATCAGAAGACACCGTGCCGATGAAGACGACGATGGAGGAGCGCGAGCCTCATTAGGAGAATGAGATGAAGGTTGCAGCAGCAGCCGAAGCAGAAGGAAGACTCTTGCAAATTATGGACGAATTATCTTTTGCGCACCTTGAGATTCCCGTTGTGAAAGAAGTTACCCTCGCAGAGTTCGAGACATAAGAAGAAAAAGGAAGAGGAAAAGAGAGAGAGAGAGAGAGAGAGAGAGAGAGAACGCAAATTGATATAGAGAGATAATTGATAGAAAGACAGAATTGAAAGAGAGAGCGAGAATTGATAGAACGAGTGAGAGAGATATGATAGATAGAGAGAGAGAGAAGCCCCTGGGGACCTGGGAAGTTGGGGGGCGGAGCTTACAAGTATGTACGACGAATAAGGGGCGAGGGAATATTGTGTGTATGCCTGAAACGAAAATGTCTCCTCTCTCTCTGCGGCGCAATTGTCAATAAAAAAAAAATTAAAGAGAAAAGTTTCACTAGAAGCTTGCTGAGATTTTGAATGATCAGATTGTAACATAAAATAGTCGGCAGCAAATAAAGAAGAAAATTTTGACAAAAAAAAATACTGCGCATCTTTCAAGAGCATATCTATTTTGAGTGTTAATTGTATGGTTTGGTGACACCTGGAAATAGGGTAAAGAGGCTACGTTTCCAAGACTAGGTATCGTCTCATTGCCCGCCATTAATTAAATAAAATTCTGGTAAAACTAACGTGTTTTCCTCTTGTTTGCAATCTGCAACCGTTTGCAAGGTGCTTTGTGAAAAAAAAGTGTTATATTGCAAGAAAAGAATAGTTATGCATCTTGTTACATATAGTTTGTTATATAGTCACTATATATAGTATGGAAGAATAGTTACAAGCCTTTTGAGACGTTGCCATTTCGTTATTGAATATACCAGTCATTGAGACCCTTAGGTTCCTGGTCATTTTTGATTATTTCAAAAAGATATCCATGCCGGGGAGGACAACCGTTGGCTGCCCTGTCAGCAACAAAACATGGTATGGCTGCCTTCATGATTCTTGTCCTTTTCAAGCCCTGTGAGGTAGGAGAGCATGGATTATGTCGTCAGCGTCTGGAGTACTCTTAAGCTACTTTTCTTCCCGGAAGCACTCTCTCTCGCTCTCTCGCTCTCTCTATTCTTTCTCTCTCTATTTCTTTCTCTGTCTTTCTCTCTCTCTCTCTTTCTCTCTCTCTCTCTCGCTCTCTCTTGTTGTGAGAATCATAGAGTTGCTGACGCACCAAGTGTTCGGCTAATTAGCATTCAAAGGTAATGAGGTCATCGTCACGGTACTTACATAACGGCAGCAGACTGTTGAAGAGGAGAGAGGAAGGGAGAAAGTAGGAGAGAGAAGGGAGAGAAACAGAGATAACAAGAAAGTGATAGCTGTATAGACTGCAGAAAGAATTATAGCTTGCGATAATATCAAGTGTGGTTAGACTCTGAACACACGCACCCATACAACAAGTAGTGTTCTCAAGTGGTGTATGAAGCGAACGTGTGATTCGCCGTATATCATTTTATCATTTTATCATTTATTTTATCATTTATCTTCTTCTTTTAACGAAATGGTAACAATGTTAACATACTAGATTGAGAGAACGCTATAGAACGAGATTCTGGAAAGCGGAGCATTGGAAAGGTTACTTCGCATAACACAGCCACCGTAGTAAAGTGTCCCCTTTCTGAGGCTAATTTTAAGCCTGAGAATTTTTTTTACTCAACCAGACTAATTTTATTTTACATACATTACAGAAAGAGCAACCAAAAAATGAAGACTCGAAAAAGCCTATTTCCAAAAAGAAAGGAGGGAAAATAATTATGTTAATATTTAATATCTATTTTTTTGGGCAACTATTAATAAAAAAAATTCAACGATCCTTTTATGTTTGTTTTTCTTCTTCAATCACTTATTGCTGTATTATGTTTTATGTATTTATTTGGATTTCGCCTGCCACTACATATAAAAAGTGAAAGTAATGACTTTCGAACAAATTTAATTACAATTAGTATTTACCTATTTTTGGCTTTTCCTTAATGTCCTTAATGTGAGTGTGCGATAACTGCACTGAGGCTACTTTTATACTCTGAAGAAATGGGTAAGGAGCCAGGATATGAAGGCCGCCAACGAAGCGAGCAGAATCGCAGGCACCAGAAGCTAAGACTGAATGGAGCTTAGAGAGAAATGGAGAGGAGAGAAAAAAAGAAAGAGCGAAAGATGCAGAGAGAAAAAGAGAGAGAAATAAAGAAAGATAGACAAGAGAGAGAGAGAGAGAGAGATAGAGAAAGAGAGAGGGAGAGAGAGAGCATGAGAATGAAAAAAGTATGAACCCATGAATGAACCTGCAGACCCTCTCATGCCGCCCAGGTCTCGTCTTGAAAGTCCTGAAAGCCGTGAGAAAGATATGAGAGTGATTGCTTTAAATATAAACCGATTATATCTAACATTTTATTAAATAAAATAAATTATATCTAATATCATTGACATCAGTCCTTTTGTGGGCACCAGTCCACTAGTCCAGGATGGGTACCATTTCAGAAGTCTTGGTTGGGTAGTAGTTCAATAAGCAAGGATGGGTACCAATCCAGGAGGCTAGGATGGGTAACAAGCCTAGGATGGGTACCAGTCCAGGAGTCTAGGATGGGTGCCAGCCTAGGAGGCTAGTATGGGTACTAGTCCAGGAGGCTAGGATGGTAACTAGTCCAGGAGCCTATAATGGGAACCAGTCCAGGAGACTAGTTGACTGCTGACCATGACTGTGTCGGCAATGTTCTCCCGCGCGTCATCGCCGATCTCTCGTTCCATCGTCTTGCGCAACGCTTCATCCGTGCCCGTCTTGGTTGTCGATGTCTTCCTGGTCGGCTCGATCGTCTTCGAGTCGGAAGTCTATAAAAAAGGCTTAGTTTTATTGATTTTGGAAAAAAAACGCATTCCAAAGCTTTGATACGATATCCTTGCCTACAAATGGCATGATGTATATCGAGTGCTAAGTGAATATATTATCTAGTAATATAATAATAAGTCCTTCTAATGGTAAGTGTACTATATCTCGAATGAATATATGAAAATGTTGCAGACTATTTTTCACTCTGAATACCGTTCATTAATTTTTCAAAAAAATTTCGTTTTTTTTTTTTAATTTTTCGTTTCCTGACATCGGCGAGACTCCAATCTGGCATCGGAGTGAAGAGCTGTTCATAGTAGAAGAGAGCGCTCGCGACTTCGAGCTGCAATGGCGGCAGAATATTTCTCGTAACTTTTTTTGATTTCTCGTCAACTCTGCGTAACTTTTATTTAATGATTTTTTTTCTTTTGATAATTGTAAGTAGATATTAAATAGACGAACAAACAAATAAAAAAACATCAATAACAATTCGCATACTCCGATAAGGCTCAAGCCAGCGAGAACGACGAAGACGGTGAAGAGGGTCAAGAAGAGCGTAGCGCTGTCGACAAAGAACTGGTCCATGAAAGTAACTGCAAGGGCAATCAATCAAGATAGTTAGCTGATTGAGTATTGGTCTATGAATGCCACTTTAAGTGGAATTATCTGCAATCATTTACCAATAGCTAATTGAGCATTGGTCCTACAAGAAAGAAATTCTCAACAATCAATCATTTACATATTACTGATTGAGAATAATTCTAAGTAAAATCTAGAATAGAACAAATTTTCAAAAGAAAAGCAAAGCCTTTTATGAAATAATAAAAATAATAGTTATTAACAAGTTTTTAGTTCAGGTTGACAAGCGTAATCGACGAACGCGTAGGCTCGAAAGCGGTGTCCGCAGAGAAGGATGTATCGTACGTCTCCATCTCTCGAATTGGAAGGAGAAGGAGAGCAGAAGAGAGGCGACCACTCGCGGGTGACTGAAGCGATGGGAATGACAAGAGAAATGAATGCTTTTGAGAAAGAACTCATTCCAAAAGTACATCTTTGCATACGAAATTACGATGTGATAAGGCAAATTCGAATCGAGTTGTGTCAATCGATAAAAGACGTGAGAAATGTAAGTTAGAGAGAGCATCGCAAGTTCGTTTCTCGCATGTTCTCCAGACGTCCTCGTTTTCCGCGCCATGTTGAGTATTAGAGGACATTAATTGGCTAATTAATTAGTTAATTAATTAATTAAACTAAAGTAGGAATATCATACTTTCCTATTTCGTTGAAATGTCGTTTTCACTTCCTCTCTCTTTCTCTTTTAATTCTAATTTCTTTCTCTCTCTCCCTCTGTATGTGTATCTCTCTCATTCTCTGTCCGTATTCCTGTCTATATCTCTCTCTTTTTCTCTGTCCCTCTCTCTATCTCTCTCTATCTATCTCTCTCTCTTTTTCTCTGTCCCTCTCTCTATCTCTCTCTATCTATCTATCTCTCTTTTTCTCTGTCCCTCTCTCTATCTCTCTCTATCTATCTCTCTCTCTTTTTCTCTGTCCCTCTCTCTATAACTCTCTATCTCTCTCTCTCTTTTTCTCTGTCCCTCTCTCTCTCAATGTACTTGCAGCAAATACGTCAATATGGTTGCAACTTGACCAAGATTCAACTGTTCTTAGGTTAGCAGAAAGATGACACATTGGCTGCAGCGCGGACGCTATTTATGTTTGATGTACGTTATTTGCACCCAGTGAGAGGAAAAGAAAGACAGAGAGAGAGAGAGTCACAGACAGAGAGATGCAGCGAGAGAAAGAAAGAGACAGAAAGAAAAAGAGAGAAAGGCCGAGAGAGGGTGAAAGACAGAGAGAGAGAGAGAGAGAGAGAGAGAGAGAGAGAGAGAGAGAGTTAGAAAAAGACTGAGAGAGACGGACAGAGTGAGAGAAAGAGAAAAAGACAACGAGAGTGAAAGACAGAGAGATAGAGAGAGAGTTAGAAAAAGACAGAGAGAGACACAGACAGAGAGATGGAGAGAGAGAGAGAGAAAGAAAGAAAGAGAGAGAGAGAGGATTATCCTCTATTGCCTGCCCATGCTATTGACACCACTGGTTTCCTCTATGTACTTTGGTGGTTAGATACTAGTTAGCCAGACGGTAAATATTAAGCCAGAAGGTGAAGCTACTTCTCATGTTGAATATTTACAATCTCTATTTTTATCTCTACCTTGCTTGCTTTCTCTCATAACCTCTCTTCTTACCTCTCGCTCTCTATGTACACATATATTTCTCGCTCCCTAACGATCTCATGTCTCCTTCTTTTTCGCTACTTTGAGTTCTCCTCATTCTCTCTCTCTTGCTCTCTTCTCTCTCTTTCGCACTTTCACGTTTTATCTCTTTATATCTCTTTCTCTAACATTCTCTCTATCTATCTCTCTCTTTCTATGTCTATCTTACTCTGTCTTGAAACGTCATACTATGCTTCCGCTTTCTCGGCTCAGCCCTTCATCTTTTTTTTAATCTAAAGCAAATAAAGCCATAGCCTCCGTCTCTTCAAGCCATTTTAGTAATACTGACTTTTGCATTTGCAGAGAGTTGTCCTTTATATAATTACACGAAAAAATTTGTTCCCTTAAAACATTTAAAATCATTTAATAAAAACGTATATAAACGCACGGCACAAAAATGTTTTAAATGTTCACGCCAAAAATCTGGGCACGCATTATGCCCATGCACTTGTCAGATTTTAGAAGATTTATCCGTTGTGCGTTCTTCCTGGGACCCTCATACCGATTCTCTCTCTCTCTCTCTCTCTCTCTCTCTCTCTCCCCCTTTCTCTTTCTCTCTTTCTCTCTCTCGCTCTCTCGGTCTCTCTCCTTCTCCCTCTCCCTCTCCCTCTCCCTTTCTCTATCTCTCTCTGTTTCTCTCTCTTTCTCTTTCTCTACACTTCCAGGAAGTCCACGAAGAAAGATCGCGAGAATTTCGGCTATTATTTCTACGCGTCACCATCGAACACACTTGATATAATAATCATTAAAAATATCATGAAAAATATGCATACATATACATATATCTATGTGCATACATATAAACTGTGTTTATATTTATTATCTCACGATTTTTCGCTATTCTCTCATTCTCTTTCTATCCACGGTCACTATCTTTTTTTCTTTTTCTCTTACCAATGTTCCCCTCTTTCTCTTTTCTCTATCCACAGTCATTACACTTTCTTTAATTTCCACTCTATTCAAATATACTTTTTTTTCTTTATCTCTGTCCACAGGTTCTCGCTTTCTGTTTCGTTTACAGTTCCTCTTATCCACGGTCACTCTCTTCCTCTCCCTCTCTCTTCCTCTCTCTCCCCCCAGATCGTCCTTCCACCGAAATGTTGCGAGTGGTGCTTTTGTGACCGTGGGCTTCTTCAATGTCATCGGCCTCTTTGGCAACATCTGCCTCATGCACGCGCACTGCGCGCACCCTTCAGGCAGGACCAAGTGTGGTTGGTAGGTCGTCCGTAAAATGAGGGAGGGCAACTAAGGGGCCGTAAAATGGGGTTGGAAAGTAAGGGCCCTAAAATGGGGTCGGAAAGTAAGGGCCGTAAAATGGGGTTGGAAAGTAAGGGGCCGTAAAATGGGTCAGGAAAGTAAGGGACCGTAAAATGGGGTTAGGAAGGTAAGGGGCTTAAAATGGGGCAGGAAAGTAATGATCGTAAATTTGGATTCGTATAGTTGGTAAGACTGAAAGTTTTGGTTAGCTTAGAGCCGTGTCCTCTACAACAGAAAAGCCGGAAAATAGAGGCCTGAAAATAGGGATCTGACAATAACGGACGGACGAAAATGAAGAAAATAAAGAGAAGCAAAAAAAGGCAGTCTTTCCAGGAATCTTGCTGTCCGCATTGTTATTTAGAAGAAAAAAAACCTGCACTAAAATCCAAAAATCAAGAGCTAAAAACCATCCCTCAAATCGCATCTTGGCAGACGAGTCTGCTTCTGGATCCTTTCGCCCTACATTGTCGCGCACTGCCTCCAGGCGGGCATCGCTGCCGCAATGTCATTTGATCTCTTCGCATCGATTGCCTTTCCGATTCAGTAATCTCTTCCTTGCCTACAGTAGACTAAAATCTTCCCTAATCATTGCATCTAATATTCATTTTTCCTTTCATTGCATCCAATATTCATTATATTGGATGCAATGAAAGGAAAAATGAATATTGGATGCAATAAAATTCATTGCATCCAATATGCATTTTTCCTTTAAATTAATTTTTTTTTTAAATAACATTTTATATCGAGCAATTTTCCTTATTGTTATATAATTATAAAAACTTATGTATAAATAACCGAATTGGGCTTTATTTAATGAAGAAAAAAGATTTATAAAGACAGCACTTGTCGGACATCGAATCTGGTCTACGTCATCATCATTTGCATTCCCTGCCTATCTCCATACCATATCGACAGTGATCACAGGAATTGCGCTCCTCGACGACACGCGTATTCAGCTGTGCAAGCCGCCACTCGCACTCGGCGCGTCAACGGTTAGAAACGACACACAAGAAAAAATAACATTAAAACGGCTACGGTATTTGACGTCGAAGCACCCCACTGATGGTATTTACACTTGAAACTTATGCAAGGATGATTCCACAATGTCTTCCGTCTCGAATAACAGTTGCAGTGTAGCCTGCGCTGAATATGACGCTATCGCATAATGAAAATGATGATGAAAAATATTCGAGTTTTATGGTCCTTGGACGACTGAAAAAGCCATTGAACTCTTTAAGGTACGCCTGGCATCTGTCCTTTGACGCCTTCACCGTGCTCGCTCTGCTTCTGGCGTACGCCGCTATCTGGTTCCAAACTCACCGTTCGGCCGCCCGCCTCAATCGCAGCTCCGTCTGCGGCGACATTGAGCAGAAGGCGCTCCGAAGTCAACTCACTCTGCTAATATTCCATCTCGTCACCGGGTTCGATAACTCTTCAATTAGTCAATAATTTTTTCTCTTTTTTTTGCGGGCGCATCTTAAGTACCGTTCGTTTTAATACGCCTTTCACTTAACTAGTTTGAAGAGTCGCTCATTTTCAAAAAATAAAGAAGAAAAAACAGCAGCGCGTAGTCTTGGACATACAGTAACAGTGATACATCCTTTAGTCAAATAACGAGTAGAAAACGCTTCAGCTACTACATCACGATTGTATCCGGGATCCTATTGCTCTTCCGTGTCAACCGTGAGGTGCTCGATGACTTCCAAAGCTACGAGGTTGTTTGGCTCAAATCGAAATGAAGTATAACTTATTAATTAAAAAAAAAATTATATTGTCCTTACTATGTTTTGCCAGACGACAGACGAAAAAGCTACTATACTACTATATTTCCGCATTATTCATATTTATAAAAATAATATTTATAAGAAGGATATGAGCAAATTCATTTTGATTATTATTTAAAAAAAAAACATTTTTTTTATTCGAATAATATAGGCAGCCAATTTTTAATGTGGTTCTCATTACAGGTCTTCACGGCGCTTTCGTGCTATTCGCAAAACTACTATGTCTGTTTCTTACGATCCCGCGAGTATAGGCGCATCTTTTGGCAGCAGGTGATTATTTTTTTTTATTAAATAAAAAAAATTCATGTGAATGGACATTCGATAGATATGTAAATTACCTGTAATAAAATATTAGAAAAATGTATGAACTGATCTGATGTTAAAGGTGAGACATTACAGGACTTGCGGAGAAAGGGAGAAGAGTCAGGTCAAACGGAGCAACCGCTTCTGGGGATTACATCTTGTGTCTCTTTCTTGAGTGGGTTGTTCCTTGAGGCGGGAAGGTTGAGAGAGAGAGGGAGAGAGAGAGAAGGAATGTTGTTGACTCCCCGCTGATAAGACTTGTGATTGTGATTGTAGGAGAGACTAATCTCCGCCGATATCACGATAATACAAATATAATAATATAAGGCCTTTACCATGTTCAGTCCTTGTAAATCTGATTTCGTTGAAGTCGAAAAAAATCTTTTAAAAAAATGCATACTCCTCCTTCAGAGCATTAGTAGCAATTTGCAATGATGATCCTTGATTCTATTTTCCTTCTTTTTTCTTCTTCTTTTTTTTCTCCTTCCTTCTTTTTCTTCCTCTTTCTGTTTTTTCAGGGCAGCCAAGTTCGATTTCGATGGACCCCAAGTGCATCCAACTTAGCTTCCATATCCTCATCGAAATCCTCTGCCAACCCATCGACGACTTCTCCGCTCGCTCGCATTTCCTCGTGTCCATCGCCGGCCTCATTCGAGAAGGAAGCAGCGAAAGCGAGCAGAACAGCAGCATTCAGACACGAAAGGAGGGAGAGCCAGAGAGAAGAGCGGCGCGCTGTGCCTAAAGTTCGCATCGCCCTCTCATCCTCTTGAAACAAAGCAGGGGGTCGCAAAGTACTTCTTTAAACGAAGCACGAAACTCAGCTGTAATCTATTTGAAAATTTTCCCGGCCACTTTTGTGGTGTCTCTCTAAATCATTTGCTCTCTCGTCGTTGGGTCAGGCAAAAAGGCGCGAAATCAAAAGTGAGTTTTGACTCCTTTTCAAGCTTCCTATTTTGATGCTGCTTTCTTTCCTTCGGCGTCGGGTGACGATCGCGCAAATAGGGGAAATATAAGCATAATAAATTCCGAACAGCCTCTATTTGCCCGACATTCTAGGAAAATACATACAATTTAGCATTTTGCTACTGCTAGCTTAATCGACTCTAAAATTGATACACATATTTTGACATGATTTTGCTTTTCTTCAGCGTCGCGTGACATTCGCGGCGCCCGATGAAGACGAATGAAGACGAAGACGAATCAACGCTCTCCTCTAAAGAGAACGAATCCACCCGGGCACCGGGCAGCAGCAGCAGCAGCCGAATCGTCGTCGAAGCGAAGAGCGCGGAAGCGGAGCTGAAGAATCCTATGGCTTCCACCACCACCGACGAGGAGGAGCCGCCGCTGGACCCCGCGCCACCAGCCGCAATCTAGCCAGAGGGAATGGTCAGAAACCATAATTCGTTTTTAAAATAATTTATATATTTTTTTGAGGTTTCTGACCATTATTCCCTGGTAATAAAAGCAAACAAAAACAAACAGCTTCGTGATGAATGATTTGTAAATGCTTATTTAAGGAACAAATTGCAAATTGCATGTAAACCATCAGTATGCGCATATGTAAATACACATAAAGGTCGAGCAGCATGCTTACAATTAGTTCTTTAAGCTCTCTTTTCCTTTTATTTACGATAGCTCACTTGACTATTCTGAATTCCTGTTGAGCTTTTTTTTTACTTTATAGATACACACAAATACAGTTCCGCATGATAAATAGTACTAGAAATAGTTCGCTTTGGCGATACTCTCGAAAACATAGCTTGACCATCTTTGGAAGAGGGCGTCGCATTCAGTTGACCGTGACGTCGGCCAAAGATGAGTTGTCTAGAACGAACCAAAATGGATTTTTTTTCAATTAAAGCAGAAAAGGAAAGAAAACAAGAGCATAGGGCTATTGTAGCTGCGCAATCGGAGCATTTTAAATGGAGATTAACATTGGATGATGACATTGCTCATTTTATATGAAGTTGCGTTGATTGCGGGTGGAAAAAGAAAATAAATTGTGAAACTATCCGAACCGTGCATCATTCCGAATTTTTCGCGAGACGAACAGCATGGACCACGGCGCGCAGAAGGCGTGGACGTCGATGCAGACGGCAGCGCCAAGGAAGATGAACGCATAGTTCGTGTCGCGGGTGATGAAGAAGGACACGTAGATGAAGGCCTTAAAGGAGAACGGAAGTTAGGAGTTACCGGGTTTAAACCTCCTTTAAAGATTTATATTTCTTTACATAAAATAATATAAAAGTGATATTTCAGAAAGAAGGCTACCTCGTCGACTTTCTAGCACAAGATATCTTCCATCTCAGCAAGTTTGGCAACAAGTCAGTTATAATATATATATATATATATATATATAAATATATATATATATATATATATATATATATATATATATACACAAACATTGTTTCTCGGTGAAAATCTGAAACGTATATCAAACAATGAAAACAAATTGTTTGACATATCAAACAATATTGTTCCAGTTTTGCCCAGAAACAATGTTGGTTTCAGACAATTTTGTATATATATATATGTAAAAATATATAAATATATATATTTTTTTCTTTTTTTGAGCTGTTGCATTTATCCAAACCCAAAGTAGCGCCGACGCCGCTGCAATGACCGCTTGAACAGTTCCAACAATCGCCAAGTTTCGCTCAATCGAGGAACCACTCAGACGTGTGCTTCTCTGCACGATAGAATGTCAATTTATTTATTTGGATGATATGGCTAACAATAATCTTGTTCGCTGCAATCATAAGAGTAACCATCCTCCCCAAATAAAATATAAAAGAAACCCTACTTCTGCTCTATTCGCCTGCAGCCGCACGATTGTGATCACAGTAAGCGCAATTGCGAGAAAGAAGAGCACCGACGTCACAGTCAATATTGCTGCGAATGAGAAATAGTTCTAAAGTTTTAACATAAACTTTTTTTGTATCTTAAATTAGTAAATTGAAAAATGGACAAGCAAGGGATTAGTCTAGGCTTCCCGCCGATGTTATGAAATGAGCTATACACTATACATACCGCTCGAAAGCTCTCGTCTTGTAGATTACGAAAATCATGATAACATTTTGGCGGTTTTAACAAAGAATTAGGAATTAGAGGCGATATAGTGTGCCATTATGATCTGTCAAAAATCCGTGTTATTAATTGAATCCATTCGAATTTTATATTATGATTTCCGTTATGTAGTGGACGAGAGCTTTCGACAGCTATTTACATATGTACATATATGTAGTTCATTTCCTAATGTCGAGAGAGAGTGAGGGAGAATAAGAAATATAGACAGCGTCAGAACCAACCGGAAAACTGAACGATTTTTCCGCCATAAGCAAATAGGAGCCGTGGACAGAGATAACATATGCTCGCGCAGGAAGCACCGTCCAATAGACAATCGGAGGCAAAATTGCGAGGAGCACATAGAATTTCCAGCTGTTCTCGATCCAAAACTAGAAGAAGAAGTAAAGAGTCAAAGGTCATTGCCGGCTAAATTATCTTAATTTATAAATTTTGACTTAAAAGTAAAAAGACGTTTTCATTAGTTTATTTAGTCAATATTAAAAAAATTTTTAAAACAACACTTGGATGCAGAAAGTGATATGGGTGATTTATATATACAAAAAGTGTATTGCACATAAATAAATCTATTTAGCAAAAGACCTGTGGCATACGCGTGGGCCAGAAAACGACGGAGAATCGATTGAGGGAGCAGATGAGCGAAATTGTGAAGTGAAGCTGATTTCGCCAGAAGGACGACATGAGCAGGGGCATGAGCCAGTGCGAGGGACCGCCGTCGGTCATTAGCGGAAACAGCCACGTGCAGCCCCAGCTGCTGTTCAGCAGCGTCAACGGCAGCACGTTCAGCAGAAAGAGTGGCGTGCCCTTAAAGGAAGTATCCGGTGAATAATTATACAGTAGCCCTAGAGAACCACTTTGAATGCGCACGCTCATAAAGTTGCCTGTCGCTCGGTCAAGAGAGCATGTGAAATATGAGGACGGCTCTGACCTACCGTAGCTAATCTCTACCCGCCAGTTTTCACGTTACCATTGCTCAAAATGTAATGAAAGAAAATCGCTCAAATTTTCTGGATATATGTTTTACGACAAGATGAACTTTTCCACATAGACCAAAACATAAGTTAATTATTCCCCGGATACCTCCTTCGAAGGAGGACGATCTCACCGATAATTTGTGCAGGTTCACCCTATCACAAAGAAAAAAATATATGTCAACTTGGTGGACCGAGCTTGACGAGGCTTTCTCAATCCGTAAATATCCGTTAACATTATGGAATAATTGTAATTCAGCTGTTAATTTATGATGAAGCATCACGGTTCGGCATTTGTCAAGCGGATGGTACACCAGGAATGCCTTCCGCACGAGCGGTTCATTCTCGCATGGACAGATTTTTTTGGACTACGGAAGAAAATACGGAATGCTCCATATTGTTTACGGATAACTCCTTTTGCTAGACTATCCACACAGAGTTTTACCTATACACAGCGAAGATAGTTCAGAACTATTAGCACGGTGAGATAGGTCAGTATGATAGTTCGCCCTGGCCTACCTATCATGCTAACCGGCTGCGAACTGTCCGGGTCAAAGCGAACTATTGTCGACTCGTTTTTTTCACTCCCCTCTCGCCCTGCCCATGCTCTCAGTCCACTATAAAGATGCAGTCGAAAACCACCGCCTGATGTGAGGTCGCCAATTAGCTTGTTTAACAAATCAGCAATGTGAAACGCTGAATGGCGCGGCTGGTTGAACAGGTTCAGCAGGCTATCTTTAGCAAAACTACAGATAGTATCGTCAAGGTGAACTATCCAGTTCCGGCGGAAATTGGTAACTAAATTGTTCGGCCTGATAGTGCGGCATTGCAATACTATCTTCGCCGTTTGCAAAATTCAGTTCATTTCATTGCGGTCGAGATATTTTTGACTGACATGGTCCGTAAATTGGTGAAAAATCGACGAAATAATTTCGTAGATTAGTAAAACATCAGATGTTCCTCAAACTACTGAGGACAAAACGCTGTGGATCCAGGAGTTTTGTTTTGCTCGCTGCTGCTAATTGCAATATCATTTTCTGCCTACACTCACCAAAATGACGCCGCCGACGTAGAGCTTGAAGAAGAATGTGCTGTACGGCGGCTGAGTACGCCGAGTGAGAAAGAGCGCGAGCAGCATGGCAGAGACTGAGGTCGAGAGGACGCCAAAGAGAAGAAGAGCGAGTTCCACCGAGAACTTGACAATGCGAGGAGAGGTCGCCGCGCATGAGGAATCGGTCATTAGTCGTCTATACACAGATAGTTCGCGGCAATATACAAAGTAAAAAAAAATACGTTAACTTGGTGGGCGGAAGACATTTATAGGAATTCGTCAACATTTATGCGAATTTTGCGGGATTTCGCCAATAACAACTTGTTTGCTTTGTTAAATTGTGAGTAAATTTAACAATTCAATATTTCCCGAGAGGGCGGTTTAGTTGACAGCTCGAAATGCCCAAGATGTTATCGAATCACTCCTGCCAGGAAATTGGCCCTTGGACAACCGATACCAACTACTGATTGTATGGATATGGTTCACGGATAGTATTAAGATGGTGGGCGACATAACTACGGATATATCCCAATGGAAGTGAAAGTACGGATAATCCGTACTTAACATCCCTTGCCAGACATTGTTCGACATCGTCTTAGCAAGCTGCTCATTTCAAGTTACGTCATTGGGTGAAGAAATTTACAAACAATGGAAATGTAGCATACGTACATACAAGACTTTACGCAAGCTGTAAAATACAAACAAGTTTGCTGCGGACTTCTCGGAAGCGTAGACAAAGATCTTTGCATTGTTTTCACTTGAAAAAAAATTGTCCACCGTATGTTAAGGTGTGAATTCATTTCTCAACAGAGAATGGGTCGAGAACATGTCATGAAAAAATTCTGTAAGATGCTCACTGCAGAATACGTCTCCCTATCCTATCTATCTTCTTCTCTCTCTCTCTCTTTCTCTCGCTCTCTCACTCACTCACTCACTCTCTCTCTCTCTCTCTCTCTCTCTCTCTATCTACCACCTTTGAACTTTCGTCCATCTGACAATCAGTATTACGAAGTCATTGTGAAGAAGAAGTAAATCAGAAATCAATCATCAGCAAACGTCTACACAAAGGAGGATTTATGATATGGTGGGGAGGGGGGAGGTAGGCTAGAGGAAGAGAGTGAGAGAGTGCGAGCTAGAGAGGGAGAGAGATAAAGAAAGCGGGCCTTCGTTCTATTATATTTCTATTCTTCTAACATACATCCTACATCCTATTCTTCTTACTGTCTCATTATCGTCCGTTATTTTTGTCAACTGCATCCACCCTCTCAGGCTTCCTCGCTCTCTCTCTCTCTCATGCACTCATTTTCTCTCTCTCTCTCTCTCAAACGTTTTTCTCCAGGCGAGGGAGAATGTGCCATCTTTTCATGATGTTGCATTTGGTATGAATCCGTGCTGCGATTGTGCATGGAAAGAATATGCAATTGTTAGAAGAATATTTTCTCCCTAAACATATCCAACCTATGCATATATCTGTAATTATAAATGTAGAAGTTGGAGCAATGAAGCCATTGAAATTTAATGTGTTATATATGACAAAAAATAAGTCTACAATGGAGAAAACAGAGTTCTTAAAATTAACATATATAAAAAACCTCCTAAAACGTTTCGTATCAGTTTCTAAATTATCAACAAAATCGACAAACTCTCTGTCAAGATAAATGATCTACTTTTTCGTGGCATTTAGAGCATCAGAGACAATTTGAAAAAGCCTCATTTTCAGGTTTGACAGAGACAGAGAAAGAAGACACTCGATGTAGTACATTTTGAATTGTTATAGATTTACTCACAACGTTTATCAAAGCAGCGCAAGTTATTACACCGATTGCATTGTGCCATTTTCAGTGCCCGCATAAATCACAACAAAAGAAATGATGAAGGAATCCTCGTGCGATGCGACAGACCTCTACTCGTCTCGTCAAGTTCTCGGTGGAACTCGCTCGTCTTCTCGTCTTCACTTTGGCGTCCGCTCCGCATCGCTCTCCGCCATGCTGATGCTGATCTTTTTCTCACCAAGGGTTTGCAGCCACCGTACAGCACCTCCGTCTATTTCAAGCTCTACGGTCACCGGCGCTATACAGGCGAACGAGAAAGAAGGGTGCTTCCGAGATGTCTGGGGTTAGCTTTTTTTTTAAATAAATATTATTTCTTGTCTGACTCTTAATGCTTTCATAACTTCGCCGAATGTCACTGTTTGACATGATCACTTTTATTAATACAATACGCATATACTGTACCGTGCAAAAATATACGAACAACATGATATTTTTCCATATTTTCCTTCAATGTTAACGAAACTTCATGAAATTTTCAGGGTTTTTTCTGTATGCTGTCAGAATTATATTAGCAGATTATTGGTTTCATTGATCCAATACAAGGCTTGAAAAAATCAATAATTCGAATTATCCAGTTTTGCACATTCAGGCATTCAAGACAAAATGATTTATTTCTTGGATATTCTGGAAGTTAATATTGGATAGATGGTAGATATAAATTCTAGAACATCCCTGCGATAACTTTTTGATCTAATTGTGATTTAATCCTATGCCATAACATATTGCCTACCTTCAGTTCGAGATTCATTCACTCGGCCTCAGCTGAAGAAGGTTCCGCGGGATAAATTCAATCATTTACTGCTATTCCTAGATTATTAATGATGTCCAAATATTCATAGATAATTACTAAAATAATTCAAATGGTTAATTGAGCTGTGGAAATTAGGTGCAAACTGTTTGTGAACAATTTGAACACCGCGGTCAACTATGACCCGCACCGCAGAAGTGCTAAAAGTGGTGCTGTGGATGGGTCCGTGTTTGGAAAACGGGTTTGCCTATCTATAATGATAGTTACTAGGCTTTTCCATATTCGGAAGCCATATTTCTTCCCTGGCTTCATGATTCCACAAAGGGAGGGGCAGATCATTTGAATGTACAATGGCATAGAGTTGTATTGACAGCTGTCTGTTCAACATCAAATACAACTTTAAATCAACTAATTGAGTTTTAGACTATTGCAGAATACTCTATTGCATCGATTAAGGGGAGTTTTGACTCGATCCAAAATTTTCGGGTTTAGTTTCCTGCCTTATTGGGCACGGTACTACATTATGCCATTCTACATTCAAACGATCTGCCCCTCCCTTTGTGGAATCATGAAGCCAGGGATGAAATAAGTCTGCTGAATGTTGAAAATCCTATTAACTATCATCATAGATAGACAAAACCGTTTTCCAAAAACGAAACCCTGCACAACACCACTTTTAGCACTTCTGCGGTGCGGGTCATAGTTGACCGCGGTGTTCAAATTGTTCACAAACAGTTTGCACCTAATTTCCACAGCTCAATTAACCATTTGAATTATTTTAGTAATTATCTATGAATATTTGGACATCATTAATAATCTAGGAATAGCAGTAAATGATTGAATTTATCCCGCGGAACCTTCTTCAGCTGAGGCCGAGTGAATGAATCTCGAACTGAAGGTAGGCAATATGTTATGGCATAGGATTAAATCACAATTAGATCAAAAAGTTATCGCAGGGATGTTCTAGAATTTAGATCTACTATCTATCCAATATTAACTACCATAATATCCAAGAAATAAATCATTTTGTCTTGAATGCCTGAATGTGCAAAACTGGATAATTCGAATTATTGATTTTTTCAAGCCCTGTATTTAATCAATGAAACCAATAATCTGCTAATATAATTCTGACAGCATACAGAAACAACCCTGAAAATTTCATGAAGTTTCGTTAACGTTGAAGGAAAATATAGAAAAATATCCTGGTGTTCGTATATTTTTGCACGGTACTGTATGTACATATGCGTATATCTCAACAAAACGCGATATTTCAATCGAAAGCATTTTCCAGTAACTCCTTATCATTTGTAGTTGTTTTTTTTCTTTCAAAATTCCCTTCTCGAACCACTGCACATGAGCGCTAGAAACGTATCACATTGGCGATAATTTTTGACACATTTTTTGGCAATCGTTCCAAGCGGACGGCGTATTCGGCTGCCCGTGTATTCGGCGTGTGTGTACATCGGCCAAGTAATAGTTGCCTAGAACGATAACCAAAGATATTAGACATTTAACTTCATAATTTTTTGCAAAAGAAATATATTAATGAAGTCTTTTTGTCAAATGCAATCGCGTCTTATTTTTTTCGGCGATCGCCATAATTTTTTTTGACATAATTTTCCTTGGTGATCGCACTTCATTTAATTTCGATGATAATAAATGAAATAATTGCAAAAGCTGCAACTGCTTGAGGAGAGAAAGAAAGAATAGCGAGAGACAATCGAACCGTGCATCGCTCCGAATCTTTCTCGAGACGAGCAGAAATGACCAGGGCTCGCAAAAGGAGTGGATGTCGACGCAGACCTCCGCGACAAAGAAGACGTGCGGATAGCTCATGTCATCCATCATAACGGCAGTCACAAAGACGAAAGCCTTAAAGGAGCTCTCATGTGAATGAGCGTACGTGCAAATCACAAGAAACCTTTCCCCTCCCTCTCCTGTTCTCTTTGTTCCATAATCTACATATCAGCCTTCTCTAGGAGCTATGTTTGTAAGTGTAAGAAAACAACGCATGTTGTGCTTGCGAGAGCGCAAGGAAATAGTGTATTAGTGAGAATCCGGACGGAAGTGATTTCATTCGCCGGCGTGGATTATTGTTTGCATTGATCCATTACAGAGCGAGAAATCACCCAGGTTGCACATATGTTTAAATATTCTATAAAAATGTTGTATACACATATACACTGCATTTTCTCTGCATATTTACTGCAAAAAGGAAGTAGAAACATATTTAAACAGAAAAATTGGAACTGTAGCATTTAGCCTAACCCAAAGCAGCGCCGACACCGCTGCAATGATCGCTTGAACAGCGCCGACGATCGCCAAATTTCGCTCGACCGGACCATTCCAAAGTGTGCTTGTCTGCCGTGATAAGGATGCCACATTATTATTAGTGCGGTTTTTTGATATTTTCTCGATCAAGAATAATTCTTTGCTGTTATTTGTATGTCTATTAATCCCACCCCCTAAGAAAATTTTACAATTTATTTTCCTACTTCTGCTCTCGTCGCCTGCAACCTCACGAGTGTTATCGCTGTAAGCGCAAAGGCGAGAAAGCCGAAGAGTCCCGACGTCATTGTCACCATTGCTGCGATCGAGTAATATTTCTAAAGATTTGACGTAAAAATATGTTTTTTTTCTCTAGTAGATATTATAGTAAACTGTCAAAGGACCAATCCTTAGAGATATTGACAGCCATTGAATCAAAGAGAGAGAACGAACCTGAAAACTGAATGATATTTCGAGAAAAAGCCCATAGAAGCCATTGATAGAGGCAACGTAAGCTCGCGCAGGCAGCGCCGTCCAAGAGACAATCGGAGGCAAAATTGCGATGAGCACGTAGAATTTCCAGCTGTTCTCATTCCAAAACTAAAAGGAGAAGAAGACAAGAGTCCGAGATCATTGACATAACCATTTTCCAGCCTAATTAGTTTAATTTTCCAGTTTAATTGTTGGCTCTTTCATTAAAAACAAAACCACATTTTGATGCTGAAAATTACAATTGATTTTAAAAATAACCTTAAATGCACGTAAAAAAAAGCCAATTAATATAATTTTCTTTGCGACCTGCGGCATGCGTGTCGGCCAGAAAACGATGGAGCATCGATTCAGGGCGCAGATGAGCGAAATTGCAAAGTGAAGCTGATTGCGCCAGTAGGAAGACATGAGAACGGGCATGAGCCAGTGAGAGGGAACGCCGATTTTCATTAGAGGAAGCAGCCACGAGCAGCCCCAGCTGTTGTTCAGCAATATAAACGGTATCACGTTCAGCAGGAAGAGTGGCGTGCTCTCAAAAGAAATAAAACTCGCGCTTAAATTAGCACCTTTTTTACGATTTGGCGAGATCGACTACAATGGTCAGGAAAATTCAAATAGATTACGGTTATTGAGTTTCCTGCCCTTTAAAGGAGGGCGATCCCGAAAAATTATGTAAGATTTCAAATTGCCGCGGCCCTTTGCACTTCCATATGGTGGGGGTACTATTTTCACGCAACCAACGAAATAGTACGCGATAATGAGAGAGTGACAATTTCTACGACAGACACGGCAGTCTAAAAATGCATTTATTATTTATCGATGATCTTCCTTCTTCAAGGCTTTTGAACGCCTACACACCAAGATGGTGCCGGCGACGTAGAGCTTGAAGAAGAAGTTGTTGTACGGCGGCTGCGAACGGCGAGTGAGAAAGAGTGCGATCAGCACGGTGGAGAGCGATGTTGAGAGGATGCCAAAGAGAAGACGACCGAAATCCACCGAGAACTTGACGAGGCGAGGAGAGGTCGCCGCGCACGATGAATCGTCCATTTTCTCCCTGTGATTTCTGAGGGCTCTGATATAGGGCTCGCAAATATCAATATATATAATATACAATATAGCCAGAAATATCAATATAAATACATATATACACGAATGCGTATTCTTGCACATCTTCTTTTCTTTTCATTTCAAGTGACGTCATTCGATGAAGATAGGTAGGATTTCTTAACAATGGGAAAATAACATACATATATGTGACAGACTTTACGAAAGCAGATTCAGACCAGAAATACATCAAAAAAAGATTATTCCAAAGATCTCGGAGTCAGTCTTCTTCCGCGTTTTGCTAGACAACCCTCCTTTTATTGTTTTCACTTTAAATACTTATGCAAATGCTTGTGAAATTCTTCAAAGAAGATGGTTAGAGTTATGTTAAACAGGAAGTAATATATTCATGAAAAAAGTTGCACGATGCTCTATTCAATATGCGTCTCTCATATCCTCTCTATCTCCTCTCTCTCTTTTTATCTCTCTTTCTCTCCTTTCTTACTCTCTTTCTCTCTCTCTTCTATCTCTCTTTCTCTCTTTTTTTCTCTCTTTCACTCTCTTTCTTTGTCTCCCGCTCCCCCTTTCTCTAACGTTGCATCCGTTTGAGATTGATGAAGTCATTCCAAAGAGGAAGTAAATCTGAACTCAATCAGCAACAAATGTTTACACAAAGAACGATTTACATTACGGGTGGAGGGTTGTTAGGCTAAAAGAAGGAGAGAGAGAGCGAGAGAGTTAGATGAATAAAGAAAGATTGAGAACGAGAGCATTAGAAGAAAAGATAAAAAGAAAGAGAGTCATCTTTCTGTTTTATTTCTATTCCTCTTACAACCTTCGTATTATCGTTCGTTATTTTTGTTAACTAATTGTTCGTAATGCCAAACAATAAGTTAAAGGAGGCGAAAACTTAAAATTTTCTCTATTAGGATGATTCTTTGAATGTGTCCGGATTATTAGTTTCTTTGATCCACTACAGGGCTTGAAAAATCAATAATTTAAATTACCCAATTTTTTACATTTATGCGTGCAAAACAAAATCATTTATTTCATTGGTATTCTGGTAGTTTTTATTGAATAGATGGTTGATATTAATTCTAGAACATCTCTTTGATAACATTTTGGTCTAATAGCTATTTTATCACATGCGGTTACATGATGCCTGCCTCCAGGTCGCGATCCATGCATGCGGCCTGAGATGCAGAAGGTACAGGAGGATAAAATCCATCATTTACTGCTATACTATGGTAATAATGATTTTAACATATTCGCAGAGAATCATTGAACTTATTCAGAAGGCTATTTGAGCTGTGGAAATTAAGTGCCAGCTATTTGTGCACACTTTAGATACCACGGTCAACACGGCAGCGCGGAAGTGCGAAAAGTGATGTTGTGCAGGAGTCGGTTTTTTTTAAAACGGTTTTGTCCATCTATTGTGATATTTAATAGGCTTTCACACATTCAGAAGCCCTATTTCATCCCTGGCTTGATGAGACCACAAGGAACAGTAGATCGTTTGAATGTATCCTGGCATAGAGGAGTACGGTTTATTCACAGCTGTCTGTTTTACCTAAATGGAAACTTTAAATTAGCTAATTGAGATTTAGACTATTGCAGAACACTCTGTTGTATCGATTAAATTTAATTTTGACACGATTTAAAAAAATTCGGGTTTAGTTTCCTGCCTTATAGAGCACCGCACGCTTCTAAGGTTTGGTACATTCAAACGATCTACCCCTTCCTTTGTGGCCTCGAGATGTCAGAGATGAAATATAGCTTCTGAATGTGGAAAAGCCTGTTAACTATCATTATAGATGGGTAAAACGGTTTTCCAATGACGGACCCGAGCTCAACACTACTTTTAGCACTTCAGCGCTGTGTCCAAAGTTCACCGGGTTGTTCAAAGTGTGCAAAAATTGTTAGCACCTAATTTCCACAGCTCACGCAGAGAGAACTATGAATGTAGCAAAGTCTTCTTGCTTTTACACTATTTTCTTCGACCTTTCCTGTTCTGTACATTTTCTGCTATAAGATATATGTATGTACGCCTTGCATATTTTTGAATTTGCCTCGATCGTTTGGTCTTTCTCTCGCAAATGTCTGATCAGACGTGCTATTAATCTTGGATTAAAAGAAAAATCAACTTTGTTGAAATGGGGGGATGAACTTGCGATTTTGACATGAATGATGCGCCACTTTACCGCTCGTTCAATCAACCAACACGCTATTGTTGTTTGACTGATACCTAAATATATTTCTCACCCACATATTAAAGGAGGTATCCGGGGAATAATTAACCTAAGTTTTTTTTCTATATGAACATGTTCATCTTGGCGTAAAACATGTCTCCAGAAAGTTTGAGCGATTTTCTTCCATTACATGCTGAGAAATAGCAACGTGAAAACTGGCGGGTAGAGAATTAGCTACGATAGGTCGGAGCCGCCCTCCTATTTCACATGCTCTCTCGACCGAGCGACAGGCAACTTTATGAGCGCGCGCATTCAAGCGCGTTCTCTAGCGCTACTGTAGAATTATTCGCCGGATACTTCCTATAAGTTCTATATATTATTGTTTTACCTTTTTCATCTACTACATGTGTAATGTCCTAGGAAGTCTGGATAATTAATTCAATACTTTTGTTACGTGAAAGATTCTCCAAGTGTTATTGTACTCAACTAGGTCTCAAATAAAGGAAAAAAATTTAGGCCCGTCTATTAATATATGTACATACATACATAGTTACAAATATTCGGGAACTGTGCTTTCTCTAATGAAGACATTAAATATTGCATCATCATTTTCAGAGTTCTCAGAAATCACAAGGACAAAATGGACGATTCCTCGTGCGCGGCGACCTCTCCTCGCCTCGTCAAGTTCTCGGTGGATTTCGGTCGCCTTCTCTTTGGCATCCTCTCAACATCGCTCTCCGCCGTGCTGATCGCTCTCTTTCTCACTCGCCGTTCGCAGCCGCCAAACAACAACTTCTTCTTCAAAATCTACGTCGCCGGCACCATTTTGGTGTGTGTAAGCGGGCTTGAAGGAGGAAGATCATCGAGAAATAATTAATGGCATTTTTAGGTTGCCGTATAAATTGGCATTCTCTCAATCCCGCGTGCAATCCGCATGAAAATAGTATACCCATATTTAGGTGCAAAGGGCCACGGCTATTTGAACTGTTTGAAATGTAATTTTCCGAGATCGCCCTCCTTTAAAGCACGGGCAGGAATTTCAACCGTAATCTATTTGAATTTACCTGACCATTGTAGTCGAATTTCTCCAAATCACAAAAAGTTGCTAATTTATGTGCGCGAGTTTTGTTCCGTTTTAGAGTACGCCACTCTTTCTGCTAAACGTGATTCCGATTACGTTGCTGAACAACAGCTGGGGCTGCTCGTGGCTGCTTTCTCTAATGGAAGCGGCAGGTCCCTCTCATTGGTTTATGCCTCTGGTCATGTCATCCTACTGGCGGAATCAGCTTCACTTCACAATTTCGCTCATATGCGCCCTAAATCGATGCTCCATCGTTTTCTGGCGGACGCGCATGCCGCAGGTCTTAATGTAAACTATATTAATAAACTGTTTATTTATGCATTAAGATATTTTTTAAATCTCCCTTTTATTTTTCTGCTTTATAACGTGGTTTTTTTTATAATATAAATCAACATATGTACAATTTACACACATATAACCAGAAAAGCACGTACATATGTATGTATGACATCAAAGAGAGCCAACATTCAATTCCTAAGAAGGTTGAGAAAATGGAGATGACAATGATCCGTGAGTCTTTTCTTCTTCTTCTAGTTTTGGAGAAAGAACGGCTGGCAATTCTACGTGCTCATCGCAATCTTGCCACCGATTGCCCATTGGGGGGCGCTGCCTGCGCGAGGCTATGTTGCCTCAATCAATGGCTTCTATGGGCTTTTTCTCGAAGTATCCTTCAGTTTTCAGGTTCGTATTCCCTCTCTCTCTTAATGGTTGTCTATATCTCTAAGGCTTTGTCCTGTGGCAGTTAACTTATGTCTACTATAGAAAAAAAGGAAATAATTTTTCTTCTCTAAATCTTTAGAAATATTACTCAATCCCATCAATCGTGACGATGACGTCAGGACTCTTCGGCTTTCTCGCCTTTACCCTTACCGCCGTAACAATCGTGCGGCTACAGGCGAACCGAAGAGCAAAAGTAGAAAAAAAATTTTGTTTTTGTTTTACAATTTGTAAGGCAAGAGGTGGTGATGTACACAAAGAATGTTGTCTCAGACTAATATCATCCGGATGGCAATTGTGTTCTCTGCTATTAGCGTATCTACTAGACACGCTAATAGCAGAGAACAGGATGTTAATTATTCTTGAATATCACTACTATTCATGTCATCCTTATCATGGCAGGCAAGCACACCTTGGAATGGTCCGGTCGAGCGAAATTTGGCGATCGTCGGCGCGGTCCAAGCGATTATTGCAACGGTGTCGGCACTACTTTGGGTCAGGCTAAATGCAACAGTTCCAATTTTTCTGTTTCAACAATGTTTGCCTTCCTTTTCGCAGTAAATATGCATGCTGAGAAAGTGGAGTGTTTATAAACATCGTTAGAATATTTAATCATGTGCAACCTGGGTGATTTCTCACTCTGTAATGGATCAATGCAAACAATAATCCATGCAGACGAATAAAATCACCTCCCCCCCCCGGATTCTCAATTATACACTATTTTCTTGCGCTCTCGCATTTGCAAGCACAACATGCTCGTTGTTTTCTTACAATTAGCTCCTAGAGACGGCTGATAGATTGTGGGAAGAAGAGAGAACAGGAGAGGAAGGGGGAAATTTCTTGTGATTTGCACGTACGCACATTCGCATGAGAGCTCCTTTAAGGCTTTCATCTTTGTGACTGCCGTCCTCATGAATGACATGAGCTATCCGCATGTCTTCTTTGTCGCTGAGGTCTGCGTCGACATCCACTCCTTTTGCGAGCCCTGGTCCTTTCTGCTCGTCTCGAGAACGATTCGAAGCGATGCGCTGTTCGATTGTCTTTTGCTATTCTTTTTTCTCTACTCAATCAGCAGTGCAGCTTTTGCAATGTCGCATGTTAAAGGAGGGCGATCACCGAAAAAAAAATTATGTCAATATGTAAGATTTCGAATTGCCGCAGTGCTCCGCTCTCTCTCTCTCTCTCATTCGTGAGTGTGCTATTTTGACGAAGCACGGCATTCATTGTGTGACTTGCGAAATAGCATGCGAGAATGAGAGAGTACCTACTCCGAGGGCAGACATGTCTAACTTGCATTAATTATTTTTCCAGCGATTTTCACTTTTTTTTGAGGACAGACAAATAGTAAAACAAAAAAAAAATTACTTTCACCAAATTGCTTGCACTCTTTAAAGAAAATGTCGAATGTTGAATTTGTGAAGTTGTCCTCATTACTTCCCGTTTTTAGGATGCATTTGACAAAAAGATACTGTTGGCTTGTTTCTAGGCAAACAATTTAAGTTAAATTTATTTTAAGTTAAATGGATCTTTGGTTCGTTCTAGGCAACTATTACTCGGCCGATCTCACAGGCAGCCGATTACGCCGTCCGCTTGGAACGATTGTCAAAAAATGTCTCAAAAATTATCGCCAAAGTGACTCGATTGAAACATTGTTTTGTTCAGATATACGCATATGCGCATTGTTGCAGAACTTATTAACAAAGTGATCACGTAAAGCAGTGATATTCGGCGAAGTTATTCACTATTAACGATGGCTCAGCAACATATATGTACATATGTCAGATTTCACGAAAGCGTTCAGACTAGAAAAAAAACAAGTTAAAAAAACATACATCCGTAACTATAAATGTAGAAGTTAAGGCAACGAATCCATAGGAATAAAATGTCTTAGTCATGGCAAACAATAAGTCTAGAATAGGGCGAGGAGAGTCTTAAAATCATTACTAAAAACCCCGAAAATGCTTCATGCCGATTTCTTAATTATCAACAAAAGAGAAAAAAATCTCTGTGTATGATGGCAGTGATCAATTTTTGACCTGAGGTATTTCTGACTGTAGATATACGCCGATCTACAATGGCAATCTGATAAAGCCATACATATTTTCAGACTCGCTCGACAGAGATAAAGAAAGTATAGTCAGAATGAGCTTTTTAGTGTCCTCCATTTCAAGCGGTGCAATTTACTTTCCATATGAATCAGATATATGTAGTTCCGCAGAATAATGAGTACTAGAAATAGTTCACGTTTGTGATACTCTCGTAGGAAACATTCTTTGGCATTCTCTCGAAGTGGACTTAGCATTCGGTTGCCATTGACGTCGACCAAGTATGAGTTGTCTAGAACGAACAAAAATGAATGTTGTTATTCAAAAACAATTAAGATGTGGAAAAAACAGCACATCGGGAAATGCAGCGGTGTAATCGGGGCCCTTTTAAATAGAGATTGACGTTAAATGATCGGATTGATCATTTCATTAAACTATGTTGATTATTTGATTTAAAGTAAAAGCGGGGTCATAGCCGAACCGTGCATCATGCCGAATTGTTGTTGAGACGAAAAGCAACGACCAAGGCGCGCAAAATGCGTGGATTTCGAGGCAGACCTCCACGGCAAGGAAGATGAACATGTAGTACGTGTCACGAGTGATGTACACAGACACGTAGATAAAGGCCTTAAAAGCTATTTCTCACTCTTCTTCAATTCTTGCGATTTATAGAGACGCACTGCTACAATCCGCGTGAGAAAAAAAATCAAATAGATTTCGATACCCAAAGTAGAGCCGAGACCGCTGCAAATAACGCTTGGACGGCGCCGACGATCGCCAAGTTCCGTTCGACCGAACTACTACGACGTGTGCTTCTCTGCACACGATAAGGTTTTTTATTCGCTTGGTTCAAGGCATTAATGAATGGTCGAGGGATTCAAGATATGAGGGATTTCGACGATTCTTCGCATGCCGGAATCTGAGGACGTGGAACCCTATATTGGCGGCAATTTAAACTTTTCCGATCAAGAATCATTTTCTCTTGCACACTATTAGTAGCGTCACAACATTCTTCCCGCCAAGGAAAGAAAATTTCTTACTTCTGCTCTTTTCGCTTGTATCCGAAAGATTGTGATTACTGTTAGAGCAAACGCGAGAAAGCCGAAGAGTCCCGACGTCACCGTCACCACGGCTACGATAGGGAAATAGCTCTAAAGAATTGCGATAGATTGTACTGCATCTCTCATTTAAGGATACTCTACGCCTTGTTTATGCTCTCCTCACGATGCTCAAGTTAAAATTCGTTCAACCATACAGACTGCATTCTATGTCCCTCTTTTGGAAGGGCAGAACAGACAGAAAGAGAGAGAAAGAGTAGCTGAAGTCACCAACCTGAAAGCTGAACGATATTTCGAGAAAAATCACATGGAAGCCATTGATAGTTTTAACATAAGCTCGCAAAGGCAGAGCCGTCCAGTAGACAATTGGAGGCAAGATTGCAATGAGCAAGTAGAATTTCCAGCCGTTCTTACTCCAAAACTAGAAGAAAATGTATAAATTTTGATAAAAACTTTATAAAACAAATTGTTAATTTCCTTCACATAATCAATATTTTGATTTGCACGCAGAAAAAAAAACATTTTGCTCCGTCCAAAATTGTGACACGGAGCTACCCACAGAAGGAAATTGTGACATCGTGTGTCACAGTTTGGTGGCAATTTGGAGACGAGCCTGTGCGTAATGGGAAATTGTGATATTATATGAATTTAACGGGAATTTTTTGAACATCATTAATTAAGTAGGAGGAAAGAAGGGCTCGGAACTAATAGTAGGAAGATATCAAAGTTTTTGTGCTGCCTTTAAATTATGACATCAGAGGTCGCAGTTTTGCCGCGCTCCGATGCGCTATTCCGCTCCAAAATTGTGACATTTCGTGTCCCAAATTTTTTTTTTTTGCAATTCTGACATATGGTGGTACACAAGTGTGCTGACAGTTCGATATTGTAACATGAAATTGTGACATCGCATGTCACAACGTTTCCTGTGCACATGGGTGATTCACAAAGGAAGAAAATTGTTTAATGCCCGCAAAAAACAGTTAAACGATAGAGATCACCGAAAAATTTGGTTAGATTTAAAATTGCCGAGGCCGTTCGCGCACTCATTATTTGCGCGTGTTATTTTGTGTGCGGCCTAGCACGCCAGAATTAGTGTCTATTCCCAGGGCAGAGGCGGCAATTCAAACCTGCATTTTTCGGTGATTGTCCCCTTTCTTCTACATAGTTTCCCTAAAGACCTGCGGCATACGCGTCGGCCAGAATACGATGGAACATCGATTAAGGGCGCAGATGAACGAAATTGTGAAGTGAAGCTGATTCCGCCAAAAGGACGACATGAGCAGGGGCATGAACCAGTGCGAGGGACCGCCGCTTTTCATTAGAGGAAGCAGCCACATGCATCCTCAGCTGCTGTTCAGCAGTGTCAACGGCAACACATTCAGTAGAAAGAGTGGCGTGCCCTAAAATAAACCAGAAACATAATCTTAAATTCGCTACTAGAGTACTATTTTTCAATTGCATTTGGGCACTATTAGACGAGGGTTCTTATGGAGCCAGGGGTACTAATAAAGAAAATATGGTAATTAAAATAGTGTGCAATTGAGTTTTGTCCTAGTTTAAAGAAGGGCGAGCGCCGAAAAAAAATTTATGCAACACTTCAGTGCATTCTTTCGTAATTTGGAAGATTTTTTTTAAACAACTCAATCCCTATTGTGCAATAGTACACTAGTCATTCAAAGCCTTAAAGGAGAACAATAGATGCCTGCACACCAATATTGCGACGGCGACGTAGAGCTTGAAGAAGAAGGTGCTGTACGGCGGCTGAGTACGCCGACTGAGAAAGAGCGCGAGCAGCACGGCAGAGACTGAGGTCGAGAGGACGCCAAAGAGAAGACGAGCGAGTTCCACCGAGAACTTGAAGAGGCGCGGAGAGGTCGCCGCGCACGACGAATCATCATTCATTATGTCGTTGTGATTTAAACTGAAAATGATGATGCAATATTGCAGGTCTTGTAACGAGCCCCCGAAGATAGTGCGACAAGTTCCACATTATAAATCCAATGTCTAGGCTGGATCATTTTTTCCTCATTGGATATAGTCACAGAATTAGGGACTACATAGAGCTCGGGGGGATCGCATCCACTGGGAAGCAATCCTTTTGCCTACATACTCACACCACACATATTCACACATGTCTACAACAGTCTTCATGCGAGAAAACTCTCACACGCAGAAAGACAGTTACAGCGGTGCAAACAATTACCTGGAACATATTGAATTCAAGTAGAATTTTTTTAACCAAAAATTAATAAAAATTATAAATGAAAAATATAACTTGTCGACCGAAACGAAAGAAAAATATATGAAAGAAACAGCTCGACGGAGACATCCATTCAGTGAAGACATATATGTTTTGTATATGTATGTATGTAATAACAATGGGAAAAAAGAAGAAAGTTTCAGACAAGAAATAATAAACCAATTGTTAACTCCTGACATATCATTTGTGCTCGTCTTCCTTGTTTTGCTAGACAAAGCTTTCTTTATTGTTCTCACTTTAAATAAGTGGAAAATTGCGTGTGAAAGGGTGAATTCTTCGAAACAGGATATGGTTCAACAACAAGTACTATATTCATCTTACATAATACCTTGTGAGATGCGCATTATAGTATGATTCCCTCATATGCACTCTCTCTATCTATCTCTCTTCTCCGTCTGTCTTTAGCACTCTCATTCGCTGTTCCTCTTTTTGCCTCACCTCTGATCTTTATCTCGCCTTCTGTACTCTGTTCCAATTTGTTTCATCTGGTACTTTGCTATTTCCTTCTATTTCTCGTACACGCTTCACATGACTGTGTGATTAAAATACTTTATTTTTTCAGCTGTCCGTTCTCTTCTTTTCTCTCTTGCACCTCTCAAACGCCCTCTCTCTCTCTCCTTTCTCTCTTGCTCTTTCTCTCTTTTCGCTCTGTCACAGACTTTTTCTCTAGGTGAGGGTGGGTGTTGATTACATAAAGCCACAGCTGCAATGGTCAGACGGATAATTCTCCGCAATCATATCCAAACTACATCTGTCACTATACATGTAGAAGTTGAATAAATGAATCATTCTTACTTATGGCAAAGTATACAAAAGAATGTGTCTTACAATACGAGGGATAATACAATTTTTTAGAGTTGTTAAAGTCAAAACAACTTGAAAACATTTAATTTCCGTATCAAGCTTCTAAACAATAAACGAAAAATAAGTTTCGCTGAAAATCACAGAAATGATCTGTTTTTTTCGCGACATAGAAAGTAAGCACCAGCTACAGAGATAATCTGATAAAGCCATACTTCAGGTTCGATATAGACAAAGAATACAACATTCAGAAATAATCGAACGAATTTTCTTTCCTTTTATTTGAAGCTGTTTTCTTTCACTACATCGGCTGAAGTTCCCTATGAGATTGAGAAGTAGATAATAGTTCAATTTGGCGATACTTTCGCAAATACTCCTTGGCAATCTTTGGACGAAGACGTGGTAGTCGGCTGCCCGTGGCGTCGGCGAAGAAAAAGTTGTCTAAGACGAACCAGCTATCCATAGATTTTTTTTTAAATTAAAACAATTCAACTTTTCGTCCTCCTCTATCGATGATCAGAGTGACCATTTCATTATCTGTGCTGATTGTGAAGAGAAAGACATTCGAACCGTGCATCACTCCGAATAGTAGTCGAGAAGACCAGCAGGGACCACGGCGCGCAAAAGGCGTGGATGTCGAGGCAGACCTCCACGGCAAGGTAGATGAACGCATAATTCGTGTCACGAGTGACGTACACAGACACGTAGATGAAGGCCTTAAAGGCGGTACCAAAACGATCTCTATCCCTCTCAATGAATTCTTACGGTCATAAGCCTGAATAACGCGCGATTTATAGAAAGGCGGTGCAACAATATTCGAGAAAAAAGTTCAAATGGATTTCGGTACCCAAGTAGTGCCGACACCGCTGCATAGAGCGCTTAAACGGCACCAACGATCATCAAGTGCCGCTCGACCGAACTACCCCAACGTGCGGTTCTCTGCACACGATAAAGGTGACAATTTGCTGGTCAGAATTATAGTTTTTTTTTTCATTTTCCTTCAAAGTGTTTGAAAGTGAAACTATTTCAGAGTGGGTTCTAGATGCTGTCAGATTTTCAGTAGCCGAATATTACTTTCAATGATAGACTATAGAGCGAGAACACTATTTATAGTTTAAATCGCCCTTTTTGCACTTTCCAGATGAAGAGTAATAATGTTAATGTTCCCCCCCCCACGAAAGGAAAACTCTTACTTCCACTCTATTCGATTGCAGCCGAACGATTGTTATTGCAGTTAAAGCAAACGCAAGAAAGCCGAAGAGCGCCGACGTCACAGTAACCACGGCTGCGAGTGGGAAATAGATCTAAAGTTTTTTTAAAGATAGTTTTTGTATCTGCTAAACTAGTCAATTTCCAAAAGGACAAAACGTTAGAGAGAAAGAGAGAGACCTCTATACCGCTGATCTACCTGAGGCTCGTTCTTTCTCATCTACCTCTCGTTAAAACCTCACTTTTCGCCAAAGTCATGACAATTTTTGCCACGTTTGACTCCTTCACCTAGGGTCTCATCTTTCTCAAATAATAGTTGCTGTACACAAGTTCTGAGATAGTTGCAAGAGTCACAAACCAGAAAGGTGAACGATACTTCGACAAGAATCACATAGAAGCCGTTGATCGTGATAACATAAGCTCGCGCAGGCAGTGCCATCCAATAGACAATCGGAGGCAAAATTGCGAGGAGTATGTAGAATTTCCTGCCGTTCTCACTCCAAAACTAGAAGAGGATGAATTAATTTAGATAAAAAAATTGTTAACCTTTATTTATTGATTTAACAATGATTTCCCTATAAAAATCAGCACGTTGATGAAGAAAGTAAAATGGGAGATTTATAAATAATAATAAAAACTCTCATGCACACAAACACCAGTTAAACGAGAGCGAACACCGAAAAATTTATGTTAGATTTCAAATTGCCGAGGTATTACGCGCTCTTATTCGCGCGTTCGTTTTTAATTTTTGTGCGATATCCGAAAGGTGGCAATTCGAACCAGGATTATTTATTTTTCGTGATCGTAACCCTTTCATCTACCTTTCCTAAAAACATGCGGCAAACGCGTCTGCCAGAAAACGATGGAGCAACGATTTAGGGCGCAGATGAGAAATTGTAAAGTGAAGTTGATTCCTATAAAAGGACGACATGAGCATTGGCATGAACCAATGCGACGGCCCGCCGCTTTTCATTAGTGGAAGCAGCCACGAGCATCCCCAGCTGCTGTTCAGCAGAACCAACGGTAGCACGTTCAGCAGAAAGAGTGGCGTTTCCTTAAAGAAACCAGAAATTCAATCTTGAATTCGCGTCGTTATGCACATCCAAAAGCTAGAAACGTAACTAATATTGTTAGGAAAATTGAAATAGATTACAGTTGCGTTTCGACCGTAATCTATTTCAATTTTCCTTTTCATTATAGTGCAACACTTCAATGCACTATGTTGCAATTTAGCATCATGCCTTATTTTTCTTACTCGGTTATTGTACAAAACTCTCTCAAATCCTCAAAGGAGGACGATTTACACACATACACACCAAAATGGTGCCGGCGACGTAGAGCTTGAAGAAGAAGGTGCTGTACGGCGGCTGAGTACGCCGAGTGAGAAAGAGCGCGAGCAGCACGGCAGAGACTGAGGTCGAGAGGACGCCAAAGAGAAGACGAGCGAGTTCCACCGAGAACTTGACGAGGCGAAGAGAGGTCGCCGCGCATGAGGAATCGTTCATTGGTTTTGCTGTGACTTATGCGGGTTCTGAAAATGAGTATTGAATGTCTTCATATGAGAAAGCTGTAGAACGCAGAAAGAAAGTTACTGTGATGATAACAATTACCTGGAACATATTGTTCCTAAACGTACATACGCGTAGGTACACTCGAAGGGTTGCATTGAACCGAGCAGGATTTTTAAACCAAAAATAATAATAAAATATAAATGGTCACTGTAACTTGTCAGCCGAAAAGAATGAAAAATAAATTAAATAAAGAGCTCGATTGAAACGTTCATTCAGTGATGATATGTAAGGTATATGTATAATAAAAGACTTTATGATAGCAGAAAGTTTCAGATTTGAAATAATAAACAAATTGTTAATTCCAGACATCTCGAATCGTCTTACTCATTTCGCTAGACAAGTCTTTTTTATTGTTTTCACGATAAATAAATATGAAATTGCGTATGAAAGGGTGAATTCAAAATAGAGTATGGTTCGACAACAAGCATGTATGTATTCATCAGAACATCTTGTGAGATGCTCGTTACAATCTGCTTCTCTCATTGTCACTCTCTCTCTCTCTATCTGTCTTCTCTATCTCTCTATTACACTCTCTTGCGCTTTTCCTCTATCTGCGTCCTGTTTTCTCTCTATACGCTGGCAAACAATACGTCTACAATTGAGTGAGTCTCACAGAGCGAGAAAAAAACAATGTCAGAATAGAGTTCTTAAAATCAAAAACTACTTGAAAAATTTCATTTCAGTTTCAAAATTCGAAAAAAAAGTGAGAAAATTTCACTGATTATGAATAACATCATGAGAAATGATCTGTTTTTTTTCGCGGCATAGAAAGTAAGCACCAGAGCTACAGAGGTTATCTGATAAAGTCATATTTCAGGTTCGACATAGACAAAGAATACAACTTTCAGAAATGTTCGAACGAATTGGGTTTCCTTTTATTTAGAGCTCTTTTCTTTTTCAACACACACATCGGCTGAAGTTCCGTATGAGATTGAGAAGTAGGTGATAGTTCAATTTGGCGATACTTTCGCAAATACTCCTTGGCAATCTTTGGACGAGGACGTCGTAGTCGGCTGCCCGTGGCGTCGGCCAAGAAAAAGTTGTCTAGGACGAACCAGCTATCCATAGATTTTTTTAAAATTAAAACAATTCAACTGAAATATGTATAATTTATCGCTATTCGTGCTCTTTTAAAGATCGATGATCAGAGTGACCATTTCATTATCTGTGCTGATTGTGAAGAGAAAGAGATTCGAACCGTGCATCATTCCAAACTGTTGTCGAGACGAACAGCATGGACCACGGCGCGCAAAAGGCGTGGATGTCGAGGCAGACCTCCACGGCCAGGTAGATGAACGCATAGTTCGTGGTACGAGTGACGTACACAGACACGTAGATGCAGGCCTTAAATACGGCCCAAACTCTCTTTGAATTCTTGCGCTCATAAGCCGGAATAAAGAGCGATTTAGAGAAGGGCGCTACTACCATAATCCTGAAAAAAAGTAAGTTCAAATAGATTTCGGAACCCAAAGTAGTGCTGACACCGCTGCAAAGAGCGCTTGAACGGCAGCAACGATCATCAAGTTCCGCTCGACCGAACTACCCCAACGTGTGCTTCTCTGCACACGATGAAGGCAACAATTTACTGTGCTGATCAAAATTCGATTAACTTTTTGTTTTTTTATGCACATTTTCCTCCAAAGTAATTGAAAGTGATGTGAAATTTTCAGGGAGAGTTCTTGACACTGTCAGATTTTCAGTAGCCGAATATTGGTTTCATTGATCCACTCCAGATCAATAACTTAAATCACCTTGGTTGCACTTTCCCGATCAAGAGTAATAAACACATGTCCACTGTTATTAGCGGCATAATTCCTCCCCCCTCCTCCTAAAAGAAAAAAAAACTCCTACTTCTGCTCTATTCGCTTGTAGCCGAACGATTGTTAGTACGGTTAGAGCAAACGCGAGAAAGCCGAAGAGTCCCGACGTCACAGTCACCACAGCTGCGATTGGGAAATAGTTCTAAAGGTTTTTTTGAGATAAATTGTTTTGTATCAGCTAAATTAGTCAATGGCCAAAGCGACCAAATGTTAGAGAGAAAGAGAGAGAGACCTCTACCCTGCTGATCAACCTGAGCCTCTTTCTTTCTCATCTGACTCTTGTTAAAATCTCACTTTTCGAGAAAGTCATGAACCTTTTTTGCCTCGTTTGACTCCTTCACCTAGGGTCTTGACCACCATCATCTTTCTCAAGCAGTAGTTGCTGTCCAAACGTTTTGAGATAGTAGCTAGAGTTACAAACCCGAAAGCTGAACGATACTTCGAGAAGAATCAAATAGAAGCCGTTGATCGTGGTAACATAAGCTCGCTCAGGCAGTGCCATCCAATAGACAATAGGAGGCAAAATTGCGAGGAGTACGTAGAACTTCCTGCCGTTCTCACTCCAAAACTAGAACAGGATGAATTAATTTTGATAAAGACCTTTTTTTAAATTGATTTAAAAATAATTTCCCTTTAAAAATCAGCACTTTGATGAAGAAAGTGAAATGAGAGATTTATAAATAATAATAAAAAGTTTCAATTTGCCGAGGTATTTCGCGCTCTTATTCGTGAGTTCGATTTTCATTTTTTGTTCGATCTGCGAAATAGCACACGATAACTTAGTGCCTACTGTATCTAGTCTCACAGCCAAGGTGGCAATTCGAACCAGGATTATTTATTTTTCGTGATCGTCCCCCTTTCATCTAGCTTCCCTAAAGACCTGCGGCATAAGCGTCGGCCAGAAAACGATGGAGCATCGATTTAAAGCGCAGATGAGCGAAATTGTGAAGTGAAGCTGATTCCGCCAGAAGTACGACATGAGCAGGGGCATGATCCAATGCGACGGCCCGCCGCTTTTCATTAGTGGAAGCAGCCACGAGCATCCCCAGCTGCTGTTCAGCAGCATAAACGGCAGCACGTTCAGGAAAAAGAGTGGCGTGCCCTTAGCGAAACCAGAAATTCAGTCTTGAATTCGCGTCTTAATGCACATCCAAAAACGAGAAACGTGACTAAAAAGGTCAGGAAAATTGAAATAGATTTTCGTTTCGACCGTAATCTATTTCAATTTTTATTTTCATTATAATGCAACACTTCAATTCACTATGTTGCAATTTAGCAGCATGTGTTATTTCTAACTCGGTTATAGTACACTACTCTCTCAAATCCTTAAAGGAGGACGATGTACACACCAAAATGGTGCCGGTGACGTAGAGCTTGAAGAAGAAGGTGCTGTACGGCGGCTGAGTACGCCGAGTGAGAAAGAGCGCGAGCAGCACGGCAGAGACTGAGGTCGAGAGGACGCCAAAGAGAAGACGAGCGAGTTCCACCGAGAACTTGACGAGGCGAGGAGAGGTCGCCGCGCACGAGGAATCGTTCATTTGTCGCTTTGACTTAAACTGAAGAAGATGATGAGCGGCGTGAGCGCAAATTGTGACGTGGGTTGTAATACGTCCGCGGCGAACTTACAATGTCCTAACTTTATTTTCAATTTTTTTGAACGAAAAAAAGGTGCTTAGTGCATACATACATAGATGATGTTATAGCGCTCACTTCAAGAAGTGCCATTCGTTGAAGAAACATATGTATAAACAATGGGAAATAACAAACATGACAGACTTTATGATTCCAGTGAGCTTCAGACTAGAATAACGAGAAAAAAAGGATACAAGTTCAGATATCTTGGCGATACTCCTCTTACTCGTTTCGCTAGACAATCCCCTTTTGTATTGTTTCTACTTATCCAAAAGTGAAAGTGTAAATTCTTCGAATCAATGGACAATAGGTACTACATTCATCAAAACATCTCGTGAGATGCTCAATATAGTCTATGTTTCTCATATGTATGTATGTTACATGTATCCCTCCTTCTCTCTTTCTCTCCCGTCTCGTTCTCTATCACTATGTGTCGCTCTTCCGTTATCTGCCTCCAATTGGCGTCTTTACTCTTTTGCAATTTATGCCCTCTAGCTTTTATTGCACTTTCTCTCTCTCTCTCTCTCGCTCTCTCTCTCTGTGCCTCTCTCTCTCTCTCTTTCTCTGTCTCTCTCGCTCGTCTCATGGCCGGTATAACAGAGATAGCGAAACTTCCTCATGACTGTCTGATTAACAACAGTTATTTTTTTCAGCTGTTCTCTCGCTCATACATTTTCTTTAGCTCTCTCGTTCTCTTTCTCTCTTATCTCTCCCTCTCAGACTTTTTACTCTAGCCGAATGAGGGTGTGAAACTTGTAATTTATATATACACAGCCACAAGATACAATTGTTAATTGAATATTTCTCCGCAAGTATATCCAAACTACTTATGTAACAATAGATGTAGCAGTTGAGGAAATAAATCCCAAAGAATTATTCGTATATATTTCAAACGATAAGTCTTACAATTAGAACGAAACTACAATTTCAGAAAAAAGTTCATAAAATCAAAAACAACTTGAAAATATTTCCTTTCAGTTTCAAACTCCAAACAATAAACGAAAAAAAATTCAATTAAATATTACATCAGGACAAATGATCTATTCTTCGTGGCGTAGAAATTAGGTTACAGAGAATATCTGTCACATGTTCATGTTCGACATAGACAAAGAAAAAACTTGCAGACAATATCTAACTTTTATTTAATTCCAAATTTAGCACAAATATTTTTGCTTTCTATACATACACATCGGCAATAGTTCTGCAATAGATTTTGACATGATTCACATTGGCGATACCTTCAGAAACATTCCTTGGCAATCTTTGGAAGAGGATACCATACTCGGATGATCGGGACGTCGGCCAAGGAAAAGTTGTCTAGAACGATCCAAATTTATTATTATCCGTCGAGTTTTTTCTTTGAAACGGTTCAACTGAAATATATTGATGATTTTTTATGGCAAAAGCAGCCAAAAATTGTGAGACGAGGTTCACAAGCTCACAAAAATTCGCGAAAATTTCTTCAAAGAGCGTAAACAACTTTGCGATGAAATTCTTTTGGCTTATGATTTTCCTCTCCGCAATTAAGATGTGAAAAGCAGGCGATAACCGAAAAATTAATTAATGCATATTTGAACTACTTCGTCTGCCTTCTGAGTACACACTCTCTCATTCTCGCGTGCTATTTCTCTGCTCGCACAAAATCACTAAAAATAGCACGCGAATGAATGAGAGTGCTAAGCGATGTGGCAATTTGAGAGGTCACATACATACATACATTATATTTGGGTGCTTGCCCTCCTTTAATGTTCGATGATAAGCTGCTTTGCTGATTGTGGTGAGAAAGTCAATCGAACCGTGCATCACTCCGAATCGTTCTTTAGACGAGAATAAAGGACCAGGACTCACAAAAGGCGTGAATGTCACGGCAGACACCCGCGCCAAGAAAGATGTAGGCATAGGTCGTATCTAGGGTGATGTAGCGTGACACGTAGATAAAAGCCTTAAATGAGCCCTCCAAAACTAACTCGATATTCTCGAATTCGCGGCTTTTTTAACGAACAAAATCATATATTAATGTATATAGTAGCATTTTCGTTTCGAGCTCCTTTAAAATAGCTAACTTCCGCATATTTAAAGAGATAAAAATGAAGAAACAAATATTGGTGGTTTTAGCGCAAACCCAAAGAATCGCAGACTCCGTCGCAATGAGCGCTTGAACGGCACAAATAATCGCCAAATTTCGCTCGACCGAAGAACCGCTCCGACGTGTGCTTCTCTATATGTATGACATGATGATGATATGAACAAATTCTGATAGCCACTCTTTTCCATTGTTATTAGAGACACATGAAATCTTTCTCCAAAATTAAAATAAAATGCCTACTTCTGCTCTATTCGCCTGCAGTCGCACAATTGTTATCACGGTAAGGGCAAAGGCTAGAAAGCCGAAGATTCCCGACGTTACCGTCACCATTGCTGCGGTTGAGTAATAATTCTAAAGTTTTGACATAAAAAAATTGTCTCTGCTAAATTTGTAAATTGCCATAGTGGCCAAGCGAGGGAGAGTGAGAGAGAGAGAGAGAGAGAGAAGTGTCAAAAATCACAAATCTGAAAACTGTACGCTTTTTCGGCAAAAAAACGAGTAGAACCCGTTGACAGAGATCACATAATAACGTGCAGGCATCGCCGTCCAAAAGACAATCGGAGGCAGGATTGCAATGATCACGTAGAATTTCCAACCGTTCTTACTCCAAAACTAGAAGAAGAAGAAACGATAAAGAGCACTTGGCCATCTCCATTTTCTCAAAATATGTAGGTCTGGTCTCTTTGGTTACGTAAGCAACTGTTCACAGCACTATTTTTCCTTTACTTCTAAACTAGAAGAAGATTAACAGAGTCGGCCGCCGTAGTAAAGTGTTGCCTTTTTGGGGGCACATGAAGAAAAAAAATCTTTCAACGTGCATAACAAATGCCAACAACTAATATAGTCTATATCGAATATTGTATGGGGATAAATCACGTTAGATATGTAAAACTGTTTCTGCCTTAAGACCTGTGGCATACGCGTCGGCCAGAAAACGACGGAGAATCGATTGAGGGCGCAGATGAGCGAAATGGTAAAGTGAAGCTGATTCCGTAAATAGGACGACATATGCACGGGCAGCAGCCAGTGCAAGGGACCGCCGCTGGTCATTAGCGGAAGCAGCCACGCGCAGCCCCAGCTGTTGTTCAGCAGCATTGACGGCAGCACGCTCAGCAGAAAGAGTGGCGTGTCCTTCAATATTATTAATTAGTGCAAATCATAATTAGTGCAAAATTAGTGCAGGTTATGTAGAAAAAAATATCTAAAAAAATTAATGTTTCACAGTGGGACAAGGAGCTCTCTCACTCTCGCGTGCTGCTCTACGAAGGGCTGTGGCAAGTGACATATTTCACATGATGCTTCGGGATGATCACGCTCCTTTAACGAGCGCTCGCAGTATTAGTTTTATTTAATTTTATTTTTTGCTCTCACAGACCAATATGGTGCCGGCGACGTAGAGCTTGAAGAAGAAGTTGTTGTACGTCGGCTGCGAACGGCGAGTGCGAAAGAGCGCGATCAGCACAGCGGAGAGCAATGTTGAGAGGACGCCAAAGAGAAGACGAGCGAGTTCCACCGAGAACTTGATGAGGCGAGGAGAGGTCGCCGCACACGAGGAATCGTTCATCTGTTTCGCTGTGATTTATGTTGAAAATGATGGCGCGATATTGATTTTTTTTTCGTCACAGAAACTACAGCTCTGATTTCACACGACGGGTAGCATTAAAAGAGCTCGATTGAAATTACTCTTATTACTCTGTTGATATTAAAAATGTTACTCTGCTGAGCAATGCGCGTGTGTGCATCGCTACATACCTTCATATCAAAGTGCTCGTTTCAAGGAATGCCATTCAGTGAAGATTTATGTATTAACAATCAGAAAATAACCTACATTCCAGACTTTCAGACCAAAAGTACAAAAAAGAAGTTAACTTCAAACATCAGATACACTCTTCTTCTTAGGTTTGCTAGACAATCGTCTTTGTGTTCTTTTCACTCTAAATAGCATGTGGGTGTGAATGGTGAATTCTTGGAAAAAGGGCACCTTTCAACAACAAGTACTTTATTCATCAAGACATCTCACGAGACTTCTCTCTCTCTCATCCTCTGTCTCTCACTCTTTCACTCTTACTCTATCTTCCTCCCACTGTCGTCCTTTTCTCTCTATCTGTCCGTATCTAACGTTTAGCTGTACTTTCTCTCTCTATCTAAATACAATAGTGCATTCGAAAACCTTGTGGATTTAGGTCTGGTAAAATGAGAAATGCGTTGTCTGATTGTGAGGTCCCTCAAACTTTAATGTCCATAAAAATTGAAACTTGGGCATTTTCTCTTTTATTTGTTGTGTAGAACACTATCTTGCCTATCAACATTTCGTTATTTTAACAAAGTGCTGCGCAGGGACTCCAGAGGTGTACCCAATTCGCCCCCAAGGCACGTTGTGAGCCCCATATATAATTTAAGCCTTCGTAGGAAACGAAAACGGTATTATCCGTTTGCTCGACCACTTGTAATCAATTTTTAGCGCCTGAAAGAACCTGCATATAAGGAAAATTTGTAGAAAATTCAAGCTGGTCGGTTTTGGCCTGGTCCCCTGCCGTTTTGATACCCTCACAAATCTTGACATGAATCAAAAATCAATAAAAATACTTTACAACATGTCTTTTAAATTTATTGTTTATTATTACAAGCGTGCCAAAAAAATTATGTGTACCAAAAGCTTTTTTATTGTGTGCTATCTCTCCTGCTCTTTCGTCCATGTGAGAGAGAGAGAGAGAACGAGAGACAACGGTAAAGTTATCGTTCTATGTTTCTTATATTCCTCGAGAGACTTTCTAAGTATTGGTAGTTATTTTTCTAAACTGCCCCCTCATTCTCTCTCTCTCACACCCACACACATATACACGTTTTTTTCTCTTTTTTTTCTCTCTCACCATCAGACTTTTTCTCTAGGAAAGCGAACTGTGCCAATTGTAATTGACATTGAACGTATGCATCTATGCATGTGAATATTTGTATGAAGAAACAAGTCGCAATTGTGAGATGAATATTTTTCTACAAGCATTGCCAAACTACATCTGTAACAATACATGAGGAAGTTGAGGCAATGAATCCAAAGGAATTAAATGTTTTCAAATGGCAAACAAAGTCTACAGAGACATTTTATTCAATAATAAATGAAAACGTAATTTCACTGACATGAGTATAACGTTATATTCAGGTTCGAATTAGATAAAGGATAAAAAAAACATTCAGAAAGAATCTTCAGAATGAGCTGCAGTTCCGCAGGAGATTGAGAAGTAGAAATATTTTACTTTGCCGTTACTTTCGGAAGCATTCCTAGCCAATTTTTTGAAGCTAGCGCTGCATTCGGCTGCCCGTTACGTCGGCCAAATATGAGTCGCCTAAAAGGAACCAAATCTTATATCAATAAAATTGTTTTTCATTCAAGTCAGCTGTGATTTGAAAGCAGCACAGCGGCTATTTAAGAAAGATTAACACGTTAAATGATCACATTGATTCATAAGCTTCGCTGATTGTAAAGGGTAAGCAAATGGGAGACACTCGAATAGGGCATTACTCCGAATCTTTCTTGAGACGATCAGAAAGGACCAGGGCGCGCAAAAGGCGTGGATGTCGACGCAGACGCTCGCGCCAAGTAACATATACGCAAAATCCGTGTCACGAGTGATGTAGCGAGACACGTAGATGAAGGCCTTAAAGAATCTCGAAACTTAGCCATAGTCTTCCTCAATTTTCCCAACAACCGTAGTCTCGTCTCTCTAAATCACATGCTTTCTCGCCCTTGTATAAGATAAAAAGACGCGAATTTAAGAGTGAGTTTTTTGGCCCCTTTAAAAGCAATCAAAAATGATATACTCACCATATTCAAGAGAAAAGAAAGTTCAAATTGATTATGTTAACCAAAGTAGCGCGGATGCCGTTGCGATGAACGCTTGTACAGCACAGACGATCGCCAAGTTCCGCTCGACCGAACTACTAAGACATGTGGTTCTATGAACAGGATAATGGTGTCAATTAATACTTCCCCAACAGTTGTGGCTTCTTGATCACTGTCATTTGCGGAGTTATTATGGTCACAACGCCCTCACCAAAAATAGTCTTAAACAAATCCTACTTCCACTCTATTCGCCTGCAGCCGAACGATTGTTAATGCGGTGGCGGCAAACGCGAGAAAACCGAAGAGTCCCGACGATACCGTCATCATTGCCGAGGGTTTCAAATAGTTCTAATGTTTTGACATCAAGCGATTTTTTCGTGTCTGCTGACTTTTCGAGCGGTAGAGGGCAGCGTATCCCAGCAAAAATGTGACATCGCATGTCACAATTAGGTGGCAGCACAAAAAAATGTGACATCCCCCCACCGTTGGCTCCGCCCCTTTTTCTCTCCCTCCCCCTTCATCCATTCCTCGAATTATTGATCCATTTAATGCAATATTATGCATGCCACTGGCATTCACCAACAAAAAGAATTATTCATTAAATTAGTGAGACCTTAGATTACAGCAAACAACTCAACACATTCACAAGAAAACAGTAACAAGTTAACACACTTACAAGATAACAGCGCCGAGTTAAGAAGAATTTGGTCTACTTAATCATGATAAAATGGAGTTATTGGTCATAAAACAACAAGAATTAATACATACTGTAAAGACTGTTTTTCTTAGAAGGATATGTCTATGTTACCAGTTACTTTCTGAATAAATATTGGAAATGAAAATTCGATGCTTCTAAAATGAAAGAAACTTCTAGCATGAAAGCAAGTTATAAAATGAAAGAACTTTTACTAGGATGAAAGAATGTTCTCAAGTGAAATAAACTCAAGCAAAAGAAATTTTTTTAATGTAAGAGTCAACAAAAAAACTGTGATCTAATGAGATCAGATTGGCCTCTATTCCGCCATAATGGCCTCCAACTTGCGGTAGATGAGCCCCGCATCTCTTGACATGGGCTCCGGAGTCGACCCAGCTGCGCGCATCGGTGCCAAGTCCGACTTGCGCTTGCGAGGCCGGGAGGGCGGCGTGAAGAAGGGCTCGCCCATCCCGCGCACTAGGATCGAGTCATCGGGGATGTCGGCTGGTGGACGGCGGTTACTGAAAAGAGAAAGAGAGAGAGAGAGAGAGAGAGAGAGAGAGAGAGAATTCCTATCGGTGAAAGAAGTTCATTCCTATCACAAATCTATCTAATTTCGTGAAAGAATAATACCGTTTGGCGAAGGAACGCACAAAAAAGCTTTATTTTAGAAAATAATATGATTAAAAAACGTCATAGGAACTTAGAAGGAATATGACGTACCTTTTCTCAGGTGGGAAGGAAGGCGGAGGGAAAAGAAGCCGAATGCCCTCACGAGCTCGCCGTCCACCTGTCGCCCCGACTACTCCCGTCCTCTTCTTCGAGCTGGGCACGTTACTAGTGCTGAAATAAGCAAAAATTTATAAAGTATTTATTACAATTTACAACAATTAAGGAAAGCACATTCCTATCACACATTTGAGCTCTCTAATCCAGGGTATGAAAGGCACTGTCGAGGACCCTGAGAACTAGGATGGGGAAGGAGGTATTGGACCCGGAAACCAGGGTGGGATTGCTAATTGATACTCAAAAACATGGTGAGGGGCTTCGGGGAGGCCCAAAACCAGGGTGGGTACTGTCAAGTCGACAGAATCTTTTTTCCCCTGATCTAATTTCCTGACAAAATAATATAGGTTGGGGAAGGTACGCGATAGAACCTTTTTTTTTAAAGAAAATAAATGATTAAAAAAATCCCAAAGGAACATAAAAAGAATAAGTCGCACCTTTTGAAGAAGGGAAGGAAGGCGGCACGTGAAGAAGACGAACTCCCTCACGAGTTCGCCGCCCACTCGTCTCCCCGTGGACTCCGGTCCTCTTCATCGAGCAAGCGCTGAAATTAGCAACAATTTATAAGAAATACCGACAAAAGAAAACTAATTGGGGGGGGGGGGGGATAAAAAAGAAATAGGTTAAGCCAGGGAATTTTGGACTACAGTAATCTCAATGAGTACGGTACATGGAAACAAGTCTTGTTAATGCAATTATTTAAATCGAATCTTATATTACTTTTTAGAATCAGGAATAATGTTTTCAATAAACCAGTATCCTTTAAAAAGTAATTAAAAATAATTATCATTACTAAGATAACCACTGAAATTTTTCCAAATGGTTTATAAATTTTGACTCAACTCTTTCTCCAAAGAGCTTATCTATAAATAGGACAGATTTCAAAATACAAACAACAAGCAAGAATTTTCAATGAAATTGTTACTTATATGAATAAATTGAACATTTAAAAAAAAACAACGCTCCCACTGCATTACGCTAACCGGCTCCACTTCTCCGTCCTCAACGTGCCAAGCGCGCCGCCGCGAATGGCCTTCAGTAGCAGGAAGGTCTCGCTCGTCACAACTGAAACAGCAAAGGAGATACAATAACCCGGTCTATTTCACCACACAAAGCAAGTTGCGTCGCAACAGTATACATTCTTTAGCAAGCTACCATGAGGCTGCTTCCAACTAATATACCCAAGTTTAATTTTTTTCTAATACTTCCGAATAACGGATTAGTTAAAAGAAACTTTTTTTAAAGAAAAAAAATACTCACAAACTCGGAGAGATCCACCAGTTCCGCCACTGCCAGGAAGCCGCCGCGAAGAAGCCACGGCGAGGTCCGACGACCAGCAGGCCTCCATCCATCATCCATCAACTCACGAATGCGATTATCTTTCATTTATCTATTAATTTCTTTTAAATTATAGAAACAACGAAAACCGTGGGCCATTTTTTTAAAAGGGAGGGGGTTCAACAAGGTTTTCAACGCGGTTTTCAAAAGCCCGACGCGGGGGTTCAACACATGCACCGACCAATTTTTTTCTGGAAAAAAATTTCCTTGGGGGGGGCGGAATTTGTTTTCAGGGAAGATATTGAGAGATAAAAAAAGGAAAAGGGAAAGACGGACTATAAGGAGGGGTTTTTTTTCAGGAAAACAAATTCCATCAAGGAGGAGCTAAATTTGTTTGAAGGCAAGAATTTGCGAAATAAAAAAAAAGCAAAATGGAAACAAGGACTATAAGGTGGTTTTTTTGGTAAGGGGCGGAAAGTAGGACCAACCTTGTTCCGAAGCGGTGAAGTCGACGGCGGATTCCGGCGCCAGTCGTGCCGTTGACATGTTGTCGGGCGGCCCGCGTCGTTGACAAGAAAAGCGACCTGATAATAAAGGATATATTCAACATATTTAATAATGCTAATATTATTACTCATTCGGTAGAAAAGAATGACGAAAGTACTTGTAAAGCATAAAAACTGCAATAGAAACTTGCATGAATCAACATTGACAAATCAGCTTTTTACTACCAGAGGCGGGATGAATAAGTTAAACGTTTAAATTACTTACTATTAGCAGCAAAGTCTCCAGTCATCCTAGCGGGTGCAAAGAAGCAGCTTCGGCTGCCTACGCGGCCCGGGACGACTCCCTCCTTCTAACTGAAACAAAAGAGCAGAATCGCTACGCTTCCACGTTATAATATTACACACATCACAAAGAGATTCAATATTGCAAACATGAAATAAACAAAAGGATAAGTTTTAAGTGTTTGTTAACCCGAGATTTTCTTTTGAAAATAAAACGTTCCGTTCAAATGATGATTCCGAATATCTTTTTAAACATGGTCAAAAGTGGTACAATGTCACATTTTCTGTTCTCGCACGGCCTCGTCTCCCTTTACCACCAAAATGTGACATCTGGTGTCACAATTCTCTTCGGCGGCCGCTTGCGTGTCACATTTTTGGTCACAATTTTAAATGGAACATTAAATGTGCGTCACATTTTTTTCTGTGTGCGGCCGGCCCTTCGGGCCCAATATCTCGGTCCGGCCCGGCCCGCAGTTTTCGGCTCTTGAATTTTTGGCCCGGTCGGCCGGGATTTTTTAAACATGTCAGATTCCAATTTCTAATTCGTAATTTTCTTATAGATTTCCGTACACATGGGTTCTCATTTATTTAATTCCGAATCGAAATACGACTCCTGCTGCGCATTAAATCTCTCTAAAGTTTGAAACATGTTCGAAACAATCTTGTTTGAAACATGTTTTTCACTGCCCGTACTATTTCGTCGCTTGTGTGAGTACTATGGTCGGCCGGGAGAGTAAGAGTTCGGTCGGTTATGTGCGTGTTCGCTAGCACATTTGCGAAAATCGGGCCCAATCGGGCTCAGGGCCGGGCCCAAAGTTGGGCCCGGCCCTAGAGGGCCTTAGAACTTTGAGCCGGACCTCATTTTGGGAGGAGACGGGCCGGCCCGGGCCCGTTCCACCTCTGCTTATTGCTAGGATCAATCAGAGGCAGCATTGCGATGAGCAGGTAGATTTCATGTAGGTTAAATTAACAAGAAAGGTTTAATTACCCAAGTTGGTTTAATTACCCAAGTTGGTTTAATTACCCAAGTTTGAGTTTGAGAGCGGTCGGTCCGTTTCCTTCGCGACGCCCCTCGTGCCGGGGGGCCTAACCCACTTCAACAGGCACCATAACAGGTTCACCTTCATCTTCCGCTGACCATCTTTTTCCTGCCCGGCCTCAGCTCTTCCCCTTGGGCCAAGGGCAAAACCGTATTTGATCTACTGGCCCCTTCTTGGTTAAGTCATCATTCATGGCTGAACCCCTTGATCTCTCTGCTGTCTCCTCTTTTCTCCAGAGCAGAAGGCAGAGAAGGAAGCGCGTCGCAGCGGATGACGACGGCACCCCCTCCGCCACCTTGGAAGTGGACGACGTCATCGACTTCCTCGTAGAAGAACTGTCAGCGCTCAAGTCCACCATCGCTTCTCTCTCCTCCTCCGTCTCTTCGCTCGAGTCCAACGCGGCCATCAAGGACCTGACAATCAGCGAACTTTCTGCGTCCATTCTTGTCCTCACGGACAATGTCTAATCATATAACTCACCACTTGCTGTTGTGCCCCCAAAGCCTATTCCTGCTGCCACTAATGCCTCCGCAAATATTGCTCATGCCCTTGATGTTGTCATGACTCCTTCTGATGAAATCCCCCCCTCCACCTCTTCGTCCTCCTCCTCCCTGGGACTATTCCCTTGAGACGGACGATGAGATTAGAGACAGACACGAGCGGCGCCGAGCTCTCGTCGTCTATGGCCTCCCAGTCCAGCACGGAAACACCCCCACTCACACTGCCTACTCCTACTTTAACTCTGTCGTTGGCCTTCTGGACTCCCTTGGAGTCCCTTGTCTCCCCATTTCTGTCTACCCGCTGGTAGATCACCCTCGCCCCAATGCTCCCAACCCTCTGAAAGTTATCCTCCCCACATCCAAGTTCCAGGCGCTCGCCATCGCCAGATCCCACAAGCTCCGCCACTCCCCTTCCTACTCTAACTGCTACATCCTCCCCTCGCGCACGTTCGCAGAGCGTGGCATTATCCCCACCCCCCCTAAGCTCCCCGACTACTCGCGCTTCTTCGCCAAACCCCCCGGCCATCGCACGGCCCCCACCTCTCGCCCCCCTCGCCCCCCTCAATCTCGCGTGGCCACCCGCCGGCCTTCCCATTCTAACACCAACCCCACTCCTCTCTTCACTAACTCCTCCTACGCCGCCGCCGTGGGCCGCATTCCCACTCCCCCTCCATCCCAGCCACCTCATCACGCGTCTTATCTCCCCTCTCTTCCACCTCCTACTCTCTCTCCCAATCACTTCCAGCGGCCGCAGCCGCTCTCTCACTTTGTCTCCTCCCCCCTATCTACACCAATCCGCCGCCTAACTACAACCCCCCTAACCCCGACTTTACCACTAACAACGGCTTTGCCCCTCTCGCCTCTCTCAATCCCACTCCCCCTTTAGACTACTACCACCCCCTCCCCCATTTTTAACTAGTGCCACTCGCAGGCAAACTAATTCCTCAATATACTCTTTTAATGCCCGTTCGATTGTTAACAAGACCCACGAATTATCATCCCTCTTCTCCCGTTCGTTTGCTATCATTGTTATTGTTGAGACATGGCTTACCTCTTCCTTGCCTGACAACTTTCTACTTAACAGTTCTCCCGATTACTCTATTATCCGCCAAGACCGCACCAGACGCAAAGGCGGTGGTGTTGCCCTCATCTTCCGCTCTTCCATCTCCACCACCACCTTATTGTCACTTTCTCGCCCTCACGCATTCGAATTGCTCGCAGTCGAAGCTAGGTTCAGTAGCGACCCCATCCGCATCATCTTAGTTTATCGCGCTCCCGCTTGCCCATCTGACGATAACGCTAACCTTGTCAAGCTTCTCACAGATCTCTCCTCTGCTCCTCACCCTACCATTCTTCTTGGCGACTTTAACTACCCGGACATTCTATGGAACTCTTCCCCGCCGGCCACCATCTCTTCCCTCTCCCCTTCATCCAGACTCTTCCATGATTTTACTTCCTCGTGTCAGCTTGCTCAACTCGCTCCTTCCCCTACTTGCAACAACCACTTCCTTGATCTAGTCCTATCCAATACTCCCTCCCTTATTACAAATGTCACTCTCTCTCCCCCTTTCTTTAACTCTGATCATTCGGCATTCGAAGCCACCCTCTCTCTGTCTCATTCCGAACCCTCCTTCACCTATGTCAGAGACTACGCTAAAGTTGATTACCATGCGGCTTGTCAATTTCTCTTAGATTATTATTCTTTTCCCGCTCCTTTTCATAGACTTACCGATGTCAACATGATGTATGAATCATTCACATCTGCTCTCCGTGTTGTAGAAGATCTTTTTGTTTTGTTCCCTTTAAGAAAGTTTCTTCCCAAGGTGTCCGTCTTCCCAATCATATCCTCCGCCTCAAACGTAAGCGCTATCAATCTTGGCTCAATATGTTAGCCCTTGACTCTGACTCATCCCGCTCAGCTTATGCATCAGCCAATGCCCTTTATTGTAAAGCTATGGATAAGTATTCTAGCAACGTAGAGAAACATGTCATTAAATCCAATAACAAGTCTCTCTTCTTTCGATTCATGCGTAACCGTATATCATCCAAGCCTCGAGGAGTCGACTCCCTCACTTCCCCTTCAAGCTCCTCTTGTTTCACGGATAAGGATAAGGCCCAACTTTTAGCCGACACCTTCGCTTCTGCCTACACCATTGACAATGGCTCCCTCCCCTCGTTGCCACCCAATCATCGTGTCCGTCCTCCTTCTGATTTTTCTATAAATTTCCCTCGTCATGAAATCTGTCGTCTCATTCAGTCTTGGAAGAACTCATCTTGTAAAACCCCAGATAATTTTAATTTGCTTTTTATCAAGAACTTAGCTATCCCCATCTCTGAAGCCCTCGAATATATCTTTGATTACTCCTATGCCACTTCATCTGTCCCTTCAGCATGGAAATCGTCAATAGTTATCCCCATTAAGAAGATGCAACCTTACTCTGACCCTTCGAACTATCGCCCCATTCCTATAACCTCCCTATTTTCGCGCCTTTTTCGCCCCTCTATTCCTTTTGCAACGATGCACATATTATTCCTGATCAACAATATGGCTTGAGGCCAAAACGCTCCATCGATTTCCAAATGTTAAGTTGTCTCGAATTATGGACCTCCGCAATGGCTAACTCTCAGTTCACTGATGTAATTTACTTTGATCACGCCCGTGCTTTTGATCGTGTATCTCACCCCAAGCTTATCCATAAGCTTAGTCTTCTTTCTCTCCCGCCTAAGTGTATATCTTGGATCGCCTCCTTCCTTAGCAATCGCACCTTTTCCGTCCGTGTCGCCTCCTCCCTCTCGCCCCCTCTTCCTGTCACTAGCGGAATCCCGCAAGGAACTGTTCTTGGTCCTCTCCTTTTTATCCTATTTACTACCTCCCTCTCTTATCTCTTCACGTGATCTACATTCTAGTTGCTTCGCTGACGATCTTAAGATTTTTCGTTCATTTACTAAGTCTTCTTCTAATGCTCCCCTTCAGGCGGCCATTGACGAAGTCGCATCCTGGGCCAACAAATGGCAACTCCCTCTCTAAGTGTTCCGTCCTCCATTTAGGCAAATCAAACCCCAAGCTACCTTATCACCTTAACGGCGCTCCCCTTACCCCAGTGGACAACATCCGAAATCTCGGCATTATTATTGACTCCACTCTTTCCTTTTCATCTCACTGCACGCATCTTGCTAACAAGGCTATAAGCAAATGTCACCCCATCATCCGCTCCCTCCGTTCCAAAAACAAGGATACCCTTGTTTCCGCTTATACTCTGTACATTCGCCCTTTGCTCGAATCCTCCGCCATTGTCTTTTCTCCCCGGCTTAAGAAAGATATCCTTCGTCTGGAACGCATCCAGAACTATTTTACCCGTTTTATTTACCGCCGTTGTTTTGGTTACAGCAATCGCGCTGATATTCCTAACCCTGCTACCCGCAACAAGGCTCTTTCCCTCCCCTCTCTCTTATCTCGTAGACAACATTCTGATTTTACACTTGCGCGTCGTCTTGTATTTGGCCACAGGCGTATCTCTGATCGCGTTCCCATTATTTCCATTTTCGTAACTCACGTACCCGCGGCCTTTCCTTCCTCCTTGCTTACCCGTCCACTCGCTCCTCCGTTCGTAACCACTCGTTTTTCATCAGATTCGCGAAAGCTTTCAACAGCCAGGCCAAGCACTCACCTCCCGCCTCCCTCTCCTCCCCATCTGCGACCGCATTACAATAGCCCACATATACTGTATTATGATCATATGTACTGTATCTTCTTATGTATACCATACCATGCATTGCTTTATCACTTATACACATATCTTCATTAACACGTGGCAGCAGCACGTAAATAAATCAATCAATCAAGAAAGAAATATTGAAGGAGCGTGGGAGAGAAAGGGAGTTAACGAGAGAGTGAGAGACAGAGACAGAGAGAGTAGCGAAAATCACAAACCTGAACAATGAATGATATTTCGAGAGAAATGCCATAGACGCCTCTGAGAGAGGAAACATAAGCTCGCCCAGGCAGCGCCGTCCAGTAGCACAATTCTGTGAAATTCCAAACCTTGTTGTGTAATAGTTCCAAAGCCTAAAATGTGGACGATGCCTACACGAACCAATATAGTTCCGGCGACGTAGAGCTTGAAGAAGAAGGTGCTGTATGGCGGCTGAGTACGCCGAGAGAGAAAGAGCGCGAGCAGCACGGCAGAGACTGAGGTCGAGAGGACGCCAACGAGAAGACGAGCGAGTTCCACCGAGAACTTGACGAGGCGAGGAGAGGTCGCCGCGCACGAGGATTCGTTCATTTTAACCTAGCTCGGTCTGAATATCAAAGCAAATTTGGATGGGACAGATATTCCTCATCCAAATCTAACGAGTCTAGGTCTGCAGAAAAAGAACGGAAAACAATTAAAGTAAAGAAAAGCTCGATTGAGACAGTAATGCTCTGGCAAGAAGATGCGAGCCGTACGTCATGTTAGTCAGTGAAGGAATGTTTTGACAATGGGAAAATAGCATACATGACTGAGTTCTTGTGGATTTGGTCACCCAGACACCCACCTATCTACAAACTTTGTGCAAACGGTACTTTTCTTCCTCGTTTGCTACGCAAACGCGTATTATTTTCGCTTCGATTCTATAAATGTATTCTTTTAAGCACATCATAGACATCAAACATGATTCATCAAAATATCTCGTATGATTCTTACTATAGTCTGAGCCGAGAATATTCTCTGTTTCTCAAACTCTCACTCTCTCTATATCTGCACTGTGTTCCTTGTATTTTTTTTTCGGGGTTTTACCGTCAAACCGTAAAGCAGTCTTCGCCAGATTTGCTTTTGTGTGTGATATTCTAAGCATGAAGCGACGATGACATTTCTTAACCTCTCTCGGCGTAAAATAGAAGGAAGTGCGATCACGCATTAATTATTGTTCGATGATTTTTCACTTTTGAGGACAAACAAATAAAAATAAAAAATTATTTTCACATAATTGCTTACACTCTTCAAAGAAATTGGAAAATAACACACATTCCAGACTTTATGAGATCAGTCATTTTCAAACTAGAAATAAAAAAATTAATCCAGACATCTTGATTACTTCCTGCTTCGCTCGAACAACCTCTTTGTATTATTTTCGCTTTAAATTAATGTGCAATGGCGTGTGAACGGGTGACTTCTTTTCACCAGAGTGTGATTCAACAACAAGTATTCTTTATATCCATCTATATGTACATCACGTGAGATGCTCACAACCGCCTGTGTTTTTCATATGCTCCCTCTCTCACTCTCTCTCAGACTTTTTGACTAGGCGTGGAAGGCTGTGCCATCTGCAATCTAACTACTAATAAAGCGCTAAAAGTGGGTTCGTTGCAGATTTCTTCTGGAAACTTACCTGCTGCTTCCTTTTTGATTACCCAATTTTGAGGTTTCCAAATTGTAATAACGAATGAGAACGTTGCAATTTGCAATTGATAAAATGAAGATGAGCTGATGACCTAAGGAATTCAATTTTAAGGCAAACAATAAGTCGACATTAGGGTGTGTAAAAGCGAAACTCCAATTTGTTCTTCAACAGTGTTCTTCAAATCAAAAACAATGTGGAATCATTTCATTATTCCCAACAATAAACAAAAAAAAAACAAAATTTCACTGAATATGACGTCATGGCGATTGATCTGTTTTTCATGTCATATAAAATACTCAGAAGTGATACAGATGTAATCTGATAAAGTCATATTTTCAGGTTCGAGGTGGAAAAGGAAAAACTCTTTCAGAAATAATCTTTAGAATGGTCTGCCTTTTATTTAGTTCTAGATTTTCCGCTGAACTATTTGCTGTCTACACACACACACACACCCACACACACTCACGTCTCGTCTATAGTTATGCAGAAGATTGAGAAGTATAAATAGTTCACTTTGGCAATACTTTAGGAGACATTGCTTGCCAAGCTTTGGAATTCGGCTGTCCGTGATGTCGGCCAATTATGAGTTGCCTAAAACGAACCAAATCTTGCATATATCGATAGAATTGTTTTCCATTCAAACCAGTAATGTTGCTAAAAGCAGAACCCTGGCTGTTGTAGCTGAGCGTTTAAAATGATTAGTTGAATAAAAATGCTTTGCAAAATCAAGATTTTTATTCAGAAGTGACATGGGAGATATAAAAATAAACTTTTAGTGCAGATAAACAGACCAGCTAAAGGGGTGCGATCACTGGAAACAAATGTGAGATTACAAACTCTCATTTCGGGTTAATTTTGGCGGTGATCGACCTCGTTTAATCTAGTTTTGCTTTGAGACCTGCGGCATGCGCGTCGGCCAGAAAACGATGGAGCATCGATTTAGGGCGCAGATGAGCGAAATTGTGAAGTGAAGCTGATTCCGCCAGTAGGACGACATTACCACGGGCATCAGCCAGTGCGAGGGAGCGCCGCCGAGCATTAGAGGAAGCAGCCACGTACATCCCCACGTGCTGTTCAGCAGCATTAACGGGAGCAAGTGCAGCAGAAAGAGTGGCGTGCCCTCAAATCAACCAGAAACTAAATCTTGTATTCTGACCTTTTTGCCCAATCAAAGGGCGAGAGAACATCCTGTTTGCAATCGTACACTATTCTCCCAGAGCCTTAAAGGAGGACGATTAATGCCTACAAACCAAAATTGCGCCGGTGACGTAGAGCTTGAAGAAGAAGGTGCTGTACGGCGGCTGAGTACGCCGAGTGAGAAAGAGCGCGAGTAGCACGGCAGAGACTGAAGTCGAGAGGACGCCAAAGAGAAGACGACCGAGAACGTTCCACCGAGAACTTGACGAGGCGAGGAGAGGGTGCCGAGCATGAGGAATCGTTCATTTTGCCGTTTTGATTTATTCAAATGATGGTGATGTCTTCAAAATAGAAAGCACTGCTCTCGCACACAAAGAAAATAGTTCCGCATTTCGTTGCACAGTTACGTGGATTGTACCTAAGAATACATTCACGTGCTTATTTAAGCATGTGCTTATTTTGTACGTCTGAAAACGTGGAAATTTGTGAATATGAATTGCACTTAGCACCATACACCTCGAGACACAGCGCCATATTTGCACATTAATATTTCCGCATTTAATCCGCTTTTTTCTGCGGAATCGATAGTGGAGTTTACTGAGCATGCCACAAGGAACATATTGCCGAACAATTTGCTCTATGGCGTGTAATTAAACGCGACTCGTAGCTGCCCGAGCGGCTCAGTTCCGCTCGAGCCGTATCCCCTGGCTCGTGGGCGGTTCTGCACACTCGACGGGGGGTTGCAAGGTATTAGTTTTTGAACGAAACGATGCAAATATAAACAGTGTCTGAAATGAGTCACGGTCTGCCGAAAAAGAGTGAAAAATAAATATGATAAAAAGAGCCAGTTCGAACCATCAATATTACCATTCTTACTCTGTTGAGCAATGGGAGTAAGCGCATTTCAACGTCTTCAAAGTGCTCATTTCAAACAGTACCATTCACTGTAGATACAAATGTATGAAAGATGTATCTTCAATGGGAAAATAACGTACATGCCAGACTTTATGAGAGTTTGCAGACTAGAAATATAAAAAAAAAATGTATGCACATGCATATCCAAACTACATCTGCAACAATATGAACATGTAGAAGTTGAGGCATTGAATCATAAGGAAGAAAATGTCTTACATATGGCAAACATTATGTCTACAATAGGGACATTTCATTTCAGTTTCTTAATTTTCCCAAGAATAAACGAAAAAAATTTCGCTGAATATGATGTCAAGACAAATGATAGAGCTACAGTGGTAATCTGATAAAGTCATATTTTGAGGTTCGAAGTAGACTAAGAAAATCACTGTCAAAATGGATCTTCAGAATGAGCTCGCCATTTATTTAGTTCCAAATTTAGCGAAGGCCTATTTATTTTCTACACACACTTGGGCAATAAGTACGCAGTAGAATTTCAAGTGGAAATATTCACTTTGGCAATACTTTCGGAAACATTCCTTGGCAATCTTTTGTAGAACACGATGTATTAGGTTGTCCGCGACGTCGGCAAATTATGAGTTGCCTAAAACGAACCTAATATAATAATATCGATTGAATTGTTTTCCATTCAAGCCAGTTATGATCAGAGGTATAAACGGGCCCAAAATTTTTGGGCCAGCCCGGCTCTTCGGGCCCAAAGTCCCGGTCCGGGGCATTGGGAAATTGGGCCGGCTCCATTTACACTCTGGTTATGATGTGAAAAACGGAACATTGTTTATTAAATAGAGAATAGCAACGTTGAACGATCTCATTGGTCATTTCATAAACAGTGCTGATTGTGGAGGAAAAGCAAAAGCGAGACAATCTAACCGTGCATCACTCTGAATCGTTTTCGATACGAGCAGCAGCGACCAGGGCGCGCAAAAGGCATGGATATCGATGCAGACGGACACGCCAAGGAAGATGAACGCGTAGTTCGTGTCACGATTTATGTGCACAGACACGTAGACGAAGGCCTAAAATGAGCGCCCAAAAGCTCATTTTTGAATTCGCGCCCTTTTGCCTGAATGAACGGTTCCAGAAAACAAAAAAAAAGTTCAAATAGATTAGCACACCCAAAGTAGCGCCGATGCCGCTGCAATGAACGCTTGTACAGCGCAGACGATCGCCAAGTTCCGTTCGACCGAACTACTCCGACTTGTGCTTCTCTGCACACGATTTGTACTGTCGCGATCAAGAATAATGAACACTGTTAAAACAATTAATACTTTTGCTCTATTGGTCTGGAGCCGAATGAATGTTATTACGGTTAGGGTAAACGCGAGAAAGCCGATGAGTCCCGACGTTACCGTTACCATTGCTGAGTGCTTCACATAGTTCTAAAGATTTGATTAAAAAATTTCGTAACTGCAAACTTACGAAATTGCCAATGTGATAAAAGAGTTATAGAGAGAGGGAGAATGTTCTGTTTTGTCTTGGTCGTTGTACCTGACAATGAGGTTCTCTCTCTCTCTCTCTCAACTGCCTATTCTTAAAATCTCACTTTTATAACAAGAAACATTCCAATTGCGCAATTTTGCATTTGCTTGACAATATCACCCTATATTAATACTACCACATTGAAATACACTATTTAATGCATGTATGTAGGATTAATAACAACGACAGAAAGAGAGAGAGAGAGAGAGACTAGCTGAAGTCACAAACCTGAAAACTGAAAGATTGTTCGAGAAGAATCACATATAAGCCGTTGATTGATGAAGCATAACCGCGCGCAGGCAGCGCCGTCCAATAAACAATCAGAGGCAACATTGCGATCCTGCTGTGTTCGCACCAAACCTAGAAGAAGATGATAAAATTTTGGTAGAAACATTTAAAAGCACTTTGATTGGTTGTTTTGATGAAGAACATGACATGTGAGATAAAAAAATCTTTTAATGCACATTAAAAAAAAGTTTATGGAGAGCGATCACCGAAAAAAAAAATTAAATTGCCGAACCCAATCGTAATCTCATTCACGCGTGCTATTTTCACACAGCGGTTTGTGCGAAATCGCACACGAGAATGAGAGAGTGTCTACTACCAGGGTGAACGCGGCAATTCAAACCTGCATTAATTAGTTTTCGGCGGTGATCTTTCACCTTTAATCTACTTTGCCTTAAGACCTGCGGCATGAGAAAACGACGGAGAACCGATTAAGGGCGCAGATGAGCGAAATTATAAACTGAAGCTGGTTCCGCCAATAGGACGACATTACCACGGGCATCAACCAGTGTGAGGGAACGCCCCTTTCCAATAGTGGAAGCAGCCACGAGTAGCCCCAGCTGCTGTTCAGCAGCAACAACGATAGCACGTTCAGTAGAAAGAGTGGCGTGCTCTTCAAGGTATGCGATTACCGAAAAATAATTTACGTAGGTTTCAATTGCCGCGTACAGTCCAAAGTTGCTGTCTATAGTTTAGTGTTTTCATGTCTTCACACACACCAAAATGGTGCCGACGATGTATAGCTTGAAGAAGAAGGTGCTGTACGGCGGCTGAGTACGCCGAGTGAGAAAGAGCGCGAGCAGTACGGCAGAGACTGAGGTCGAGAGGACGCCAAAGAGAAGACGAGCGAGTTCCAATGAGAACTTGAAGAGGCGAGGAGAGGTCGCCGCGCACGAGGAATCGTTCATTTTGTTGCTGCCCTTTAAACGGGTGATGAAAATGGTGGTGCAATATTTAATGACTTCATAAAGTAAAGCACAGCTCTCGCACACGGAGACGAGACTACCGCTTGTGATAACGCAATAGTTTACAATGAATCGAGGAGGAATTAGTTTTGAACGAAATGATTAAAATTTAAAGGGTGTTTGTAAAAAAACGATGCACAGTCTACCTAAAAGGAGTTAAAAAAAACCCGATTGTAACGGCAATATTAGCATTACTCTGTTGAGCTGAGGAACTATTCGCATTTTCGCATTCTTCTTAACAAGGTGCTCATGTCATGCAATGAAATTTAGTGAGGATACATTTGAATGCCAGACGTTTTAACAAAATGGGAAAAACACACATGCTATATGTTTCTTTATGAAAACAATATCAGTGGAGAAATGAAAAGAAAGGAATAATCTCCAGACTTCTCGGAATCTCGATTCGCCAGACAGACCTCTTTGTACTGTTTTCGCTTTAAATAAATATGTAAGTGTGTGAAAATGCGAATTCTTCGAAACAGAGTATGGTTGGACAACACATTCATGAGAACAACTCGTGAGATGCTCATCATTACAGGCTTCATCAGACATTGAAACAAACAAAAAGTAACGAAAGAATGTTTGCTTATAAAGCAACAAGTTGCAATTGTTAGATGAATATTGGTCCACTAGCATATTCAAACAGCAAAAAATAAATAAAACGTAAATACAAGTTCTAACTTTAACTTTGTTTACGGCATGAATATGATCAGCACTTGGTAAAATGGCAAGAATGATTAATTAATAGTTGAAGACAAATTAAATAGATCTATGAAAATCAATATAGTACATACATATGTACATACATGCATACGTACATACATATGTATGCACGTATTCTTATGTGCATACATACATACATGCATAAACGATGTTGTGAATTCCGGCATCACTTTGGAAAATAAATAATTCATCTACGTAGGCCAACGCCTCAACAAACGCCCTTCTTGTCAGTTTGTCCATGTCTTCCCTGTCCCCATTCGTAACGTTACTTTTTTTTTTAGTTAGTTCTAGACTTTTTTTGGTCTTTGATATTGTTGTTAGTTTCTAGAATAGCGCTTTTCAGCTCTTTCTTCAACGAATGAAATAGAAGAGAGGATCCTAGTCGTCTGGATAGCCACTAGCCCGTGAATGAGATAAACAAGGAAAGGCTTGGATTCGCAGCCTGTGCTGTTGATGTTGCAGACACGGGGAACTGCTCAGTAGCCAGTCGAACTCTCGCGTAATTCGAGCCCCTTTTCCTTGTTCTTCTTCTTTTTTTGAGAGTTGAGAGTGCGATTCACGCCTCTTTTTTTCCTCAATGAACATGCGGTGGAATCCCATGTGAAAAAAGAAACTTTTTTTCTGTCTGGTTCTTTGGAAACAAAGAATATGCGTTTTCATAGACAAATCGATAAGGAGTAAATTCCTCGATATTTTTTGTTGTTCCTTGTCTCGACTTTCTCAGCCTATCAAGTAGCCTTATGTATGTCTCCGGGTGTCTCTTTTGTGTGTCCAAAACAGGAAGGAATGAACTAGTTCTAGCGGTGTGAAATTTAGTTTTTTTTTTAAACATTTTTTCATGATTCAGTTATTTGACATCCTCTTTTAATGTACGAATACTATATCAAACGTTAATGATATAAAATAATAAATTGACGAGGAATTTGGGTCCCTTCAAGTATCGCCTGTTGATGCGCATCTAAACTTGCTTCTTGTTATAAAAATCATGAATTATTATTAGGATACTTTTACTATTTATATTATTAATTATAAAGGGAAAATCAAATAAAAAAAAATTATGTAGGTGTGTAAATACAAGTAACTGAGTAAAAATACATTTTTTTTTCAGGTTTTGAGCATGCTGACTACCAGTAGCGAAACGCTCGCTGACACGGAGGACGTCGCAACGTTCATTAACGACACGGAAAAGAACGAGAGCCGTTGCGCTCGAAGAGTAGTTCGAGTCGGCTACACTACAACGGCAAATGTTCCGCTCGTCTTTCGTAATCGACATACCGGTGAGTTTGGCGTGATTGGCTTTCGTTTCCAACGTATTCTTGGAATGAGAGACCATAGTGTGGCACAATAATTAAGACGAGATTGTGCGACATCTCTCAGAATTGACAGGCTGATGTGTTTACTGTACTTCCATCATATTCAATTAGGAATAAGTAAATGTGAAAAGACACATGCGTTTGTTAAAGGAGGTATCCGGGGAATAATTAACATATGTTTTGTTCTTTGTGACCAAGTTCATCTTGGCGTAAAACATACATCCAGAAAATTTTAGCGATTTTCTTACATTACATTGTGAGCAATAGGAACGAGAAAACTGGCGGGTAGAGAATTAGCTACGGTAGGTCAGAGCCGCCCACCAAATTTCCATGCTCTCTCGACCGAGCGACAGGTAACTTTATGAACGCGCGCATTCAAACTGGTTCTCTAGCGCTACTGTTAAATTATTCGCCGGATACTTCCTTTAAGGGAAGCTGGAAGGAATTTATGTCGAGATGTGGCGTAGCTTCGCCGCGTGGACCGGCTGGCGTGTCGAGTTCGTGCATGGAGGAGATAGCGCCGGTCTTGTTTTTTTTGTACTCAATATTAATCCAACAAGGCTTACAATTCGTTATCTCTTCCATTTCTTCTAAATTTAATTCATTTTATATAAAAAATACGCTCGTAGGTAGATGCCAAGTATGGCATAAAATATACACACGGCGTTCGCGATCGTAGAATGTCTACTCTATCCGATAACATTCACTATTTGATTGGAACCGTAATGCTGTATATTTTACGGTCCACGCAAAATTTTACCGTCCACCACTATTTTACGGTCCTCTCACCACTCTACGGTCCGCTCACCATTTTAAGTTCCTCTCATCATTTTACCGCCCACTCACTGTTTCATGGGCAACAAATATATTTCAATTTCCACATGCAAGACATCAATTCTCATTCTACCTTGTGAAGGAGGCTGGGGCCGAGAATCGGATGGCTCTTGGAGTGGTCTGCTCGGCTTGATCTTCAACGGTACGGTCGACGCGCTCACCATTGAGATGTCTGAGCGGCCGCAGCGGATTGCAGACTTCAGAGCGACTGTCACTATAGACTGGCCGACGGTTGGAAAGGAAATGAGAGAGAGAGAGAGAAAGAAAACAGAAAGAAAAAAAGAGAGAGAGAGACTGACAGATAGAGAGTACTTACAAGAAGGCTTTTTCTCCGTTATCGTTCTCTTCGTGGTTCTGCCTAATAATGAGTTAAATTAATAATGAATTAACTCGGACTTTGTGCAATATTGCGCAACCTATAAAGGGCGGATTTTGTTTACCTTTGCAGGAAACCTTCTACGAGCATCGCGCGTACTTTGAGCTAGGCGCCGCGCGTGACATGCTCGTTTTCTCGCCGCCCATCCTTGCCGTCCTCTTCTTGCTCCTCTCGACTGTCGTCGTCGTCGAACGTATAGTTTACGTGCTTCGTCAGCGAATACATGGTCTATTTATTTAACTATATGGTTATTATGCATGTTGCAAAAAGCATCGTACCACATACATACATACATAAGTAATTCCGACGCATTTTACTAATTCTGCAACATTTTTCTAATTCTAAACTAATTCAGCAGGAATTCGCATCTCCGTAGGCAAGCAGAGTATGGCTGACAATTCGGCACACCGATCGTGGTCGGTGACTTCCGGAATAAGTCTTCCTTTTTATTACAAAATATTTGGAGCCAAGAAGTAAGTTGACTACATACATACATAAGGGAATCTACCACTGCGCGCTAAATCCGCCGTTTCTAGGTTGCGCGCATTCGCGCACGACTGCCGCTGGTTGCCGCCACGCTTCAGTGAGGCTGCGTTCGTTTTCTTCCGCCCGTCCTCCTTCTTCTACCTCGTCGGCTTCACCTTTATCGTCTTCTTTTACAACTCAAGCTTCACGGGCACGACGGCGGCGCCGCCGGTCGCGCCGCAGCAGTAGGGAATAAATAGCACATGCACACAAGAAAATTGTTTGAACAATCATTGGTTTATCGTAAAACTATGTCAAACAATGGAAAATGTTTTTTGATATGTCAAACAACATTGTTTCAAACAATTTTTTTTTGCGGTGTACTTACTGCTTGTGTGAAAACAGGATGGGGTGAAAAATATCCGTAACTTACAACTGATGTAGAGTGTACGGACAGCACATGCTGTTGCTATTCCAAAATTTCGTAGCGAATTAAGAGAGCCAACATAAGCTCCGCCCACAAAAGTTGAGGTTCTTTTTCCCTGTGTACATACATGGTTCTCGCTACAATGGCAACATCTTATCAGATAGATTACGGATTGTTGTGCTCATTCTTAATAAATGTCAACGTCTTACTTCTTTCTTCAAACTCAGAACACTCATTGGCGTCGTCGAAGATCTGCGAAGAGGCGCCAAGACACTCGTTATGATCGACGGACTCGTCATGAAGGACGACATTGTCAGTGGAAGAAACAAAAAGTAGCATTAAGTCCTCATGGGAACGATTTATCTCAGATCTTCTGGCAAGATTTAAAGATTTATCTCATGTAAGTGCTCTTTGCTCCTTGCCTGGCTCGAGAGATATATGTACATATGTAGGTAGTGTGAGGGAAGAGGTGCTGGACTTGGAGACTTGGCAAAGATATGAAGGCATTGGGAATTCGAACCCGGGACCATCAACTCATGGAATTGGCTGCTCAACCGCAGAGCTAGTGCACATCCATGACACTAGGCAGTAAAGCGCATTCAGGCTAATGGCCCTTCACGTTCTCATCACAACGGCTGCAACTATCTACATATATTTCTATTCCAGTTGCGTGAATTGGTCGGAGTGAGCGCCGATGAGGCATACATCGACGGGCGCGCCGTCGTCTACGAGGACATTGCCGACATCGTCGCTCGCCTCTGCGACGACCGCCGAACGATCGCCTTTCTCGGCCAGTCGCAGAAGCCGATGATGCAGCGGCTGCGTGCGCCGTGTGCCATCACAGCGTTGGAGCTCTTTTGGCATCTGGCCAAATTTTATTTCAATCTTTTTTGACAAGAAAAATAACTTAAATATATGTGCATATTTCATTGTGAAAAACAAATTCTTCTTCCAGAATTGACGTCAAATCAGCGAACCAGTTTCCGCTAACCTCCAAGATTCGCCAAGAGAACTACGGCCAAGAGAATCCGTCTGTATTCTTCTTCCGACGCCAATTTCGAAAGAGCGCTTGCGAGCAGCTGAATCAGATAATTCTGAAGCTCTTCAGTCCAGATCAGGTGGAGGTTTACTATTTTTGGCTTTGATCTTTGAACTCTTTTTGATCTTTGATCTTTGATCATTGATCAGTAATCTTTACTCTTTGATCTTTGATCTTTCTCATGTCTTTTCCACCTTCTTCCTTTGTAGATTGCCCATTACTGGTACCGCCGCTTGACGTCTCGTCCTCTCGACTTTACTTCCGATGCCGAGCGCGTCATCGTGTCGTACGCGCCGATCGGCTTCGACCGCTTCGTCTTCGCGCTCGAGCTCCTCGGCATCTTTCTCGGCGTCGCCACCTTCACTTTCCTCGCCGAGTATTCGGCGTCGAGCCTCGGCTTCCTCTACATGCTGCGGCATATCGATACGACCGTCTAGCATTATTTTTTTTCTAGATTAGCATTTGGCGGATTTAGTAAGATGTTTAGAATTCAATAGTAATAAATAATTTTATAGAAATCTATTTGGATACGACAAAAAAACATATCCTTCATGTACAGTACCGTTCAGTGCCATATTAAAAAATAATCCACATACCGTATTTTCTCTATTAGTACCCCCTGGGGTTCTATTTTTCAATACCCTTGTGGGGGAGGGGCACTATTAGAGGGAGGGGTTCTATTAGAGGGAGGGGTTCTATTTTTCAATGTGAGACATTAAAAGTTTAGTAACAACATTTTGTTCCCAAAAAAAGACGTATCGTAGCCCGAATTCAATGGAATTATCACTGGAATATCCGTTTTACAACGGATTTATCATGAATTTGGCATCAGTTCATTGGTAAGAGCACCCCATGCCTCCAGGATCTATACGAGGCACGCCTAGAGCTGACCTACTAGACTATTGGGGTTGGGAGTATTGGAGGGGGGGGGGGTTCTATTTTTCAATGGAATTTTCGGAGGGGGGTTCTAATAAAGAGGGGGTACTAATAGTGAAAATACGCAAATGGAAATACCAGTGACGGCGAAAATCACGGCCAGAAAAGGGAAGGAGACGAAACGGAGCACTGACTCACGTTATACGTTGAGGATAATCGAGGATAATCCCTCACTGATGCACTCGGATTACCTTCTTCTAGCACTTTTCTTCATTTTTTTCTTTAGACTGAAGCAAACGCGAAGGGGTGAAAATAGAGAAAAATAAGACGAAAGGGCAGGAAATGATTGAAGAAAGAACTAGAGAGAAAGAGAGAGAGAGACAGAGAGAGAGAGTGATAGAGAGAATAACTCGAGTACTAGAATATTCTCTGTACTCTTTTTGCTGTAGAAGCTGTCTTTTTGCCAACTCTCATCGTCTCTCTCTCTCTCTGTCTCTCTGTCTCTCTCTCTCTCTCTGCTTGTCTCCCTCTCTGTCCTTCGTCCTTCTGGCGCTTATTTGTTAATCATTTTCTTTTTGTTTCCGCCAGATTTCCGCCAGGTTTCTCTCTCTCCCTGTCTCTCTCTCTCTCTACTCTCTACCTTTCTCTCACTCTCTCTTTCTCTTTCTCTCTCTACTCTCTACTCTCTCACATATATTTGAATATATACTTCAGTACTTGGCTACGTGATCCCCTTTCTTCTCCATAAGTACATATTTGTATATACATATGTACTTATGGAGATGCACGGGAATCACGTAGCCAACAATGGAATATAATTGTGTCGAAGGCTGCTTATATTCTTTCGCGCACACTTTACGTCTCTGGCGTTTACACAGTATTGCATGGCAGAAATACAAAGCTGTTCTAAATGAGTTCCTCGTGAAAACGCTTTCCTCCTATCGATGCGGAGGCGCCGTGCCATTTCTGACACTTCCCCTTTATCCCTCCTCTCTGCTTCTTGTGTTCCCCTCTCACCTCTATCTCTCTCGCTCTCTCTCCCTCTGTTCCTCTCTTTCTCTCTCGCTTTTATTCCCCTCGTTGCCCCTCACTGATATATATATATATATATATATATATATATATATATATATATGTATATATATATATATATATAAATATATATATATATATAATCAAGAGATTTCCGCCAGGTTTCTCTCTCTCCCTGTCTCTCTCTCTCTCTACTCTCTCGCTTTCACTCGTTCTTCGCCTTCCCACCATAATCCTCGATTATCCTCAACGTATAACGTGAGTCAGTGCTCCGTTTCGTCTTCTTCCCTTTTCTGGCCGTGATTTTCGCCGTCACTGGTATTTCCTTTTGTTGTGTCTCTCCAGACGCAGAGACGAAGGTGTGCGTCGTGTGTGGGTAGCCAAGGCGACGGACGAGAGAGAGAGAGAGAGAGAGAGAGAGAGAGAGAGAGGTTTATTTAGAGATGGAATAGGGCGTCGACCGCTTGCGAGAGGAGATGGGAAATATATGCACTATGGATGTCACCGACCACGACCGATGTGCCGAATCGTCGACCATACTGTGCTTGCCCGCGAAGATGCAAACTCCTGCTGAAGTAGTAGTTCAGAATGACTAAAATTGTAGTATGTAGCGATGCTTTTTTGCATCATGCATTAGTATTTGTTAATACATAATTATAATAAGGTAAGCAATTTAAAAAAAATACTATAAAAATAAAATTAATTATTTAATTTAAAAAAAAACATATACATAAACCCTGTATTCGTTGTCGGAGCACGTAAACGACGCGTTCGACGACAACGACAGTCGAGAGGAGAAAGAAGAGGATGAGCAGGATGGGCGGCGAGAAGACGAGCATGTCACGCGCGGCGCCCAGCTCAAAGAACGCGCGATGCTCGTAGAAGGTTTCCTGCAAAGGTTTTTTTCTCTATTTCACTCATAACTTGACACATCATTATTCAAAAACCCCCCTCTCTCTCTGTCTCTCTTTCTCTCTTTCTCTCTCTCTGTCTGTCCGTCTCTCTTCCTCTCTCAACCATTGGCCAATCTATAGCGACGGTGGCTCTGAAGTCTGCAACCCGCTGCGGCCTCAGAGACAACTCGATTGTGAGCGCGTCCAACGTGCCGTTGAACACTAAACCGAGCACTCCACTCCAGGAGCCGTCCGCCTCGCGCTCCCAGCCGCCTTCACAAAAATGTATTTTAATGCATACGACATATCTGGCCTTTGCGCTAGATCATAATGATAAAATGAAGTCAATTAAGGAGAGAAAAAAGGAAAGGAGATGAAGAGCTTTGCTTCTAAGGCCTTTCAGGACCTGCGCCATCTCCATGCGCAAACTCGACACGCCACGCGGCAAAGCTACGCCACATCTCGATATAGATGCCATCCAGCTTCCCTGACAATGAGCGAATTGATGAATTGATCTCATTGTTTCCTCCTTAAATATGATGCAAATAAAGAAAACGCACCTGTATGTCGATTCCGAAAGACGAGCGGCACTTTGACGCTGTCGGTGTAGCCGACTCGAACTGTTCGTCGATTGCATTCCCTCTCGATGTTGGCCGTACCGTTCACTTGTATCTCGAAGGTGGCCGTGATATCAACAGTTTCATTGCAGCTATTCAACATGTATTCCCTGCGAGAAATTTAGCCTTCTTTTTTAAGCTGATAAGTAATAATAAAAGGAAATCGGTCAAATAAGTTCAGTAGATGTGTACTTGAGATCTCATTACGTCAAGTCTCAACATTTACGCATATACATATTTTCATAGGGGTGAGCATCTCAAAAAGTTGAAAGTTTAAAAACGAAATACCATATCTTTAGGAGAACTTCAGTCATTTATGTTTTGAACATACAAGAAAGGCACCCATATTCGCACGGCTACTTGATAGTCTGAGAAAGTCTACTGAAAGAACAGCAACGAAATTCAGAGGAATTGTTGCTTTATCGACTTTGCGAAATGCCTCAAGGCTGTTTTTTTTTCAAAACGACCAGACTGAACAAAATCGAACTTTCAGATTCCTTCGCAAGTTCATTGAGGGGACAAAAAAAGGCGTGAATCGCACTCTCAACTTTCGAGGAAAAAATGGAAGAAGAAAAAGGAAACGTAGGCTCGAATTACAAGAGATGAGCAGTTGCCCGATGCGCAACATCCAGCGGCGCACTCCCGATGAAGCTAGTATCTATTGTGATGACTAGATTTATTAGTAGTGTTCTGTCATCAATTGTATTGCCAAACAGCACTATAATAGCACAAACACCAACAAACAGTGTAGAACAAACAAAAAGAGTAAAATGGTGAACGGCACAGACGGGCGGACAAGGCCGAAGACAATGCCACAGACTGAAAGGAACGCGTCCCCGAAAAAAAAACAAGGCCCGGGCCGGCCCGCCTTTATGCGGGCCGAGCCGGGCCGGGCCCTTCCAACTGCGGGCCCGGCCAAGGCCGGGCCGAGGATAAAAATATTAAGGCGGACCGGGCCCGGGCCCGTAAATTTCCTCGCGGGCCGGGCCCAGGCCCGTAAATTTCCTCGCGGGCCGGGCCACTATCCTTGCGGCGGGAGAATATGTATATTACGGTGTTCCTATCCCATGAAAGCAGGCCCGGCCCGGGCCTGCTTTCATGGGATAGGAACACCGTAATATACATATTTTTGTTCATTTTGGGGTGTATTTTTATCATATTATATGTCTGGAATTCACAACTCGAGTTATATGTATCACCATACCTACATACATATGTATGTACATATATATGTATGTACATGCATATACAGAAGTATATCCTATGAATTTCATGTCAATTAATCCTCAGCAAGGCTTCTATCGAAAATGTCTAATGTTGCCCTTATAGGAATAACGGCAACTGTCATGCTACGAATTTGCGGAAGCACCATCTCAGCTTATTCTTCAGCTCATAAACGATTGTTGCGAGTCAGTCAACGTATGTATATATGTAAAGTGACCAAATAGCCGGCAGAATTAGAGATGCAGAGTTAGTAGAGGAGAATATTGAGGGGTGGGATGGAGTTAAAGGAGGGTTAATAAGAGCATAAAGCATGCATTATCATGTTTTGCAAGATATTAAAAAAAACACAATCTTATAAAGGGTTGATAAAAAATAAACAGCCTAAGGCTAATCTAGAAAAAAAAAATTCTAGACGGCCGTATCCAGGTGCCGCAACGCGTAAATGAAGCCTAGGCTCGATGCCGAATACTCGGCGAGGAAAGAGAAGGTGGCGACGCCGAGAAAGATGCCGAGGAGCTCGAGCGCGAAGACAAAGCGGTCAAAGCCGATCGGCGTGTACGACACAATGACGCGCTCGGCATGGGAAGTAAAGTCGGAGGACGAAAAGTCAAGCGGCGGTACCAGTAGTGTCCAATCTACAAAAGAAGAAGATTAAAAAGATATGCAAAAGATCAAAGTTCAAAGATTAATGATTACTGATCAATGATCAAAGTTCAGATATCAAAGAGTTCAAAGATCAAAGCCCTCCACCTGATCTGGACTGAAGAGCTTCAGAATTATCTGATTCAGCTGCTCGCAAGCGCTCTTTCGAAATTGGCGTCGGAAGAAGAATACAGACGGATTCTCTTGGCCGTAGTTCTCTTGGCGAATCTTGGAGGTTAGCGGAAACTGGTTCGCTGATTTGACGTCAATTCTGGAAGAAGAATTTGTTTTTCATAATGAAATATGCACATATATTTAAGTTATTTTTCTTGTCAAAAAAGATTAAAATAAAATTTGGCCAGATGCCAAAAGAGCTCCAACGCTGTGATGGCACACGGCGCACGCAGCCGCTGCATCATCGGCTTCTGCGACTGGCCGAGAAAGGCGATCGTTCGGCGGTCGTCGCAGAGGCTAGCGACGATGTCGGCAATGTCCTCGTAGACGACGGCGCGCCCGTCGATGTATGCCTCATCGGCGCTCACTCCGACCAATTCACGCAACTGGAATAGAAATATATGTAGATAGTTGCAGCCGTTGTGATGAGAACGTGAAGGGCCATTAGCCTGAATGCGCTTTACTGCCTAGTGTCATGGATGTGCACTAGCTCTGCGGTTGAGCAGCCAATTCCATGAGTTGATGGTCCCGGGTTCGAATTCCCAATGCCTTCATATCTTTGCCAAGTCTCCAAGTCCAGCACCTCTTCCCTCACACTACCTACATATGTACATATATCTCTCGAGCCAGGCAAGGAGCAAAGAGCACTTACATGAGATAAATCTTTAAATCTTGCCAGAAGATCTGAGATAAATCGTTCCCATGAGGACTTAATGCTACTTTTTGTTTCTTCCACTGACAATGTCGTCCTTCATGACGAGTCCGTCGATCATAACGAGTGTCTTGGCGCCTCTTCGCAGATCTTCGACGACGCCAATGAGTGTTCTGAGTTTGAAGAAAGAAGTAAGACGCTGAAATTTATTAAGAATGAGCACAACAATCCGTAATCTATCTGATAAGATGTTGCCATTGTAGCGAGAACCATGTATGTACACAGGGAAAAAGAACCTCAACTTTTGTGGGCGGAGCTTATGTTGGCTCTCTTAATTCGCTACGAAATTTTGGAATAGCAACAGCATGGGCTGTCCGTACACTCTACATCAGTTGTAAGTTACGGATATTTTTCACCCCATCCTGTTTTCACACAAGCAGTAAGTACACCGCAAAAAAAAATTGTTTGAAACAATGTTGTTTGAAATATCAAAAAACATTTTCCATTGTTTGACATAGTTTTACGATAAACCAATGATTGTTCAAACAATTTTCTTGTCTGCATGTGCTATTTATTCCCTACTGCTGCGGCGCGACCGGCGGCGCCGCCGTCGTGCCCGTGAAGAATGAGTTGTAAAAGAAGACGATAAAGGTGAAGCCGACGAGGTAGAAGAAGGAGGACGGGCGGAAGAAAACGAACGCAGCCTCACTGAAGCGTGGCGGCAACCAGCGGCAGTCGTGCGCGAATGCGCGCAACCTAGAAACGGCGGATTTAGCGCGCAGTGGTAGATTCCCTTATGTATGTATGTAGTCAACTTACTTCTTGGCTCCAAATATTTTGTAATAAAAAGGAAGACTTATTCCGGAAGTCACCGACCACGATCGGTGTGCCGAATTGTCAGCCATACTCTGCTTGCCTACGGAGATGCGAATTCCTGCTGAATTAGTTTAGAATTAGAAAAATGTTGCAGAATTAGTAAAATGCGTCGGAATTACTTATGTATGTATGTATGTGGTACGATGCTTTTTGCAACATGCATAATAACCATATAGTTAAATAAATAGACCATGTATTCGCTGACGAAGCACGTAAACTATACGTTCGACGACGACGACAGTCGAGAGGAGCAAGAAGAGGACGGCAAGGATGGGCGGCGAGAAAACGAGCATGTCACGCGCGGCGCCTAGCTCAAAGTACGCGCGATGCTCGTAGAAGGTTTCCTGCAAAGGTAAACAAAATCCGCCCTTTATAGGTTGCGCAATATTGCACAAAGTCCGAGTTAATTCATTATTAATTTAACTCATTATTAGGCAGAACCACGAAGAGAATGATAACGGAGAAAAAGCCTTCTTGTAAGCACTCTCTATCTGTCAGTCTCTCTCTCTCTTTTTTTCTTTCTGTTTTCTTTCTCTCTCTCTCTCATTTCCTTTCCAACCGTCGGCCAGTCTATAGTGACAGTCGCTCTGAAGTCTGCAATCCGCTGCGGCCGCTCAGACATCTCAATGGTGAGCGCGTCGACCGTACCGTTGAAGATCAAGCCGAGCAGACCACTCCAAGAGCCATCCGATTCTCGGCCCCAGCCTCCTTCACAAGGTAGAATGAGAATTGATGTCTTGCATGTGGAACTTGAAATATATTTGTTGCCCATGAAACAGTGAGTGGGCGGTAAAATGATCGCCGCCCACCAAATTTCCATGCTCTCTCGACCGAGCGACAGGTAACTTTATGAACGCGCGCATTCAAACTGGTTCTCTAGCGCTACTGTTAAATTATTCGCCGGATACTTCCTTTAAGGGAAGCTGGAAGGAATTTATGTCGAGATGTGGCGTAGCTTCGCCGCGTGGACCGGCTGGCGTGTCGAGTTCGTGCATGGAGGAGATAGCGCCGGTCTTGTTTTTTTTGTACTCAATATTAATCCAACAAGGCTTACAATTCGTTATCTCTTCCATTTCTTCTAAATTTAATTCATTTTATATAAAAAATACGCTCGTAGGTAGATGCCAAGTATGGCATAAAATATACACACGGCGTTCGCGATCGTAGAATGTCTACTCTATCCGATAACATTCACTATTTGATTGGAACCGTAATGCTGTCTATTTTACGGTCCACGCAAAATTTTACCGTCCACCACTATTTTACGGTCCTCTCACCACTCTACGGTCCGCTCACCATTTTAAGTTCCTCTCATTGGCCTCTTCAGGAATAGAAGAAAGGCAAATCTTGATTCCTTGATTCAAAGAGGGAAAACAAACAAGACCTGCGCCTTTGCCATTCTGCACGAACCCGGTCCACGCCGCAAAGTTGCGCCACATCTCGACGTAGATGCCATCAAGCATACCTGCACGAATTAATGTGCCACTTAATCGTTTTGTATTTTTCTCTTTGAATATTCTATGGAAATCAAGCTATACTAACCCGTGTGTCGATTGCGAAAGACGAGCGGCTCTTCGACGGCGCTCGTGTAGCCAACTCGAACAGTTCGTCGACTGTATTCCGTCTCGATGTTGGCCGTGGCGTTCTCGAGCCTCTCGACGTCGTCGCCCGCGTCATCGAACGTCTCATTACTGCTATTCGCCATTCAAAACCTGAAAGAAATTAATATTTTTAGGATAAATATAAAGTTAAATTAGACAAAGAAGCTCATAATACTCCATAGTTTGGCCCCGCTACACATTAACGTTTTAACTCGCTAAGTCTTTATAAGAGACAAAACCTAAAATGGTAACGAAACATATTCAAAATATTAAAAAAAAATTATCGCTTATTACTTCCAAGCAGTTTTTGTTACACAACTGCAAGCGATTCTTGGTGGAACCTCATCAATTCATTAGTCGAGCGTGACATCACACTTAGTTACTACATTCATACATTTTCCAAAGAGTGGAGACTGAATCTTTAAAAAACCAAAACCATATGTTTCCGACATTCATTCCTGTTTTTGTAAACGCCTACAAAGGCATCCAGAGAGGTTCGGCTACTTGATAGTCTGAGAAAGTCTTGCGAAGGAACATCAACACAATTCTGCGGAATTTTAGCTTCTTCGACTTGGCCGCCCTATAAAAACGCCTCAAAAGTGGAAGAAAAATGTTCACATGGATTCTACGACAACTTCAAAAAAATGGGTAGATAACACTCTCAACTCGTGAAAAAAGAAAAAAAAAAGAAGAAGAAGCGCTCGAATTACCCGCGAGCTCACCTGGTTCCCTTTGTGCATGCTCCCGCACAGAAGCATGTGGCCTTCCAGGCGACTAGATTTAGAACATACTCTCTTCACCTTTATTGCCAGATGAAAGAGATGAAGAACATTATTCTAGCAATAACAACAAAAAACTCGAGAACTAGCTACGCGAGTAAAATGGTGAATGGCAAAGGCTTGAATGAGAAAGCCAGACTGAAAATAAGGCTTACACTTATGAGGTGGTGGCGAATGGAGATTTACTTTTTGTTTTCAAACGTGAGAACGCCATTTAAATGTACAGATGTTTAAGTACTATGAACATAGTATGTACTATACTATGAATGAAGTACTGCTTCACTTTATATAATTTCACGAAGGCAAAACGAATTGAATATTTATTCGAAAGAATTGTCTTTTAATTAGCATCGCAAATAAATATAGAGAGAAAGCTTCGGAGAGCGCATTGCATGGCTTAATCGGAAGCGTCCTCCTTCTCTTCATTCTTCTCCTCTGCTTCACTGGTGCTCGCGGTGTCGCGGCGAACACGAGTGGACGGGTGGGCGTGGCCAATCTTGGCGGACACCGCATCACGTCTTCTGCGCTTGCGACAGCAACCGCATCTGTTTATTAGAATTACTTTACTTATTTATTTACTAATTAGCTTCACATAGACAGTATATTTATTAGTATTACTTTTGAAAAAAAATTCTAATATTTAAAAAAAAACAGCGCGCGCATACCCGCAGCATCCACATCCACAGCATCCACATCCACAGCAACCGCATCCACAGCAGCCGCAACAGCACGGACAGCAACAGCAGCAAGGCTATAAATTGCGAATGTAAATTTGCATATTAATTGCATTTTTTTTAAAACATTTTTTCCAGAAATTTTTATATTCACAAAATATTTAAAGAAACAAGAGAACAAAATTAGTAAAGGCAAAAAAGAAAACAAACACAGCAGCAGCAGCAGCGCTTGCTCTTCTTAATTCCACCGGATGATTTGCCACTTTTTGGCGCAGCATTATTTGAAGAGATCAACGATTTTAGCACAACGCTCGGGGTCTTTGCTGCTGAACCTAAATAATGCAGCAAATGGATGGCTTGATGCATGTATGTACAAATATGAATAAGGCAGGTAGTATTTAGAAAAGCCAACCGATTGAAGGCGCGGCGGCGAATGAAGTGGGTGACGGCGCGGCGATGCCCTGCGACTTAGCGCCAGCCGAAGCAGCGGTTTGAGCGGAGGCGCAAGCAAATGAAGCAAGAAGGAAAGCTGCGAGAACGACGAAGCAGCGCATTTTCTTGTTTCCTCCTTGAATTACAAATTTTAATGAGACTCTCAGAATTAGTCAATATACATATGTTTAAAGCTTAAAAATATTTCTTGGAAATAATATGAAAATCTGTAGAAGCTTAAAGCTCACGATTGACGTGTCTGTATTCTCGGCTTTTATACGTCGCCAGCACTCTGGTCAAGAGCACACGATATCAAGCAGCCCGACGATACCCAGAAGCAATCAAGGAAGAGATGAGAGGAGAGCCGCAAACAATATTTGATATATGTATGCATGTTCCCAGCTGCCTTCCGATCTGAATGAATATGTATTCATGTATGTATACACATACAAATATATCTAATATGCATACATATGCATACATCAGTGTGCATTTATATTTGACGAGCGTGATTCTCTTTAATAGCCAAGTTTCGATGGAAGTTTGTTTCATAAAATCATTTCATCGTTAGAAATATTGCGAAACTTGGCTACAAAGCGTCTGAAGACGCTGGAGGACAACACGCGCGGGGGAAGAGGTATCGCGTTTCATTGTTCCTGTTGTCTCGCGCGTCCTTTGCACTTCAAACTTTCGCCTCGTCCACACACAAAAAGAGTCTATGAGCTAGTGTACATTGTAATAGAAGCAGACACTTGATTGCTGAGCCTTATTGTTAAGTGAAAATAATGAAAAAAAACTTCATTCATTTATAGTGAAAGCCTTACTAAAATTGGCTTGAAAAAACTTGCTGATGAGATGTTATCCAGTTTTTTTTTGGCTTTGCACACGAATAAGCGCACAGTGTTCGTTAATGTTTCGTTGCTCCACTTGACTTTGGTCATTTATTTGAAAATGTGACACATTTCTTTGGCGCCTCTTGGGCTAATTAGTCGTTAAAGAAGATGATAGCATTTCCACAACTGGCATTTTTCTTTCCTACTTTGCACGTTGGTCTAGAGCAACAAATTGCAGGATTCAAGGAAACTAAAAGGGCAGCAGGAGGAATAAATGTCATTCGCTTTCGTATAAAAGCTAGAAACTTCATGCAATGTGACAGAGCAACAACAAACGCCCTCCTTCACATTTTCACATTTCTTTCTTCTTCTTCTTTTTTGGTTTTTCTAAACACAAAGAATAGTTTTATAAGAATTCACTTACATATATTTTGTTTTGCTTCATCATAATTAGTTATGACAGCCAATATTAAATCAGTAAAGAAGTTCCCTTAAGAATGCAAGCCACTCTGGTGCTTCTCATCGTCTCGTGTTCGGTTGCCTTCGCTGGCTACGGCTATACAACGGCTGACTCATCCTCCGGCTCTGGCGAGGTTCATCGATGAAAATTTTGTCCACCAACTCTCTAAACAATCTTGTAAAACAAAGCTCTAAACAATTTTGTCAAGCAACACTCTAAACAATTATTGTTTGACTCACTATTTAAAATAGTTTGAAGTTTTTATTGATTTATTGATTGGTACCTTTAAAACTTGTGTATCTCTAGCTTTCTGCTCACAACGTCTACAGTCACTCGCCGTCCTGCATTCGAAATGTCCTTCCGTCGGCGTCTTGTGGATGTGGACGTGTGTAGTTCTTCTTTTTTTCTCAAAGTTTATTTCTGGCTTAAAAATGATTGTCATATTTAGGTAAATCAATTTTCATAATTCAGTTGCTACAAAATATGGCTAAAAATTTTTTTGTTTCTTCTTTAAAATTACTATAATTTGAAATATGCATACATAAATTAGTTAAAAACATGGCTTAAATTCTTACTTCTTCTCTACCATTACTATAATGTGAAATATATGTACTAACATAAATATTTGTTTAGCCCGCGTCGTGAAGCACTGCCCGAAGGTGTTCGTTAAGAATCGCCGCTTCGTCGTCAATCACCCGCAGAAGGTCAAGAAGGTGAGTAGCTGAAGTTCTTTTGTAATATTCTCTTAAATTGTCCTGGCCTTTGCTATATGTAGGTAGGATATAAGACGTTACATACACACGAAAATTAAACAAGAATATTTAAAATAATTAAAAAGTATTTTACTACCTGTTTATGATAGAAAAATACAAGATACAATCAATTCAGGTCACCAAGAAGATCACACTGCACAAGCACGTCCTGCGTCGCCTCCCAAAGGTTTGCCTTTGTTTTTGTTGTTGCTGTTGTACAATCGCTTATGGACCATGCGAAATAAGACAGTCTTTTAAATTCAGGTGTACAAGAAGCTTGTTGTCAAGCACAAGGTTCGCTACGGTCTCCGCAAGGTAAATCTTCTTATTGATTTAAATTTTTTCAAGCTGTCAATCTCTTTTGAATAAACAATATCTCATTCACTAAGACAAAAAAAACAAGGGTCTCCTACTTACTAGGTTCCGACCTGCGGTTGCGGTAAGAAGGTCGTCGGCTATCAGTACGGATACGGGTAAGTGCTGTCCGAACGAACTTTTGAACCAAGCAGCAGCAGTATTATTCTTGCAAAATTCATACCTTTGGCGCAAAGTTAAACAAACTAATTAGTTTTAAAATAAAATGTCCATTCTAATTACAGTCATGGCAGCGCCTCGAGCAGCGAGGAGCAGCCGGCTTGCACGAGTGTTCTGTAAGCGATATTTTTTATTTACATGTGTTCAATTATTTTATCGATTTTTATTATTATCGAATTTTGTTAGTATTAGAAAAAAGCAAGCACGAAATTAATTTTTAAAAAAATTTAATTAATTAATTAATTTTTAAGTCACCCCTCTGGCTGCGGTTGCGGCGCCGCTTCGAGCAGCGAAGAGCTGCAGAACTACGGCACGCCCACGTGCAACCGCTGGTAGGAACTGATTAATTAACTAATTAATTAAGAAGTAATTCGAAGAAAATATTTAAGAAAACAATTAATTTGAATAACATGTTTTTTTTTCTTTTTGTTCATTTCGCATTAAAAACTGCCATTATGCACATTTCTTCTTATTTGACTCCTAGACTTTTTGCTATCTTTGAATTGGTTTAGTCATATTCACTAATTTAGCCGCGCCGCCTCCAGCTCGGAAGCCGTCTATTGATGTCCACCGACTGCAAGAGAAAAAGAACTTCTTTTTTCCGACGATTCTCTTTTTGTTTAAATCAAATTTCCGCATGCCTATGATGATGAGATAAAACGGACACTTCTATTCTTTCGCATCGAGTAGTTGTTTGAAACTGAACTATGAAGATGATACCGATTTCGATGCCTGTACGGGAGGCAGAAAGGTCAACATAAAGGAGAGAAAGCGTTGGAGGGAGAAGCATAAAAATGAGTGAAAGAGAGCGAAAGAATACTGATGAGATTAATAGAGTAAAGACGATAAGTATTGGCGCATTATTGTATACTTGTGAAACAATTATTCTTGTCAGAAGTTGCACAGCCATTCATTCCTCAGGTCAGAGACGAAGTATCAACTCCCATTCAGTTGCCATTCGTGTAGATCTCAGAGATAACTTTTCTCCTTTATTTATTTTCTTTATCTTTCTTCTTCTCTCTAAATATCTTCCCTTTCATCATATGTATATTCTACTTTTGCTCTTTTTCATGTTTGTTTTCTTAATAAAAAAAACACCCTGACGAATTGTACAAATTTTTCACAGCTACTATAACATATTTTGTGTATATGAAAGTTTTTATTGGCTATTCCCTTCATTTCCCCGCTTTCTTTATAATATAAGTACCATCTTCCTTGAAACCGGCACTTACTTTGCATTTGTGGGCTAAATTGTAATTGTTTATACAATGCTTTGGAGAGAGCTCATGCACTCATACATGGTTATCGAATGGTATAGTGGTTTCCTTCCGGGCGTGCGGTCCGTAGTGCGCGAGTTCGGTTCCAGCAAGGCGCAAAAGGTGTCAATGATGAAAGTAGCTCATCCTTGCTCTGCGAGCGGCGACTGTCGTGAGAGTGGAGTCCGCTCTGCTCTCACGAGTTGATCCTGCCACGATGAACAGTGCTGGCCTCTGAGGCATCATTCTCTTTTCTCGGACGGCTGTCTCTATCGCTCTCTCGCAAACTTGAGTCAATCACCCTTTTCTGATCATCAAAAAATAAAAGATTTTTCCACATCCGAAAGTGTCTCTGTGTCTGATTAGCAATCTTACACACGAAGTAGGACAGAAGAAGCGAGACATCGGAAGACACATTTACACTACAGGGAAACATTTACGAATAAGAGATGCAATAAATGAAGGAACAAAGGAGAATTTCGCTTCAAGACAGCGAGGAAGATGCCAGAAAATTATTCGAGGAATAGGAAGTAGTCGAAAGACATGAAGGGACACTAGGGGATGGAAAGTCAGATAAAAGACAAAGGAGGTTGTTCTATCGCAGCTAGAGAGAAGCGGAGAAAAAAGAGGCTGAAAAAATAGCAGACAACTATGAACGATTGCTAAAGGCTTCCCGTCATACATTCGGCTCTTCATAGTCTATCTTCATAGTAATAAGTAAGATTGATCTACACAATTTCTTTACAAAAAAAAACCTTATACCCGTTTCAGATCTATCGCCATAAATGCGATGTTAATTTTCATCACATTTTCGTCAAGCGTCCAACTTTATAAATACGATTAGCAACGGTTGGAACTTTGAAACCAATGTATATTTCTGGAATATAGTTAGGAAAGTGTCCTAAAATTCTCAGCCTCAGCGCCCGTCCGAACAACCGCTCGTTGTTCGCCGGCTCTCTGACTGAATGATACAATTGCATCAAGTTCGCATTCGTCAACCTCCTGTGTACATCGAGCACGTCAACAGACATTGCCAATATCCAATGCCAAATACGTCTCCCTTATCGCATCTGCACTCCGCTAGGATGTAGTCGGAACACATCCATCTTCGTCTCGTACATAGACGCAATAGAAGGATCCCTGGAAGTCCATTCAGAAGTGGTTCAAGAAATGCATCAATCGAAGCAAAGCAATCTGCTCACTTTGACTTCATCTCCCTTGAGGGATGATTTTGAAGTGGGCAGATTGCTTTCTTGTCGCAGTATTTCTTCTATTTCAAAATATCCATTATTGTATTCACTCTATTCGTTTTGGTGTTCCTGCATGCTATGTATGTTTAGAACGCACAGTTTTTGTCTTCTCTGCAGTGTCTTCTCCTTCCAAAAAAAGGATGCAAGGATATACAACGGAAGAAGCAGGATGCAAACAAAGCGATTAAATGGTCATAAAGACAACGGCTTCGAGGCTTCGAATGTTTCTCTTTAGGGCCTTTTTTAACATACACGTCGCCTATTATCACGTGTGCATCTCTTTTTGACAATACGTTTTTCTTTTTGTGTCTTGCACGTTTTGCTTAATCTTTTTTAGTGTTTGTTTGCCATGTTTAACTATCCAAGTTTGAAGTATGGGATAAAGATTAAAACGAAACGTAAAACTCCTAATTCTCTCGTATTTTATCGCTTAAAAACATTTTGATGGTTTGTCTCCTTGCTGTTTTTATGTTGTGATGCCATAAGCCAGAAGGCACTGGGAAATTGGTAGTCTATTTTTATTTTCCTTTATTGAGCAGCAAATATTTTTTTGTTAAAGAAAAGTAGAGATTTCTTTTCGAATGCGACGAGGTACACGCTTAGTAGCTGACATCCGAGCATCCACAGCCGACAGGATGGCTAAAGTATATATGTATGTAACTGTTAGTGAATAATTATAGGACTGCAATTTGCATGAATATGCAAAAACAGATAGCAAGCAAAAAGTAAGTCAAGGAAATTTGAAGAAAACAGCTATATGTATGTAGTCTTAGTAGTTACATAGTGTAAGACTCCATTCGAGTAGTTAGGCCACTTACAAACGGCTCGCACAAATGGGCGATGCGAGCTCCTCACTGCTCGACGCGGCACCGCAGCCGCAGCCGACGGGGTGGCTACAAAATTTATATTCTTAAAACATACGCGTACTATTGAAGATTTTGAACAAACAAAGCAAGTTTTTATGTTTTTTTTTGAATAGTAAAAGACACTTAATGCAACTTTAAGTTGACTTAGTTAAGGTAGCTTTAAGAAAGTATAATTTTCCCCTATTACAATCGGCTGGCGCAAGCGGGAGCAGCGAACTCTTCGCTGCTAGAGACAGCCGCGCAGCCACAGCCGACGGGGTGACTGGAAGTGGTAATTTATGTTTCTATTTTTATTTTTTTATATATTAAAAATATATTGTACAGCGATTAAATAAAATAAAGGTGTAATAAGTAAAAATTCATGAATAACTAAATACTGTCTAACACAATGCTCGCGCATCTCGGTGCAGGGCGCTCCTCGCTGCTCGAGCTACCGTACTTGCCACTAAATATTTTTTTTTACATTTTAAGATTTAGCTTTTTTCATTGGATAAATATTAGTTAGCTATCGGAATATTAATTATTCCTCTATCTCTTTCTCCCAATCGTATCCCACAAAGAAGTTGACATTCGGTGAATACATCCCTGTACAATCGGCATGATACAACGGATTTATTGTTAAATTGTTAAGTTCTTCCTACACTGGCTGGTAGTTCGGGTAGACCTCGTTGCCACAGCCGCAGCCGCAAGTTGGGAGCTGAACAAAGCATATGAAGATTATTAATCATCTGTAGCAAGAATTTTACCGCAAACTGGAAGCTGATATGAAGAGTGTTTGTGATTTGTTTCTCGAAAGGCATGAAAAAAGAGAACCATGTAAGTTTACTAGCACTTTTAATGATATCTAAAACTTTTACCTTGCGGAGTCCGTAGCGGATCTTGTTCTTTACGACAAGCTTCTTGAACACCTGCATAGAATAATTAATGAGATTCAAAATGACGAATTGTTTTATATCTACCTTGGGTAGGCGACGAACGACGTGCTTGTGGAGAGTGATCTTCTTAGTCACCTTAATAGATTTCTGTTTAATCAGGTTGAATTTTCATTTTTTTTATGAGTGAAATAAAAAGAATAATAAATATGATGATTAAATAAAGAAAAAAAGTCTTCTTAATCTAATTGTCTTCACAAGATGTCTTCAGAAGCAATTGTTTTTTTTCACAAAATTTTTCTTAAACTAAATGTCTTCCCAAATGTCTTCATAAAATGTCATCATGAAGAAAGTGTCTTCTTCATACCTTCTTGACCTTCTGCGGGTGGTTGACGACTAAGCGACGATGCTTGACGAGCACCTTCGGGCAGTGCTTCACGACACGAGCTAACAATATAAGCATAACATTCTATTGGTTTTATTGAGGGAAAAGAATAATGGTCGCCACAAAATTATTTACAGTAATAAATAGATGATATTTTTTATAATATACTCTTTGAAAAAAAGCAGCAAGTGAAGAGTTTTTGTTTTGCTTACGCTCGCATCCACAAGTCGCAGTTGGAATGTAGCGGCGGACACATGAAGGTCCATGGCTGTAGACCTGAATGATTTGGCCATTTAAAGGAGGATGATCGGCAATTTGAAATCTCACGTAATATTTCGGTGATCGTCATTCTATAAAAACCGGGGAACAATTAATACAAATTTTGTCTTGGTTTTGAAGAATACTATTCTTTTTTTTAATAATTTAAAATTGAAGATCTTTGGTGGTGTCTTGCATGCCTCGTTCGAAGCAGAGGATGAGCCGACGTTCCCGTAGCCATAGCCCGCCAAGGCAACCGAGCACGAGACGGCGAGAAGCGCCAGAGTCGTTTGCATATTTGCTAATTTGAAACGAGCATTAAACATTTTCACTTCTTAGGTATCACTCTTCTCAAAATAGAGAGGAAACTGCTACCTTTGAAAAGGGAAAGAACCGAAATATAGGAAATGAGGTAAAGTAGTGGAAGATGTAAGAAATAGATGTCAGCTCTTGCTTTTATAGCAGAAGAGGCGACATTTATCAGCATCATCGCCTTGTTGTCAACGTATTTTGTTTTCCTTTCCCTCTGCCACACTCTCCTCTAGCTTTGTTCTGCAAACGAAGAGTATTGAAGGGCAAGGCAATTGGAAAAAGGAAATGGCATGCTATCTGTAAAAAATGGCTTGGCATTCTCACGAAAATGAGAAATGGACACTTAACTATGTCGCCTGTCTTTTATCTAATGGTAAATTCAAAATGCAGCGCGAATGATTCATTAGATGCAGTTTGACATATTATAATTTATTCTATTGCAGCTATCGGCCAAAATATACACGACTCTTGCTCCTCCGGAACCCCGAAATGGTTTCCAGGAAAGGGTTATCACAACAGCAATCACCAGAGAGAGAGAGAGAGTGAAAGTAAGAATCTGTTAATTCCTCACGACAATTGCATGAATCTAGTAATTCTACGTGACGAAAGATAAAAGACTATAAACGAGTCACATTGTCACATAGAGAAAACAACTCTGCTTACATTTCTTTTTCTTGATTTTTTAACAAATAATTTTGCAATAAATTTTTATGGAAACATATATCCATATACAACTCGTTTTCAGCACCGACTTCAGCTCCTTCCTCCTGTTTCTTTTCTCTCGCCTCGTCGTTTGCTCTCTCTTGGCAATGCGCGCTCTTCGTCGTCTTCTTTGTCCTTCACATTGCAGACATGGGGCAGCCTGGTTCATGTCGTATGACATTGTCAAGTGCAGCACTACTAGAGTATGCAATGTGTTGAGTCGTAGAAGCGTACCTGCTCTGCCACCAACGCCGCTTCTTCTCATTCTCCCCCTTCTTTCTCGACTGTCTCAGACGTCTGCTCTCTCTTTCTCTCTCTCTCTCTCTCTCTCTCTCTCTTCGTAACGCGTGCTTTTTTGTTTTTCTCTGCACTGCACCTTGCAAACATGGCCCCTGGCTCATGTCTTACTCAGTTCATCAATAAAGCTTTGATATCTGGTCAATTACTGCGCGGCGAGAGATAACACTCAAAGTAAGTACTCCAATGTCAATTTTCTGTGACCGGGAAGCCCATGACATGTACATTGTACATACATACAAATGACGCGATTTGTGAGAGCATCGTAAGGAAGCCAAAGAGCTGGATACCCGGCAAAATTAGATTTCGCTCTGATTTGCAAATAGGCCATTGCGGAATTGGAGCACAACTCCCCGTTTATTCAAGCAAACATTGCTGTGGAATGCATATGACGTGATTGGCGAGAGTATCAAAACGCCCGGCAAAATTAGATTTAGCTCAAAAGCTCTTTATAGGTACTTTTTGACACAGCGAAACGATTGGAATGGGTCCGGGAGTCGATAAGCGCCACTTTGGCGAGCTGTGCGAAATTTAAATTTGAGAGCCCGATGAAACTTGCAGAGATGGCAGCACAGTCGCGTTCGCTGTTTCGTACACAAGAAAGCAATACTCGTGAAAATTTGGTCTTATTGCTTTATAAAGCAACAAAAGTAGAATTTGAAAATATTCACTTTTACGGTCTCAGCGGCCTCTAGAATTTGGAGAGGCGTCATTTTCTTGTAAGGAAAATAATTGTTAGTTTTCTATCTTAACTTGATTGAAGTGCTACAATTATCTTTCCAATGAGCAATATATATATATCGATATATATCGATATAGCACGATATATATCGACGAGGTCTTTTATGTTTCCTAATCCTAAAACTGTTGAAATACGCGGTTTCAGCGTTTCTTTGACATATGCACTGGGCAAGGTAAGAAGAATTATCTGACGTTGGGTAGACTGTCTTAGCGTAGTGCGAACGAGTTGGAATAGGAACAACGGACCCTTGGATGCCCGACAATTAACACATTTGTTTTCCATTTAAATTTTATTCAATAATTACATAAAAACCTACATAAATTTCTTAGACTATCTTCATGCAGTATATTGCTTGTGTTACGCTTTCGGCGTGGGTAGCGGCCATGCAAAGTGCATTCCGATGCACTGGCACTGAACCGTACGTATTTCAACAGTTTTATGATTGAGAAACATAAAAGACCTCGTCAGTATATAGCGTGCTATAGCACATTGGAAAGATAATTTTATGCTCTACAACATGAGATTGAAAACCCATGATTATTTTCCATATAAGAGAATGACGCCTCTCCAAATTCTAGAGGCCGCTGAGACCGTTAAAGTGAATATTTTCAAATTCTACTTTTGTTGCTTTATAAAGCAATATCTTGCCTGTTTAAGACCAAATTTTCACGAATATTGCTTTATTGTGTACGAAAAAAAGAACGCGACTGTGCGACCATCTCTGCAAGTTTCATCGGGACCTCGAATATTAAACGTCGCACAGCTCGCCAAAATAGAGATTATAGACTCCCGGACCCATTCCAATCGTTTGGTCGTGTTAAAAGGTACCTATAAAGAGCTTTTAAGCGAAATCTAATTTTGCCGGCTCCCCGGTCATTTTGCTGTGGAATGCATATGCGATACTCTCGCAAATCACTTCATATGCATTCCACAGCAATGTTTGTTTGCATAAAAGGGGAGTTGTGATAAAATTCCGCACTGGTCTATTTGCAAATCTGCTCTCTGGTTTATTTTTCTTATCTCTCATGCAGTAGGAGATGTCTTCTTCCTCTTGAAAAGAAAATCTCTCTTCTACGATAAAGACACAACTGCAGTGAATCCACCTCTCACCTCACCATGGTGCTGTTTTATGACCATTTTCTCGAGCTCTCTTTCGACTCCTCCTTGTCATCGTCTCCCCCTTTTTATGTCGTTTTCTTTCGGATAAATTATGCGCCATTCCAGCTCAAAGCAGATAGTAGCCATCTGTTCTACTTACTTAACCAGCTCGTGCACAACTGAAAAAAGTAATAGTACGAACTATCAAACTGAACTAGTTGTAACGATACTTTAGTACCTTATTCATTCAATAATTCATCACGGGTACGTTCTGATTACTTTGTTATGGAAAGATAAAATGTGTAAAATCGAAGTTCGAAGAGAAGTCACACAGAAAGTAGCCCTTGTGTCTTTCCAGTGATAAGTGATATCAGCTGCAAACGCCTGATAAAAGAACATAAAGGAAAGGAAAAACAGTGAAGAACTGTGTCGGGCGTCCGCAAATAGTTGCTCTTTTTCAATCTTCGGTTTAATGAAATTATTAAATGAGCTTTTCAATTACCATTATAATAAGATGTAAATTATGACAGTTGTAAATTGGTTTACCGTAGAGTATGCTTCTCCTACTACTCTCGCTCCTGGCAGCACACCGCTGCTCAAGTGGCCAGCAGGTAAATATGTATTTTTATCGACATTAAATAGATTAATCTGACAACATTTGTAAAAGCAAATTCAGTAATAATGTATTAAAAAAGTAATAGCAGTTCTCGTTTTTACTATTAGAAACTTCTGCAAAAGACGCTCGCGCTAAAAACTGCACGTTTCTTCAGGTGCCAACAGTTCAAACGTCGATGGGCGCCGTGCGCGGCTTCCATGTTGACTATGGCGATGACGTCACGCAACTCTACTCGGGCGCAGCCGATGTCTTCCTCGGAATACCGTATGCCATTCCGCCTCTCGGAGAGCTGCGATTTAGGGTTTGTTTGGTTTTATTTTTTTTTAATCGTTTTTTTTTAAATATAAACTTATGGTTAGACTGGCGCTATTTTTTTTAAATTCCGTATTCAATTCTATTATCTTTTTTTCTCTATTTAAGCTTCCTCGTAAAATTTGTTCTTATGGCGCTGCTGGCATAAATGCGACAGCCTACGGGTGAGTGCAACTGTACTATTTTTGGAAAAGTTTATATTTTATTGGCGACGAGCTTTTCACTTCTTTCTCTATTCTGCTCAGCTGTTTTTTTTTCTAGACCGGGTTGCCCACAAGCTCCCAATGAACAACTGGATCATGCAGACGAGGACTGTCTTCAGCTGAATGTCATGTCACCGTCGGTTGGTGCAATCGAAAATTATGTGGAATTCATGTTTACTTTCGATTGTAAAACTTGCATAGGTGACAAGCGGAAAGAAGTACCCCGTAATGGTTTGGATCCACGGAGGCACGTATGTAGCTGGCAGCGCTTATCACTACGATTATAAGGTGATTTCTGTGAGAGAAAAAAAAACGAGAAAAAAAAAATCTACATAACAATAAAAGCATTTGCTCTACTTCATTTGAAGGGAGGAGTGCGTAACTTTGTCTCGAAAGGCGTCGTCCTTGTCGTCATACAATATCGCATTGATGTGCTTGGTTGGAGCCTTTTTTAATATAATTAAAACACGAACATAATCCGACTATTTCTTCACAACTACTTTGATTGCCTCTTGCCCACCAGGATTCTTTACGACTGTTTCGGAAGAATTCCCGGCGAATCGTGGAATTTTTGACCAGGTTAGCAGATTTTTTTCTGCTTTATTTTTCATGTTGAGTCGCCTAAAGATGCAATGGCTCAATGAATGGTACAACACTATATGTTCTCAAGGCGCTACCAACGAACATTTGGCTAGGTATCATGGTGAAATTTACTTTTATGCATGATGATATTTGCATTATGCCCTGCTGGAGATCACTATAATCCCACTCTAGCTGTAACATAGAGGTGGAGGTACCGCCGATAGACTCAAAAATCATCGGAGCCACCGGGGTTCGAACCCGGGACCATCTGCTCATGAATCGTCTGCTCTACAACTGAGATACACCTGCTACGTCAATGTGATCATTCCTACATACATTGCTGCCTTTTGCCAGCTCCTCGCACTCCGCTGGGTGCAAAAGGAGATCGGCGCCTTTGGCGGAGACGCCTCTCAAGTGACAATCTTCGGAGAGAGCGCCGGCGCATGCGCAGTCTCCGCCCTTGCGCTGTCGCCGTTGTCAAAGGGTCGGTGAGAATTCGTAGTTGATCAAAACGTTGGTCATTGTGAAACGAAGAGGTACCTTCGAAAGGCTCAAAGATCAATGGAGGCACCGGGGTTCGAACCCGGGACCACATACTCAGGAGTCTACCAATGACCATGCGATCTATTCTACCCTAACTCTCCTCATTGCAAGAACCCAACAAGAACACCTGCTATTTACATAGATGAACGCTCACAGAACAAATGGAGTCCTCATCAGAAACAGTCTCTCTTCTGCAACCCTTATGTAGTAGTGCCCATAAGTCCTAAGAATGATGGCATGGTTGTAGTGGTGTACATAGCTCATTGTCAGTGGTATTGAGCCATGGTACCTCTTCGTTGTTAAAAGAGTCTTCGTAGGAAACAGACTCTCTCTCGCAAATGCCCATATGGGTGATAACAAGTAAAAAATGATGATTATTCACTGCTAATCCGTTCTGGGACGGCGTCTTGCTTTCCATTGAACGTTTTGCGCACAATTTCAGGGATAGAAAAGCCAAAATGATTAGATATGATGGAGATAAGAATAAGAGTCTGATTTGACATCTTTGATCATTCTTTCGGTGCAAAAGTCCTCGATTTTGAAGAATATTGAAGCCAGAATCGTTTAGGTCCTTCTAAAGTTAGGTTTATTGATTGAACAACAGGTAAAGATGTAGTAAAGTTATTTAAAAAAAAGAAGAGGTAACAAACGATGGCAATAAAGTGAGATTCGTGAAAAAAGGATCAATATTCATAGATCATATTATTTATTATCAAACAACTTCTTTCTCAATCTCTTTTCTTCTTTCACGGCCTTTTCCATCGAGTAATCCAGCAGTCTGGCGGAGAACTCTTGCTTCATCTCACGATGGACAGCCCAATTCCAACGTTGGACAAGTATATCGCAAAAGAGGTTTTTTTTTGTAAAAGGAACCCGATTTGCTTTTGGCAAACTTATCGCAAAAGTGGTCTCCTTCTTGTAAAAGGGACCCGATTCGCTATATGCAGTGAGCACTTTCAGTTGTGTAATTTCACTGAGAGCGCTTGGGAGCAAAGTGACTTTTCTTCCCTTGCACAATGCATGCAAGACATCGACTGGCGCACCTTTGTCAACATAAAGATGGTAATTTGGGAAGAAAGAAGTTTATATCCTCTGCGATTTCTTTTACTTTACATTCTTTACGTTAAAGGAGGGAGATCACCGAAAAATTATGTGATATTTCAAATTGCCGCGGCCCTCCGCACTCTCATTCACGTGTGCTATTTTCACGCAGCGGGTTTGTGCAACCTGCGAAATAGCACGCGAGAATGAGAGTGAGGACTCACAGGGCAGACGCGGCAATTCGAACCTGCATTAAATATTTTACGGTGATCGCCATCCTTTAAAACGGAGAACGAAATCAGGAAAAAAGCATGTTCAAGCCTTTGCAATTCATTTAGAAACAAAAAATTAGGAATAACGGGTCGTAAGGCTATTCTTTAACAATTAACGTATGTCATAAATCTCTGTCTCATTGTCACAGCCGAAAACAGTGCACCACATGTCAGTCTACGCGGACGGCTTCCTCTTCCCGGACACGCTGGCTCGGCTTGCACAGCAGAGGCCGAATTATCCGACAATGCTCGGCAATGTATTGAGCGAAGTGTTGATCGGTACAATATTTCTTTAGTGTTTATAAATTTGCATCATTGATTGAAGCTGCTATTTTTATTGTTCGAGAGCTATAATCTAGAAGTGGCGGAATATTGTAACTAGCAAGGAGAAGTACAGAGAGATAGAGAAATGTAGGAGGACTGGTAATGGACAGAGAGAAAGAGAGAAAGAGAGAAAGAGAGAAAGAGAGAAAGAGAAAAAAAGAGAGAGAAAGAGACAGAGGTCAAGAAGGAGAAAGAGAGAGAGAGAGAGAGAGAGAAAGAGAGATATAAAGGGAGAGAGAGAGAGCGAGAAATAGAAAGAGGGAATATTTTCAGTGTTCACCGATATTCTCCCAGACGCCCCAGGAGCGCCAGCTGATCTCTCGACATTTAATTCATCTATCTTCGAAAATTTCATCGCTCTAAACTTTCCTTACCTCGAAGGTGACTTACTTATGATATTACAAATATAAGTATATATTTACTTTCTGCTGGTAACTATGGTAAAAAACACATGTTTTTGAAGAGTCCACGGTTAAGCAGCGCAGTCTTTACAGAAACATTATTACAAGCAGAAAGTAGGTAATTGTTTACTCTTTACTTCTAAGACAAGAAGCACCTGCTATCCGACATCCTCACTCGTGTCTACAAGCGAGAGCGCGATATTTCTGACAGCGACAACCTTGAATGGTTCAAGCTCGCCGTCGAGGTTCAAAAGATAATAATATATTATTACCGTATTTTCTCTATTTGTACCCCTTTGTACCCTCTTTCAATTCTCCTGCGAGAAGGGGGCACTATTAGGGGGGGGCGTTCTATTAGAGGGGGGGGGGGTTCTATTAGAGGGAGGGGTACTATTTTTCAATACCCTTGCGAGAGGGGGGCATTATTAGAGGGGGGGGGGAGGTGGGTTCTAATAGAGAGAGGGGCACTAATAGAGAAAATACGATTCTCGCATTCGTCTTTTTTCCAGTGTAAATTTCGCTTCAAATTATGAAAAAAATTAAAACTTAAAAACAATATAATATTAGAAATTAAGGCGCTCAGCGACCTAATGTTCACAAGTGCTCTTCGCTTCGACGCAACTTATTATGCAGCCAACGGAAATCCGCATCTGTTCCTTTACACTTACGACTACATGAGCGTCTTTGGAGGGAACGTAACATACGGTGGATGGCGAGGTGCGTGCAGTCCATTATTATTTTCAACCCATAGAAAATAATATAATTGTGTCAATATTCTAATGTATTAATAGCATAATATTATTGTTAAGTTGATTCAATATTCTAGTGTTCAATAACATAAATATTATACTTGTTAAATTGTTTAACACCTTGTACCTTCATACATAGCTGTACCTCACGGAAGCGAGCTTCAATTCTTGTGGAAATTCAAGTCGCACTGGGAGTCGAAGGAGTTGAGCGGCAGCATAACAGAAGACGACAAGGCAATCGCGGACTTTCTCTCCGACACCTGGACATCTTTTGCGATTAAAGGGTATGGAGAACATATGTTCATATGCTTGTGTAACACAAGAGTTATACGGCAAATAATTGTTTTTGTTTTTTTTCAATTTATGTCGAAGCTTCTTATTTTCAAAACTTGCATGATTCAGAATAAAAAATATGTTTCTTAGGATTAAATAAATCTTAGGAAGCCGTCGCCTGATTGGCCTGCCGTGTCCAGCCTTGAACAAATGGAGTACTATCGAATCGTGGCTCCACGCGGACATGTCGAGTCGCAATACGCGCAGAATGCTCATGATGTCTACAATTCGGTTAGGCATACTTAGAGATTATTATAGAGAGAGAGAAAAAAAGTGAGAGAGAGAAATAGAGTGGGAGAGAGAGAAATGGAGTGAGAGAGAGAGAGAGTTAGCAAATGATAAGTAGAACATCATGCGGCCACGATCTTCCTCGCTTTCTCACCCATTCAAACTTTAGATTATAAAGACTAACACTATAATTAAAACTTCTCAGAGAACTGCCAAAAAATCGTAATTTTTAAGATAGTGTCTTAACTTTTCTATTCTCAACGATTGGAGGGTGCATTTGGAGCGAATTGAGATTTTAACTGTTTCCTTTATTGAAACCGGAGCCAAAGCATCACTCTTTTTTTCCTTTCTCAGATCTTCCAGTCGTTAGTCGGCGAATTTCCTCCCCAAAACAATGGGCCGCAAGCTCGGAAGTGGCTGGACGAGCACTACCTCCCGAAGATTCGCGCTGAATACGAGCGCTCGATGAAGTGCTAACTTTGCGAATCTACTTTTGCAATGATGACTTTCCTTCCTCTTAAACAATGATATCCACTTTATAGATTAATGATTGTCAAACGAAAACCCTAAAAATTTCTTATATTTAGCTGATTCATGTGAATCTGTCTTCCTTGTTGTTAGTTAGCATTAGCACATTGTGTTTGCCACTTAATGAAAATAATGCTTCAAAATAAATGGCCTTATCGCGTAATGAGTACGACATACTTATGTACATAATCAGAAACTATGGTTACCACTCAAGGACTTTAATTTTCTTGAGAGTGTTGCGCATTTATCCGCGAATGCGTTCAAGAATGGCCTGTGCTAAAGTTTAAAAAAATCGTCAATCACCGTCGAACAAATCGTCGAACAGACTTCTTCGCCTTCCGCCATCAACGAAACATGCTCTAAGTCCAATTAGACTAGCATCCAACTTTGATGTTCCTCGTCCAAAAAGATGTTGCGTTTTTGAGTCCTTTGCAACTAGCAATCCTAAACGAGAAGGAAGACTACTCTCTCTATACATTTATTTTCATGCGTCTGTCTAATGTGCAATTAGTTGCCATATGTACATAGAAGCTCGAATTTTGAAGACACAATCTGTCCTTAAGCAGCGATTCGAATTGCTTATATTGTCATATCCACACATTCTTCGTTTAAAATTAAATATAACTGCAAATAAATAAAAAAACACTGCGTCGCAATTCCGATTACACCTTTCTGCTACGAACATACATCTTCTCTACTTGGAGCAATTGATCTTGACATCACGAGTGACTCATGTACATTTTGTACAAATTCAAGCGTTTGAAACTTTGGCCACTTTTGGCCAGCTTCCTCAATATAATTTTGATCTCCTTTAAAAGAATGCATGCATCCATTGTTGCAGCAAAAACAAATCGCGGGCTACAATTGTTTGTTTTTGCCATACTCCGGTAACCTTCCGTTCGCCTCAGCGTCTTTTTAGATGACTACAAGTGTTCATTCTTCTAGGCCAACTTGACCTGCGGCATGAAGTGCCATTTGAATTAACAATCCTAACCTAAGCACGCGAAAGGCGCATTTCGTCTGACTAGCGTTGCTGACTCGATCTACAAGATCAAAGATCACACTTCACTTGAAGTAGCTCGCTAAGTGATGCAAGCCTATGACGTCTGGTTCTTCTTCGCATGCATTTATCTGCCATCGTTGCTTCTTCTCTACGTCGCCTAGTTCGTGACCATCTGCCGAAACTGGAAAAGCGAATTCCGCAGTCCCTTCTACAAGATTTTCGTCTTCGGAGGAATTGTGGTCAGAATTGCGTTTTTATGTTTTTGTTTATAAAATAATAAAAAGTGTTTGCTATTATGCTGCAAGGCTGTCTTCAGGACATCATCGCTTTCGTCGACAACTTCACTGCCTATCGCATTCCGATCACTTCTTTCGTAAACGGTTGGGTCCTAGAGAACGCAGCATTCTTCGCCATCTGCTACCGGTAAGTGCACAAAAATATTACTTGTACCTGTTTCAATATCTAATTAGTCCCGTCAAGATTCCATAATCTTCCAACTATTGACACATTGATTATAATCCCAATGATTGATGTAGAAGCCCGTTTAAGTTCATGGCTATCATTGCAGTTTTGCATTCTACATCAGTGGTGCGCAGACATGCCTCTCGATGGCTGTCGCTGTGAATCGCTATATCGCCGTCACTCTTCCGACACGAACAAATGTAAAGAGCAAGAAGTTCTTATATTTTTCTGGTTACACAAAGAGGAAATCAAATTCGTTTGATTTCATTAATTTGTGACAACGACTAATGAGTGCGCATAAGCTATGTACGTACCCATTTTTCAGTTGCAAAACAAGATAGCCGTGTTCTCCATTGCCGCATCATGTGTTGTGCCTCTGACGACCTCGTGGCCTGCTTTGATCATGATCATGATCCCCACATATTTCGCGACAACGACGGATGGCGGAAGCATCATATACCTAGCTACAGTGCGGCTTCCCATTCCAGATGTATGAATGTACTCGCCTATTAAGAAAAGTAGTATAAAAATTTTTGAACAAATACATCTACAAAACACACCGTCCATACAAATTAATTAACATTATCTAGGTTATCGTTTATCACCGTTGTTTTTGAAGGCTTTGCAGTGGATAAAGAACGCGTTTCTCTTCGTGCTGGTGGTCGTGAACATGCTGGTGACGTCAATGCTGTACGCACGAACCGTGTTCGTGTTACGCGGACACGCCGACGCGACATGCAACGCGACACGCGACGCGACAGGACGCGGCGTGCAAGCGGAACGACGCCTCGTCTACCTCGGCATCGGCCAACTTGTCATTGACTTCATCTACTCGTTGGACCAGGCACATCCATCTTTCACAGCACAATAACTCACAAGAGATATTCTTTGCTCTTTAGATCTGCCCAGATGGGCACATGTGTAGTATTTTTCTTCAAAATTGTTATTTTTCTAGTGTGTTTCCTTTGAAATCGAACATATTCGATCAAAATGGAAAATGGCGTGCTTGCAGCTGCTCAAGGTGATTCTTCCGCTATCCGTCTTCAGCCTTGCGAATCGGCACACGAGCGCGGTGCTTATCAACGAACTGCGCAGCATCTCGCCTGCCCTCCTTCTTATCTGCGTCAGCCAACGCGTTCGACATGTATTGCGTCACAATTCAACGTTTATAGATTAAAACACAGCTTAACAAACGCTATTCCTTTTTGTGCACAAACATTAATGAAACATTCGTAAATAGAATCCGAAAAGAAATTCTGGGTCTGCAAGTGAATAGGATTCCTCCGAGAAAACTGTACAAGATTTTAGCAGTATTTCTAGATCATCTCGATCTTGTAGCTGTAAGCATTACCTTTAGAATTGATAATGTCATTAACATGCCGGAATTTAATGAAATGTAACAAAAAAAATTAAAATTTCATCGATATGCATGCATGTATTATCTATTCTGCTTAAAATAACAAAAGGAAGTTGTGTTCGATTGTTCATCAAATAATTTAAAGAGCACGAATCCCTAACTGTGCTCGACTTATTTTCAGAACCTGTCCTGCCGAAGCAACGACAAAAGCATAACACCCCCTGTCACCAAGGTTGTCTTCCACACATGAATCTGGCTTAAGTCGTTGTTATAAGAGCTTTTTTTTCTAATATGAATGAATAATTTTAAGATTGTTTTAATAAATACTGGGAATCTATTTATGCTAGATATAGAAATAAAAAAAATTCCATCTACATGCATCTCCGTAGCCTGATGTGTTACCGTTCACTCGTCGCTCTGTATAAAGACAAAATTGAACTCGGTCGAAGAAGAAAAAAACTTGGAAATAGACACGGAAATGAACCAAACGAAGAAAAATAATGCTCCCAAAAGAAGAAAATGGACAGAATATGGCAAGTGGCAGACATCCTACATTCCACAATTTTTGTGACAGAAGAAGTAAAGGGTAACATTCCGGCACTTTTATGACAGAGGAAGAAAAGCGCAAAATTCGGGCACTTTTGTAAAAGAAGAAGTAAAGTGCAACAACGAAGAGGTCACATCGAGCAGAATGAAAGAAAAGAATAATGTCGTCAGGCCTACGTCAGCAGCATGTTGATGAAGGCCTGATGATGTACAGTCCCGCCCAACATTTCAGGTACATAAATTAATTAGATTAATTAGAATAATTTAAATAATTTCAATTGGAATTTGAGCGATATTAGGCACTTTTACGCAATTTCTTGTGTTTGTTAGGATGGTTTTTGACGTGCTGAACAAGTACATACAGTCAGATTTTAAAAAGAATTTCAAATGACGGTTTAAAAACTAATTCGGCCGGTTTTAGGATTGTCATGACCGTCTTTTAGGTGCTGTCGTCTTGTGTTATCGAAGGCACCTAAAACACGGCCGTGAGCCCTTCTAAAAACGGCCGAATCCGTTTTTAAACGGTCATTTTTAAAATCTGACTATATGTTCAGCATGTCAAAAACCACCCTAACAAACACAAGAAACTGCTTAAAAGTGCCTAGTATCGCTCAAATTCCAATTGAAATTATTTAAATTAATCTAATTAATTTATGTACCTGAAATGTTGGGCGGGGGGGGGGGTATGACAAAAGCGCAGCGGACAAAAGCGCAGCGGTCAAAAGCGCAGCGGTCAAAAGCGCAGCGCTTGCAATAGTGCATGTATAACGACAATGTTTTACTACTCAATTTGTTTAAATCAGTTTGGAATTCTTGATAACAGATCTGTTTAATTGCTAAGGCCATTTTACGCCCATTATTACTTATTACTTCTAACAGTAGGCAAATATCGAATTAATTCACAAATCTTGTAACTTTATCATGTATTCTGATCAATTTTTAATTCAATTTACAGAACAACAATATCAATCGACAAGAATAACCGGGCCAAAACACCCATCATCTACAAACAAACATATGTATGTATGTGAAATTTTACAGGAACAAACTTTTCAAGCAAAATTTAAGTCAACAAATTTCTCAGGCTTTAATAACAAACGCAGGATTACAGTCATTATCGCACTCTCAGCATCTTTCAAAAACTTAGAAATGTTCATGATTACAGTTTACATACTGAAGCAAACAGATATGTAGGTTTAATTGAGATTGCTTGAAACGTTTGTTCCTGTAAAATTTCACATACATACATATGTTTGTTTGTAGATGATGGGTGTTTTGGCCCGGTTATTCTTGTCGATTGATATTGTTGTTCTGTAAATTGAATTAAAAATTGATCAGAATACATGATAAAGTTACAAGATTTGTGAATTAATTCGCTAATTGCCTACTGTTAGAAGTAATAAGTTATAATGGGCGTAAAATGGCCTTAGCAATTAAACAGATCTGTTATCAAGAACTCCAAACTGATTTAAACAAATTGAGTAGTAAAACATTGTCGTTATACATGCACTATTGCAAGCGCTGCGCTTTTGACTGCTGCGCTTTTGACCGCTGCGCTTTTGTCCGCTGCGCTTTTGACCGCTGCGCTTTTGTCCGCTGCGCTTTTGTCCGCTGCGCTTTTGTCATACCCCCGTTGGGCGGTACTGTATGTATGTACATATGTATGCACATACATATGTATATGTAATAGCAAATTACAAGTCCTGTTTTACACTGTAAGATAAATCTGTCGTGAGCAGAATATAAAATCGGGCGCGGTTTATTGACGCGAAATATAAAAAGAACGAATATTGGTAAAGATGAATAAAAGACTTGGACGACTATTATTATTGTACAAATAAATGCTACAAAGTAAGCCGGAATCAAGGCTGGGCCTGCAGGAGGCCACGAGTAACGGTTTCCAATCCGGCGCTGTTCCTGTGGAGCCAACCCATACCCTGGGGCAGTACTCTTCGTAGTAAGCACTTAATATTGTAGTTGACAATAATATTAATAATGCCTGTTTCAGTGCCTGCATGCGCTGTCGGTGACTAACATCGACGATCAACTCCCGTCAAGTGGCATTGTTGGCCGTGAGTAGCCAATCGAAATCGACAAAAAAAACTGAGAGAATAAAAGTAAATAGGAATGTTTCATAACCTTTTCTTGAGCTTTCATATCCAAGATTAGTGCACCTACACCATCTTGTAAGCCTACTCTTGCTTTCTAGAGAGAAAAAAATCACATGCTTCTAATTGAAACTTGAAAGTTCCGAATTCCGAATTCCGAATTCCGAATTCCTATTACCGAATTTATGAATGGGGCCTTCCGAATAATTTATTCCGAGTTCCTTTATGAAAATTTTCATCCCTGAACGGCAGCATGAAATGCGCCCCCATTCTAAGAGGCGTCCGTTCAATTGCACTGAAGCGAGACTGGCTGAAAGATAAGCTGAGCAGGCAAAAGAAGGAAGAGAAAGAATGATGACGAAGAAGAGAAGAGAGAAGTAAAGCACAGAGAAGGGCTATGAATTTCGTCATACATATGTACGTGCTGGCCATTTCTCTTCTCTGTTCATCTTCTTCTCCTTTTTCCTCTTGTTTACGCCCTAGCTCCCCCTCTCGTTCTGAGACACCATTTCGCCTTCCCCAGCACACAGGTTTTCACTCTAACATCGATCCTCCTTTCTTCCCTTCCCACCACTCTCCCCCCTCTTCCTCTTCTCTCTTTCCTTCTCTCTCTTTGATTCTGGCCCACCTCTCCCTCCCTATTTTTATTTTTCTCTGCCTCTCCCGCTCTCCTCTTCTTATCGATGAATGCGCTTCCGTTATAAAGTGCTACCCCGTTGCTGCACAAAGTGGCTGGGCGCTGCTCGCTCCTTCATCTTGCAAGGATGTTTAACATTCTGGAATGTTCTGTTCTTATCTCTCTCTCTCTCTCTCTCTCTCTCTTTGTTGCTCTGTTTCTTTTGCTTTGCTTTCCACTCAGTGTCACTCAAGCAATTAATCAATCAGTCAATCAATCAATCAATCAATCAACGCTTTAAGTCAATGGGTTAATGGATTCCATGGAGTCTTCGCCATTCTTGGGGATTTGATGCATTTTGGAGGAAGTTAGCACCAAGGATCTTGGTAAAGTCGTCACGCCATTTCGTAGCCGGAGTACCTCGCTTCCGCTTACCATTAGGTCCACGTGGATACCACTCCGCGATAGCACGGGCACATCTCCTCTTAGAATTGCTTTCTGACCCATTAATTCTCTCCTTGTTTCTTCTTTGTTTATTCGGTTCCCTTCGCTTGACATTCATTCTGTTGATTCTCACTAGTTTACTTTCTTTCAGTCATAGAGATTATACGAGAGAGAAAGACAATCTATCTCGCTGAGAGACATGTCTAAAAAGAAAGAAGAGAAGTTGCGTTCTTCTCTTCTTTTTTTACAAAAGGAAGTTTTTCGAAAGAAAAACTGAAAAGTTTATCAAACTATGCAATCTGTTTAAAAGACAGAAAGGTGCAACTTGATCCTTTCAGTGCATTATCTACATTCTTTCAGTAACATGCTACTGCTTCCAATCTTTCTATGTATCGTGCTATTTTCGCCATTTTCAACAACTGCCGATGAAAAAGGTATGATCATGGTAGCTTTCTTGGCGATGAGTGAATCATATTCTAGACTTAGAATTAGTCATTTTAAAGCTAAAAAAAACACATATCTTTCTTTGCAGCAGACTCTACAAGAGCAATCGGTGCCAAGTTTATAAACTTGCAATACTTTGAGGTAAGACCGATCGATCACTTCAAAACTTTGACCCATTCAAATCGCACATTTCAGAAAGTGGACCTTCCGATTGCGATTATCAAGAGGCATACCGACGACTACATTGACCCGACGTTCTATAAATCTGACGCATTTATCGACGGCTATAAGAAAGCATGCCGGTTTGGCGACAGGTAAGATCTTGTTTTGTTGTTTAGTCATTACTTAATTTATTTAATAAAATACACATTTCAGTGCACCGGCATCGATACTGGAGGTATGAGTTTATTGTTTCTGATTGCTGATAATTAAACAAGACAAAATTACTTTAGTATTTGAAAATTCGACTGGTGGAGACCTGTAATGATCCTGTCACGCCAACAGAGGCACAAGCAATAGCGGACCATCGCGCATATTTGATGCGGGTATTTCTTCGATTGCGAGTGGAAAACGAGCCTCTTCCAGACCCCGGCCTCTACTTGTCGGGTAATGAAAAACATTGCCAATAATATACTATAAGTATTCAGACTATAGATAGAATCAGCAGTGAAAATTTTATTACATTTGATCTAGTTTGGAGGAAAATATGCCAGAAAAACCAAAATATGCACTTTTATTGCAGGCTACTGTATATGGATGTTTTGATGCAACAATATATTGCAAAGTTTTTGGCCATATATGAGGAACTCCACAAAGACGTTCTGAATGAAGATCTGGACGTCTTCAAGCGCTAGTTTACAAACTACCGAAAAGCTGTTCAGGCATTTTTCACAGAACTGCGAAATCGAGCGTCAATTGAGAAAGTGGAGAATGATGAACCACCGTAAGCACTATTTGTTTTATGAAAACTTAAAAAAAAACTTGTTTATCTTCCACTCAATGTTCGACGTTAATCTCGCTGCTTCAGCTGTCTTCTACGTGCACTGATTACAAAATCAAACTTTAATTATCACGACATTGAGGCGTTTGCGTTGAAGCTGAAGCAACAGTTGCTTGAAGTGGCCAGTTAAAATTTTCCGTCTTAATTATTAACTTTAGACTTTAGAAAAAAAGCTTCAGACTTTTTGTTATTATTAAATTTAGACCTTTATCGCGGGTATATGCGCTAATGTCGCTTATGACGGACATGCCGCATCCGTCGACAAATATACTATGCGAATTGTTAGCGAGGTGGCTCTAATTTCGTCACACACATCAAGATGGCTCAATGACTCACTTGTACGTCGCCTCTCGAAATATATGTTAACAAGATTTTATAGTTTCATATTGAAGTATATTAAATTATGCATATTAAAGTATATAAAAATGTATATTAAAGTATATAAAAGTATATTAAAGTATATGAAAGTATATACAAATATATTAAAGTATATTAAAGTATATTCAAGTATATTCAATTTTCTGCTAATTATATGCCTGTTTTTGTAGATATCAGCGTGGCCCTCAGCTCACAATGAGATTCTGAGGGAACAGCTCATGCGAATCGTGCCAAAACCAGGATACGTCGACGACAGAAATTTGAAGATGGTGGCAAATCTCACACATCCACTACTCATCAACACGGGAATACCCAAGCCAGTACTTGTTTAGTTTTGGTTTTTATCTTAACTGTATTATTGTTCTGCTCTCACCGATCTATTTATTTATTTGTATACATACAGTACCGCTCAACGACGAGGGGTCAATGCTGTATTGGCTATAGCGGAAGCGGCCATATTGGCCAAGTGGAATATCTCGTTGTAGAAAATATTTTCAGAAAAATTACATATCAAGATGAGATCCTTGAATTTTTCTTCTCTAATCTAGGTAAGAAAAATCTTGAAAATTTGTGAAATTAGCATTTTCATCCGTGACATACTGTCTGCGTTATTATATAGTGGTTCGAACCCCAAGCGGAGCAAATGTTTTGCTGCAATTGTCAAGAATTGTTTAACGTGGTTAGTGAAGAAAAATTCAAGGATCCCTTTTTGATATGTAATTTGCCTGACAACGCTTTCTGCAGCGAGATATTCCTCTTGGCCCATTTGGACGCGTCCGCTATAGCCAACGCAGCATTGACGCCTCGCCGTTGAGAGGTACTGTACATATATCATAATAACTGGTAAAGTCGAATGTTTTAGCCATGACTACGAGATGCTAATCGTCCGAGCTGAAGATGTGGAATACGAGCACTATTTTGAGGGCATAGGCAGCTATTGCTCTCTTAATAAGGGAGCATTCGGTTTTGATACGGTCATCGGTCGAATACGGCTCAACTCTGCGAATCAGCAGGAGACATGTAATAATCACTTTACAGCATTGTATACACATGTATTGGAGAAAACACATGTATTCTTACAGTTAAAGTCGAGGGAAGAATGCTATGCTTGAGCAATGACGCAGACGACTTAAATATTACCATTCAGTATGAAATGAAGTAAGTCCTTCGTTAAAAAATAGTGTAATGACAATCACAAATACTCTTTAAACTTGAAAGTAATAGAAAATAAAATGAAATTGCAGTGAACTCTATGACACAACTCTTCCATTGATTGCTGATACGTTGAAAAAGAAGATCGGTAAAGAATTCATCACGCATCACGACTTTCATTGCTGGGGCATCGTGCGCGAATGGTCACCACAGTTTTGGAATCCATGTCCCACAATTGACTATTGGTCATCTTCATATAATTTTGTTGATTTGAGCAGCATCACCACTTTAAGTTATAGAAATAAAGGTGCGCTTTTCCAACATTGTGAGGAGTTTAGATTTTTCTTCTTTGCGTAGTTCTCAAGAGTTGTTCAATTGTTCTGAATGGAGTGTAATTTGGGACCGCTTAGTGTTGTCAGTTTTGACGGTAACAATAGTTGTCACAATTATTTTTTTCTCTACAATTCATCTACAAATTATCTCTCTGCTCTCATCTCCCTCTCTTCATGGATAATGCAAGTTCGCACGCGAAGTGGTGTGCAGACCCCGCACAGCGCCTCGCGCACCTATTCAGCCCCCCTGCTATTTCCCGCAGGATTCCCTCTCCTGCTCTTCATCGACCGATATTTGCTTCTCGCCTCTTGCCCTCTTCATTCATTCATTGTTTGTTGCTCGAGTGTGCAGTGTTACTCTTTGTAGTACCTCCAGCTTTTTTGCCTACCTTAGAGGGGTTTCTTGCACCATTATTCACATAGCACTCGTCGCTGTGAATAAACACAAAACTTGGAAATAGAGACGGAAATGAACCAAATGAAGAAAAATAATGCACCCAAAAGAAGGAAAAGGACACAATATGACAACTGGCAGACATCCTACATTCCGGCACTTTTGTGAAAGAAGAAGTAAAGGGGAACAAGGAATAGGTCACATCTCGCAGAAGGAACGAAAATAATGATATCCTCACGCCTTCATCAGCAGCATGCTGATGTATGGTGGCAAATAATGTGTTTTACACTGCACCAGACAAATCAGTCAATATTAGAAAAGATGACTAGGGCGACTATTATTATTGTCTTTAGGCAACAGTAATAATGCCTGGTTCAGTAGAGCCTTTATGCTAACATCGACGATCCACGCACCGCCAAGCGGTAATGCAGGCCGTGAGCAGGAGCCATTTGGAATACTCTCACAATCTCTTTGGACGACGAGATCGTTCGGAGAGACTTCGAAGATGCGGGGCTATCGAGGTTGTCTATGCAGTCGGAAAAGCTGGCTACGACGCGGCCAATAAGTTGAAAAAATAATTTTTCACCGGCATTTTTGTATGGTGGCAAATTATCCGGCATTGACTGCGTCTGTCGAAACACTTTTGTTTTAAAAATATCTTGCTAGTCTCTATACGATAGGCCCAAAATTGCAGATGAAATAAGGAAATGTTTCAAGAACTCATTTTAGTTTCTTAATTATTGTTGACGTAAGAAAAATAAAGTGGCAATTAGAGGCAAAAATAACGTACATAGATCAAATTAAGCTTGGCGCTGAAGAAAACGTGAATTATTGTTGAATTATTGTTCGAGTTGTTATTGTTATTTCATTAAGCTATGAATAGCTTACAGTAAGTGCATCTTAATCTATGTAATACGAGAGAGCAAATATCGATTTCGGTAACAGAACCGTGAGCAGAAAAACAACATAAGGAATGCAATTTAATGCGTACAGAAGTAAATTGGATTTGAAGTAATACTATTCAGACGACTACAATATTAATAAAATTAAAAAAAAGTATTCAAGCAAATACAGCATGCCATAAAACACGCATCACAGGAATATGAGCACAAGAACTACTAATCAAATGTCCAGACATTCTGATATTCGTCTACATGTGTTTGACGACAGAAGAAACAAATAACCAACTTGCGCAGGTGGCAGCTGTGATCTTTGGAAATAAGAACAGGAGTGTGTGTGTGTGTGTGTGTGTGTGTGTTTCGATGTTCCGCATGACTTTATTTATCCGATTGCGTAATAGCTATACAATCAAGAACTGCGGGATATTCAGACGAGTCGCTGACTGGAAATTGAATTTTGGTCTTACGCGACCAGAGTAACGTCAAACTTCCTTGTCCCTCCACACAGCCACCACGGCAGAAGTGAACGCCGCATAGAGTGCGAAAACGCGAGAAAACACCGAAAATATCAAGAGATTTCGTGAGCAAAAAAACATTCGTCAACCCTTCCAGTCACAATAACCTTTTAAACATTAAAATTTATTGCCACTACCAGAATGGCGCAACACATGATACCGCCTGAAGTGCAGTTGATATAGACCCGGCGGCCAGGTGGTCTGTGTAGGGCCGGAGATTCTACAAGAAAGTCATTAATTATTGGGCTATGGAGTCTTTTAAAGAATAAATAAAAACCCTTATTACCAAATGTATGTAGGCAAATAAATAGATGAAAAACACAAGGTATAATAAATAAAAACTTAATTTTTAGTGCATAAATATTTGATTAGGACTTTTTATTACGATTAGTTGTTTACCACGTATATTATTTGTGATGAAGTCATAAATTCTAATTTTCTTCATTAAGAGTTCCCTCAGGCAAACGACCACTGAGATGTAAAAGATGAAGTGGGTCGCGAAGCCGACGACTGAAGTGACGACAACGCCGCTCTCTGCCTTTGCTCTCGCATCCACTTTGTACGGCGTCTGCGCGGGTCGACGCCGCCGGCCGCACGCCAGAATGGCAACGAGAACGGCGTTCACGACAAGAGTCACGATGCACGAGAGGGCATACAACGACTTTTGTACGAGAAAGGTGAGCTGAAAGAGGAAATGGAGACGAATGGAATTACTTATGTTTCTTATATTTATTTTTTTTAAGTTGTTTTCTTTTTAAAATAAAATATATATTTCAAAACCAAACAAAAGAAACGACGAAACTGACGTGGTCATCTCCGTTATGGATCAAGAAGATCGACCGGCCATCGGGCAGCCTGTGCGGAATGTAGTGAAAGTCAGCAAAGACGCTCGGTGCAGTGACCGGAAGGGGAAGAAGAAAGATGAGAGCGGTCGAGATTTGATAAAGGCGCTTCTCGTTCTGAATCTTTTTCGTTACTTTAAGAATACGTTCAAAAAAAAACTTTTAAAAGCCCTGCGAGTAGACACTCTCTCATTCTCGTGCGCTATTTCGCAAAAAAAACGCTGCGTGAAATTTTTTTAAAAATTTCAGTGATATTTTCTATTAATTTTCTACTAAAAAAACAATCTAACTCTTTTATTGAAAATGGGGAATGCAATGGCGAACAGACGATTTAGGGCTAGCGTAAAGCACGCTTGTAATTCTGCACCTTGACAATAATACAGAATAAAGTTGAATATTTTTGCGAGTCCTGTCCGCTCGAGTAAGTCGTACCTCAACATGCGCCTAATTAGATATCTTTTTTTGCTATTATTTATATTACTTGTGAAATCTTTCGCAAAGCTCAAAATAATCCAAACCATCCATAAAATGAAGGCCATGTCGTAAACATGAGAAGAAAGAGGACAGTTATGTAAACGGCCAAATCCTTCAAAATATATTATTCAGTCAGTTATTGATTTGTTGTTGATATAGTAACGGATATTATTGATTTGATTAAGATTGCGTTTTCTAACTGTCATGCCAGCGATGACGATAATGCGGAAAGTGTAGAGGGACGAGTAGAAGTGGCTGAGGACAATTCTGACGTAGACGAATAAGGCAAGAGGAAAAGTGAACGAGCCAATCAAAATCATTAGCATAGTGCTGAGCTGCTTCAGTCGTTCGATGTCATCCATCGGAAAATTAACTGACATTTTTCAAAATGACCAACTTTCTGAATGCACTAATTAGAGGACGAAAAAGAATTGTATCTAATGAGCAACATTTTGAAGACACTAATTAGAGGATAAATAATTGTAAAATAATTAATTGTCGGCTTATTACTTTCTTTACTTTATTTACGCACACTGAAGTGAGACATGGGTGGTAGTGAGAAATTTAACAGTGAAAAATAAAATTAACAAATAAATATAACGTAGTGTAATATAGCATTGGCTTGCTGGTGCGAAAATGTGTTCTTTATCATTACACAATATCAGAATGAGAGAAAAGTAATATAGATTTGCATCGAGGATAACTCATTCGTATAAGTTTTGTTGCTCAAAAGTGTCTTCTGAAATTGGATTGGTTCGCCGAAAGAGAGGCTAGTCTGATAAGACTGGCAATAGGTAGATAGTGTTGATTGGCATGTTGTAGAAAGTGGTGCTACTGAAATTATATACTATTCAGCAGCACGCGAAGAATATTAGAAAAAAAACCGCATCTTGAAACAAGGTACATAAATATTCGAGCGTTCGAAAAATTAGCAGATGGAAAAGGAACTTTTCATATGGGCTTTCCAGTGATTCATTCCATGCAGACAGCATGAACGCAGATGTTAGCTAAATCTTGACATCCATTGATTTAAGTTTGTTACCCTCTCTTAACACTCTTGAAAGCGTTGTCGTTGAAACACTGCTGCCTCTCTTATGTAAAATAATGATCATGGCTGAAAAAAACTAAAACAATTAGGCTTTGGCAGAAGAGAAACGAAATGCCATAGAAATAAGCTGGCACACAAATTTCTTTTGAGTTCCTTGTATAATGACTAAGCGAATGTAGCACCAATGAATTTGTGGTTACAATAAAATGAGCCAAAACCCTTTCATGTACACTTTCTCTCATTCTTCAGCTTCCATTATGGTGCGGTCGCGTCCTTCGTGGTAAGCGAGTCAACTTCGAATAAGGGGATGTGAAGGTTCACCCAAAACTAGGAAACGCAGTCAAAGAAGGATCTAAAAGCATTTAAGATTTTTTGAAGGACATTTTCGAATAACAACATCTTTGATATTGGCTGGACCCGTCGAAAACATCTTTTTTATGTTTTGTAAAAATTCCAAAAACTGCAGAGGAAGTAAAGAAATCTTTCCACGAACCTATTCAGAGTCAAACACCACAAGAAAGAAGTGGCAAGGAAAAGTTCAAAAATTACCTAGCTCAAATAGAGCTCGGTGCTGCAAAAATGTGAATCATGGATATGCATTTTTATCATCTTCGTTTTACATATTTTTTTTCATGTTTTAAAAAAGATGGTGACAGAATTCTGAAAATTTCATGCCATACAAGCTATGTATGTACATACAAGACTGAAAAGAAAACATTCGTCGCCATTAATAGTTGAGAAGTGCCTCTTAATTCTATAAATAAGCTTCTTGAAGGCAAGCTTCTGCAATGCTAGTGCGAACTCAACTATAAGTGCCCAGGGTTACAAGAAAGGGAACCACCCAATAGAAGGCAAAGGAGATTGGAAGAAGTGAACTGTGCATAGTATATGGGAAATGCTGCTCAGTTTTGTTTGTTTGCGGTGAAATCTTGTTGTGACCAGCGTAAAAAAGTGTGCTGAGACAATGATGATGATTAGCATAACCGGCAAGACGCAATGCGACCATTTCGCAGACGTTGTACAGCTTTTTTCTCTCTCGTTTTTGCATGAGATGATCTAATTTCTTTAATGGAAATAATGATTTTATCTTCAACAGACAATTTAAATACCGTATTTACTCTATTAGTACCCCATGGGTACTATTTTTCAATGCCTTTACGAGAAAAGAAACTATTAGATGGAAGAGTACTATTTTTCAATGCAATTGAATAACAGATTTCACCGTAGATTTTGAATGCATTTGCGATCAGTTCATTGGGAAGAGCATCCCATGCCTCCAGGATTCATTCGAGGTGCTTCGAGGTATTAGACTAATTGGGGGATGGGGCACTATTAGACAGGGGCGGGGTTATAATAGAGGTATACGCACCAATAGAGAAAATACAGTAGATGATACATCTGACATGTTGACACACTTTACTTTTACGGAAATGACGCATTGTTCTGCGAAGACACAACCAAGAGCTAGAGGTAAAATCACCATGGCGATATGCGGCTGACCAAAATTGTGCTTTGCACCTTCTCTAGTTCTATTATAGAATTTTGGATCAAAATAAAATTAACTTCTTTAATCAAAAAGTTAATATTTAAATTACATTCTAATTTTTTTTTACAATCCTTGGAAAAAAGAGAGAGGTTAGTATGTATGATCGGCTCTATTCTAGTGTAGGCGTCCCATCGTATTATAGGTGTCCCATGAAAAATAAAGGCGTCCCATCAATGAAAAATAAAGGCGTCTCCTTGCCATGGGACGCCTATAACTCGATGGGACGCCTACACTAGAATATAGCCGAATGATCATATGCATGAACTGTTTGACTTGGCGGTGATGTTTTGTTTTCGCTTGCTTCTGCCTCGTTGCCATGTGGTTTTGAACCACGCAAAAAGGCTTCCTCGGAAAATATCTTATGAGCTTGCGCGATCTTTCACAGCCCTGGTCTACTTCTGTGACTTCCAAAGCTTTTCTTCAAACTGGAGTTTTATTAGTAGTTTGGTGCGTAGTTTCTTGGTAATTTGGGCTGGCCTGTCCTCATTACTTTGTTAATTGTGGAAAAAAAAGTATACATATATTGAAAGCAAAAAAATTAAGAAAGCACCAGCATGCGTCATGGTGTTGCTCCTCGTTTTCTTCTATGGCTTCTACTCTTCCTGACGCAATATAATTGCGGCACATATGCCTCACAATGGATAGACCATTCCCTTGTCAGGTTATGATGTTTATTTGATATACGCATACTTTGACCTTTTCGCGAGAAATCGAGTAAACTTCAAGCAAACATGGTGAATTTGTGTGAGCTTGCTCCCATTCGTTGCCATTGACACTACAAGGATTATGCATAAATATGTGTTGCTAAATATATTGAGCTCAAAACCCAAAACAGATATCACTGATGCAAATTAAACGTAAATAAAAGTAAGTAATGTTCATGCGTAACGAATGCAACTTTTCCGTTCAGTCCAATGCTTACCGAGCCCTTGCCAGAATGGCGGAGCGTGCAAAGAGCTCTTCGACGGATTCAACTACACTTGCCTTTGCACGCAAAAATATATTGGCCGAAACTGCCAACTGCAGAAGACTCATAGTTAGTATTGTTACGCTTTTTATTTACATATTTACATATATCCTATATTTAATTTAAAAAAAAACAGATATATTTATATATATTTATATCTAATTAAAATTTTATTTACTTATTATTATAATAAATTTAACCATGATATTCTTTAACTAAATGAAGTGCTAATGCACACTATTTGAGGCACTTTAAGATAAATGTTTAAAATTATAACAAACGTGTATTAAGTTACAATAGTTTCCTCATAATCAGCAGATGTTGAAACGAAGTAAGCATTGTCAATGTACCTGTAGATTCGCAGAAAGAATATCTTGGCTGTTACGCGGAACCACCAGCTTGGCCGTTAAATGTCATCCAGAAGTGTACATACATATCTTTTTCCCTACTGCCCCATGTCGGGGGGTTCCTATAGTACTCTAAGCTGCGAAGAGCTTCTCAAGAGAAACGGCGGTTGGTGTTTATTTCTACTACGGTATGTACAGTTAAGCTACATAGAATAATTTGTATAATGAGCTTCGTTCCAAACACTGCAGTGATCACTTCGGAATGCTGTATCCTCTACAGCAACCACAGCTATCTTACGGTGGAATCTGACGCGTGCGACCTTGTGCCCGTGAACAGCAGCACGACCGGAGACATGTGCAACCGGGATCGGACATCTGCGCCCGCATACTTCTTCCCCTACAGTATCGTTAGAGTATTGAAAGAAGTGATCTACCTACTTCCGCTTGTAGACTACACCGAACACTGCGCCTCAAGCCCATGTAACAATGGCGGTGTCTGCGTGAACATCTATGGCAACTTTGAATGCATCTGCGCTCCACATTACAGCGGTGTCACCTGTACAGTGTGTTCGTCATTCAGTACAGCATTCCTAATTTCCAACCGCAGCTCAAAATAGTTTTTACTTGAACAATTCGCAAAAAAAACAAGGAATTTCTTGCAAAATCTGACATTTCATTAGTTGATGAAACTACATACACACATTTGTACATACCTATTAATGTTCGCGAATCAAGACAGCGAACACGCATGCGACAGCTCGCCCTGCCAGGACGGAGTGTGCGCTGAAAAGACGCCTTTTGGCTACTCCTGCTCGTATCCATGTGGCCCGTTCAAAACAGCAAACGGGAGCATTGTTGGCAACAGGTGTTCTCATTTTCACATTATATGTATGTGCATATATGGTAGCTAACAAAAATAGAGTAAAATTGTACAAGTTTGCACCATTCTCAAGTGCACCATTCATTTTAATACATTGCACAACAATCGTCGAGTGAGTATGTTATGGAATTCAATCGATAGGGATAAATTTGCCATTCCGTTAAAAAGAACGTTGCCTGTACAAGCCACAATTCTCAAGGATATTATCGATACATTCGATGCATTTGTGACAATGTTGAGTGGTACTGTATTTTACAAAAGTGCCAATTTGACAGTTGTCAAACGGTTGACGCTAGCGCCCGGTGTGAAGTTGTTCAAGGCAGACGCTCCTGCGTCTGTTCGGCCGAGTATTCCGGTGATAACTGCGGAACAGGTCTGCATTTAGGCTTCTTCTTTACTATGCCAGCTTAATGATTGTAGTAGTACTATGATAAGCTTCTGGTGTATAAGTATTGTTTACAATTGTTCCTCTTTGTTCTTGCAGCCTTGGCCTCCCTTGCACTGGTCACTGGGGCATTCGGAAATGATTCCGTGAGAGAAGTGCTTGATGTCAGTTCATAACAACCCAACTATTTTAGGATTTCGATTGTTATGCTAAAAAGAAGATATAATATAAAAATAAAGATACCGTACAGTGTCAGCATTTTCTCACATACTTAGATGCTTGCCAAAGGAAAGCACTCGCCCGCTGTCCTGACATCCTCGCTGCCAACCTTGCTCAGCTTCATACCCGATGAAGAACACGAGAGTCTCAGCTGGCTTCTCGAGGACATTATATTAGAAGCCACTTTTGGTGGCGTAGCTCTCGATTTGAAGTAAGTACGAGTTGTGTAGCCCTTGATTCCAAAGTTCAATAAAATCGAGGAAAAAAAAGGTCACTTCAGATCTAACTTTCGAAAGTTCTACGATCCATTCCTTGGAGCATGTTTTGTATTTGCGACTAACATCACTGGTCAACTGCTTCCATTCGATGAGATCTTGGGTATGCAAATAACGATTAAAGAAGGTATCCGGTGAAGAATTAAGCTTAGTTTCATTTCATATGGATAAGTTTAAAAACCTATGTTATATCCGTACAGTTTGTAACGTTCTGAACAATAATAAGGTGAAAACTCACGGGAGGAGAATTAGCTGCGGTATCTCAGAGAAGAACTTCGATTTCATACGCTCTCTCGACCGAGCAACAGCCATCTTTAGTAACTCGTGCATTCAAAAAGGGTTAAGTAGCGCTACTGTAGAATTATTCGCCGGGTACCTCATGTAACGATGTATAAATAAAATGAGTCAAAGAGTTTTCGTTCTCACCCAGGATTCCACGCAACGGTGGATGCTCAAAGTTCAGAGCAATCTCTCTGGTCAGAAACGACCTCCGTTAATGTCTTCATTCAGCATTGTAAGCGGCTCTTCCATCACTCTTTCAGGATAGATATTATTAGCCATGAAAAAAAGCATGCTTGAAGCGTCCTCTGGTGTCTACGCCGAAAGCAAGGGAATCACTTCCAAACGCAAAAACGACCATTATGATTAGCGAGGTATTTTTGAAAGAAAAAATATTAAAAAAAAACTGCTTAAAGGAGGGCGATCATCGAAAAATTTTGTGATATTTTAAATTCTCCTCTCATTCGCGCGTGCTATTTTCACGCAGCGGGTTTGTGCGACCTGCGAAATAGCACGCGAGAATGAGAGTGAGGAATCACAGGGCAGACACGGCAATTCGAACCTGCATTAAATATTTTTCGGTGATCGCCCTCCTTTAATCACGCAACTCTTTCCGATAAAATTATCTGTGAATTTAGTACACATACACTGCATACCGTTGAGGACGTAGAAAATGTGTACATCACAAATCTGAAGTGGCCTCATTCTATTTCGACTTTGACTACTCAATCGACGTAAGCATTTTGCATTTTGTCGCATTTCAATATTTTAGTCAAGGTGATGAAACTCTGAATGCGAGAAGAATCCCTGATTGAGGGCTGCTTCCGTTCCTGCTACCAAGATGTGCTGTATGCAAAGTGCGGCTGCATGGATGCCATGTACGCGAGGAAGAAGGATACGAAATCGTGCAGCGCCAAAGAAAGTTTGCTTTTCGTGAACGTATTTTTGGGTCCATTAAAAAATGTTTTTAACGCACTGGTATATGTAGGATAGTCGTTGTTTTGGAGAGAAAAAAACGCCCGCATGTCAGAGAACAAATGCGCATATCTTTTTTAGCCAGTAACATTTAATATTCATTAGTGCTCGAGTCCTGTTAGCAAAAACAGTCTAATGTGATTCTGCAGTTAATTGCATGGACGCGCTCGTCTCGTCTCGTGGCGACCCTTCAGGCTGGCCAGAAGGCGACTGCCCCCGGCCCCTGTCACGCGGCCACCTTCGATGCCATTGTTCTGCAAGAGATCAAAGTCGAAAGCACACTTATGCCCTTGGCTATGCTTATGGAACGTCTTGGAAATAAGCTGCAGGCGAATGCGTCGTGCAGCTTCGCAGTCAATTAAACTGGAAACAGCTCCAGCCCTGGCGACAATCTCTGCGGCCGGGGATTGGTGCTCTATTCGAATTTTTTATATATATAACTTGTGGTAAATATATTTAAAATATATTTCCTTTTTCAGAGCAACGTCGCTATCTTCTTTGACGAAATATATGCACATGTAGAGATCGAACATCTGTCACTGACGGTATCTTCTCTTGTCTCCAATACAGTAATATAGGGAGGCTTAAGCACGAAAACTCCTGCCAATATTACTCTAACACGTTCGATGTTCTGCTTTTTACGAAAAAAATTTTATCTCTAGCGGCAACCGGTGTAGTCAACTGAAAATAGGATAGTCACAAGATCAGGGGAATCCATGCTTTAGATACTTCAAATGCTATTTACTCTAATGATAACTTCTACCATATGTATTAAGTTTTCAACATTCATGCCTCGGTATTGTAGTTAACGTGTCCACATCATCTGAAAAACAAGAGTCGACCGCTCCTTTAACACACACCCACATATTCAGCTGGCCAGTCTCCTGAGCTCCTTGGGCGGTCTCTCCGGTCTCTTCATGGGTTGCTCTGCAATTATTCTGCTAGAACTCGTCTGGCTGTTGAGCCGTCCTCTTTCTGGCAAGCAGCCACCAACGGAGCGGAATGTTGACTAGCTGAACAACCATGAAATCCTAACCTGCATATATAGTTTCTGTACGGTAGACACCAGTCACGTTAACTGTCAAAACATTGGTACTGTAATTTTTATTAACCTATAGAATACCTAAGCTGTTATAAATGATGCCCTTGTTGTTATATATGTACATACACACACTGAAAAATAGCCATTACTGATAACGGATATGAAAACCATCACCTTCAGGGGAAGCCATCACTTCTTTGCCAGCCCTCTATCAGAAACGCCATCCCTGAAATATATCTGTAGTGCAATCCGTATTTTATACCCGTAGTCCAAAGAAAACTTTGTCAAGGTAGACATGAACTCGCGTGTGTGGAAAGTATCTTTGGCCCGCCACCCGGCCCGGGTGGCGGGCCAAAGATAAATTGGTACTGGCCGGGCCGGGCTCGGATATCACAATTAGAGGAAAGTATTATAGAATTGCATCGAGGATAACTCATTCATGTAAGTTTTGTTGCTCTAAAATGTCTTCTTAAATTCGATTGGTTCGCCGAACGAGAGATTAGTCTGATAAGACTGGCAATAAGTAGATAGTGTTGATTGGCTTGTGGTATGTAGAAAGTGGAGCTACTGAAAATTATATACTATTCAGATGCACGCGGAGAATTTAGAAAAAGAAACCGCATCTTGCAACAAAGTACATGAATATTTGCGGGTTCGAAAGATTAGCATATGAAAATGAAACTTTTCCTATGGGCCTTCCAGTGATTCAATGCAGGCAGCATGACTCTAGCAGGCTTTGTCGTGCCTCTTTCATGTTGCAGCAAATATAATGGCCGAAAAAGCCAAAAACAACCAGACTTTGGCAGAAGATAAACGAAATGCCATAATAATGAGCTGGCCCAAAAATTTCTTTTGAGTTCCTTGTGTTACATATGAATAAGCGAATGTAGCACCAATGAATAAGTGGCTACAATAAAATTAGCTGAACCCCTTTCAGGAACGCTTTCTCTCATTCTTCAGCTTCCATTATTGTGCGGGCGCATCCTTCGCAGGTAAGCGAGTCAGCATCGAAGAAGAGGATGTGAAAGTTCACCCAACACTCGGAAAAGCAGACAGGAAAGGTTGCAAGAATATTGCAGATTTTTTCAAGGACATTTTCGGATGACAACATCTTCAATATTGGCTGGAGAAATCAAAACAATCTTTTTAATATGAATTCCATCACGTGTTATGACTGACAATAAGCGAATGTGGCTTTGCAGAGCAATTGGTTGCAATAAAAGGAGCTGAAACCCTTTCAAGAACACCTTCTCTCATCCTTCTGCTTCCATGATAGTTCGTAATGTTTCTGAAGGTTCTCGATTTGCAGAAAGAGGTTTTGAATACTTCTAAATGATGCTCGGCTCGTGTTCTGTATCACTGTTTCTCGTATTCGTCTTCGCGGCGCTTCAGGTTACTTTAACCAGAAATTATTTTGATATTTTTTTTACAATTATTCCGGTGTCACTTATTTCTTACTGTATTTGACAAAGCAGTAATATCACCTGATTCAGTGCCTGCATGCGCAGCCCGTGAACAACATCGACGAACCACTCCCGCAAGGCGTGGATCGTAGCGCCAGTGAGCAGCTACTCGACCTCTTTGTTGGACCTCATGCTCCCGTTGGACGCGATCTTCACCGCAAACGGGTCGGTCGTGCGACCGTGGTCTTGAAAAATCAGAACGCTCTTGTTGAGCTCGGAAAAGCCGGCTACAATGTCAACATTATCTAATTTTTGGGAAAACACGCCGACATTGACTGTATCTGTTTTTCAATTTTTGTTTTTTTTTTTTAAACAATTTTTTTTTGCAATATTATGCAAACCACAATGCTGTATGCCGTAAACTGCAGATGAAATAAAGACTTTTTTTCACGAACATCTTTTTTCGCAATATGTCTTCAATACTTTGAAAATGATGTTCGGCGAATGTGCTGTTTAAATTATTCTGGAAATCGTCATCTCTGCTTTTATCGCTATTTTTAAAAGAAGTTATTAAAATATTATCCAAATATTTATTAGGGACTTATTTGGCGATGTAATATTATGAAACGAAAAACGAGTTTTCCTTTCTTCGGAATATAATGGCGACCTGCAAACGACGTTTTCTTTGTCTTCAAGAACAAAGCAAGCTTTTATTGATTCTACCCAGTTTGATCTATGTTTCTACGACTCGTTTTGCGATAATATCAAATTGGGAAGGGACCAGGAAAAATTAGATTTCGCTCAAAACCTGTTTAGTATTACTTTTTAACACAGAGAAACGAATGGAATGGGTTGAAAAAACGCCATTTTGGCTGTGAGAACTTTAAAATACAACAACTCGGTGAGAGTTGTAGAGATGGCCGCACTTTCGCGCATAGTAGATATAGAGCAAAATCAGTGAAATTTTTATCATAAATAGACACGATATTGTTTAAAAAATCTACCCAGTAATAATTTAAAAATCACTTTTAGATTCTCAAAGGCCTCGAATATTTGTAGAAGCGTCGCTAGCTTAAATGACATTTTGTAAAGGCTTTCTACCTTAAGTTGTGGAGCAAAAAATTTTCTTTCGCTATCGTACTGCAAATATCGACGAGGTCTAGTGTAAGCTGAGTCAGATGAAAGAGAGAAGAATTTACAGACTATATCTCCATATTATAATTATCCCATTGTTTTAATTTCCTCAAATAAGAAACATGCAAGCCGCAATGTACTTTTGGTGACCTTTTGTCGTAAACTTGTACTATCCATCACTAATTATTTCATCACAAATCAAACTACATATAACTGTCATGTATATCTGGTATTTCTGCACGAAACCATTTGCCCTTACAAAGTACACCATCTCCGAGCCCTATATAAGCCAGGCCCAGTCACGTAATAGACATTGTCTTCTCGCGTCTGCCACTTGTGTTCCTCATTCCGGGTGTTGCCTAGCAATCAACATAACTATATAATTTTATCCGTTTCCCCTCCAATATTTCACCTCCAATCATGAGCATCGGCTGGTCGGCTCTCGCTTCCGCTCTCGTCGTCTCCATTCCGCTGGTCGTCACCGCATGCAGCCGCCGAGTTCGTCATCATTCAGCTTTTCGACCCTTCCCTTTACTTTTCCTCTTGTGCCTTTTGGAAGTTTAAGTGATTAAAGGAGTGATCTATAAGGAAATATTTAAGAGCAAATTGTTCAAGAAAAACTGTTAAATTATTTTAAAATTATTTGTATAATAATCATTAATTTGTAAATGATTCTTTTTTTTTTAAGAAAAAGAAGCCTTCAAAGTCCAAGAGCTCCGATAAGCGGCCAAAGAAGCTGTCGCGTCGCCGAGTAGAGCCAGTGAGTAGCAGCCATGAGAGTGACGGCAGTCACGAGAACAGGCGAGACGACCGAAAGGTCCGGGCACGCCGCGATGTACGCAGTCCGGCACGCGGCAAGGTCCACAGCCACCCAACAGCGGAATCTGCTGAGGTTGAAATAATAATAATAATAAGGTTTCAATATAATAAAAGAAAATTGCAAACATTTAAAATTGGTATACTTAAGTATTACAGAGTTAGAGCGCAGAGATGAAAGATTGAGATTGATAGTCGGCTGGAGTATAAGTGGTCAAGAATCGGGAAAAGCTTTAAAACTATTTTACGTGTTTGAGTCGGAGGAATAAGTGAGAGTCAAATATTTTAAAGATTTACCAATAATCTTTTGCAGAACCGGAATCGCAAGAAACACCAGAAAAAGAAGGAGAAAGTCCGTTATGAAGTGGGCCACATTTATTTTAATACGGTTATTATGATTATTTTAACACACTTAATTTGAATATTGTTTGCAATTGCTCAAAGAATATACAAGATGGGTAATATTTTACAGGGACCAAGGAAGAAGAAGTCATCGAAGAAGAAAAAGAAAAAGAATTTCTCAAAAGACAAAAAGAAGTTCTCAAAAGGATCGCCGTGCCATACAGAATACCAACCAGAAACTGGCAATAAACAACAGGTCGTCCAAAAATCAATCCATCCAAAAGGATCGATTGATCTTAGTGTAATATTGTTTACAACGTTCTTATGGCTAATTTAATAAAATAAATATTTCATGCTCAATTACTCTTTAAATTCTAGGCGGAGACAGCGCCATCCGAATTGCAGCCAACAAAATCACCGTTGAAGCCGACGGATGTCCGTTCTTCCTTGTTATTTCATATGACTGGACAAAAAAGATGCCGCTTTTCCTCATTAATTGCATAAGCCAGCAACCAGCTGTTTGCATTTTTGCTGCGAAATGTTTTGTTAGAGCAAATGTTGCTTTAAAAAAACACTTTAATATTGTAATTGATTACTCTTTAAATTCTAGGTGGAGACTGGGCCAGCCGAATTGAAGCCGAAGGAATTCTCGCTGAGACCGATTGATGTGCGTTATTTCTCGCTAGTTCTATTAACTGCATAAACGAGATGCTTTTATCTAATTAAAGGAGACCAAAAGGTGCGTTTTAATTACAGGAGAAGATTAAGGACGGTCTCATGCAGGAGGATCTAACTAAGGACAACACGGATGAGGATCTTTCTGATATTCAAGAAGTTTTTTTTAATCAACTTAATTAAATTAAAATGTTTCTAAATTAATTTAAGTAGCCAATTTATATTCGTAATTAGCTGTTTTCTTTTTCAGCGTCTCGAGAAGCCGATTCGAGGAAGAGAAAAAGCCATGCAGCCACCAAGTTCTACTATGAAGTCAGAGTAGGTTATATATATATATATATATATATATATATATATATATATAATTTTTGTTTAGAACGATGATAAATTAAAGTAATTGATTGTTTACTAACAACTTCTTTCTGCCGAATGCCTGCGTGTGAACGGCCAAGCGGGATTCGGTCCGAACCGTCGCTTTCTGAAGACTCGGAAACGTTGAAGAATAAAAGAAAGAAGAATGAGGCGCAAATGGGAAAGAAAACGGGTGTGGAGGAGAAAGCCTCGGAGAGGAAGAAGGCATACAAGCAATCTGAGAGTGCCCTTCCACCGAATTCCAATATGAAGTCCGGTTGTTATTTCCTATTGAAAAATATGTATGTAGTTATAAATAATCATTAAACTAGGCAATATATCTATGAAGCATAATTCATATTTCACTGAATCGAAGATAATACTATATATTTGGTTAAAAATAATAAAGAATTAAAAGTGACAAATAAATCAAAGATAATTAATTACTTCTTTCTCCCGAATGCCTGCGCGTGAACGGCCATGCTGGATTCGGTCCGAGCCATCGCTTTCCGAGGACTCGGAAGAGACAAAGACGACGAAGAAGGAGAATGCTAAGAAGAAGAAGATGAGCAACCAAGTGATCGCAGAGGTGAACGTTCCAGAGAAGCCGACGACACAGCCTACGCGGCTACGTCCTCGTCCGCTGCAGCCGATCTACGTGGATGCTGCACTTTTGCTCGAGTCAGAGATTTTTTTTTTTTGAAAAAAAAGAAGCTTTTTTTACACAATATTAAAGGAACCGTGCACTGAATGATGTTGCAGTAGTATATTATAGCCATTTTGAATGCGCGCTCTCAAATATTTGGCCCTTCTGCGGGATAGAGAGCGTGTGAAATAGGAGGGTGGCTAACAGCTACAGTAAAAAATTTTGTCCCAGCCATATTTTGCGCGCTTCTAACTTTGTAGCAAATAGACAAAGTAGTTCAAACTTTCCAGAAGTATGTTTTAGACTGATGCTAATAGATCCACTTCCATAAAACCATATGTTATATATTCAGTAAACTGCTCCTTTAATGCAAAATTTTCATTCAATTTGCTGGAATTCTAAAAACAAAACTCGAAATGATCCATGCTCTTTTTCTTCTTCTTTTCTAGGAAAACCGCACAGGACAGCAGCAGTTCAGAGGAAGAAGGCTAAGGAAACGATGAGTAGTATATCTGTTATCGATAATTCATTTTATTATTTTAAAAAAATCATAATTGTTTCAACATTTTTTTAGACGCAACTCTTCTTCACATTGTCCAGTGCGGTTCTTTTCATTCCATCTCAGTGCTTTCTATGATAATAAAGCTCTGAAAAAGCAAGCGTAGCTGCCTTGGCATTCATCACCTAGGAATTTTATGAACAATTTGAGTTACGAAAAAAGACAAGAATCTGATTCCTCCCATGCAATCTTACATATATCTCTTTCTTAGTCACGTGTCTGTCATATTAAGGCTTTGAGATATGTAGTCTCTCGAGGAACAATTCAAGTCAGTGTTCTCGTGTTCGCTCCTTGTGAGCGGTCTCTTCCCTGTTGTTGCGATTTTTTCCAGGCTTTGGTTGAGATAAAGCTGGGTTCATTTGAAACATTGCCCTCATCTCCGACATCCCAAGCGACCGAAGAAGATGTAGATATGTTACAAAACAAAAAAGGCCACGTAAGAGTGCAGCAGATGAGTTGTTGAGTAATTTTGTGAGCGGGGGGTCGAACAAAAGTGTCAGGCGAGGAGTATGTAAGGTTAGGATGATAAATCAATTCGAATATTAACCACAGTTTTTCACACTAAATTCCCCCCATTTCAGCCAAATATTGACATTTTCGACTTTCATTCTTTTCAAATTTCTAAAAGTCTTTTGTAAACACTTGTCGGTGAACCACTGATGCTTCTCAACTCGAAGTAACTATGATGATGGCTGGAAAAAACAACTAGAACATCTAGGCTTTGCCAGACGGGAATAGAAATGCCATAATAATGCGCTGGAATACAGTTTCCTTTGAATTCCTTGTAATATGAGTAAGCGACTGTAGCTCCGATGAGTGAGTGGTTACAATAAAAGGGGCCGAGACCCTTTCATGAGCACGTTCTTTCATTCTTCTTCTTCCATTATTGTTCTTAATGCTTTTTGAATGTTCTCGAGAAAGAAGTCTTGAAGAAGATATTCGAATATGATATTCGGCTCATGCTCTGCTCCACTATTTCTGGTGCTTGTCGTCGCTATGTTTCAGGTTAATTTAACGAGAAATTATATTTAAAAAATTATACAATTGTTCAAGATCCTTCAATACTTTTGGTAGTTAACGAAAAGATATTATACCTGATTCAGTGCCTGCATGCACTGCCGCTGACCAACATCGGCGCTCCACTCCCTCGAGGCATGGATCGTGGCGGCAGTGACTGGCTACTCGACATCTTTGTTGGACCTCACGATCACTTTGGACGTGCTCTTCTCCGCAAACGGGCCGCTCCTGAGACCGGGGACTTGAAAAATCCGATTGCGAACGCTGTCGACGCCGCCAAGGATGTTGCAAAGGCAGACAATAGTCTGGGAGACTTACTCAAAGTAACTCTCGGATGACAACAGCTCCGACATTGACTGTAAAAATCTTCTTTATGTTTGCAATATTATGCTAACCTCTATGGTATACATATGTATGACGAAAACTGCAGATGAAATAAAGTAATAGAATTTGCCTCACCAGTCAAGTCACCTTATAGAATTATGCAGATTCGGGCATATGTAAATATCTTTTACTCTTTCAAGCCTAGTGCTGGTCGTAGATCTGCATTTTCATTTCATGTTCCGTTCACTAGATCTGACATACTCTTTTACTCATTTTCATTCCGCACTGCTAGAGGGTATCCCAACTTACCAGAATCTTTCCTTACAGCTAGATCTGTTCTTTCAGCAAGAGTTATCCTATCTCGCTTCGAGAATTTACATAGTCTTGTTAATGCAGTTATAGTAAACCGTTTCTAATTAGCATGCCGTTATTTGTCCCTGCGTTAATGTTTTAACCCCCCCCCCATCGACAACTACGGGTCAATCCCCCTGCTGTTCCCTCACCAGCTTGTACCGTCTCTGGCCAAGACAAGGCCGGGCAGTGGCGCCCCCGGCTCGGTGCGACCCGTTGTTCGTCGATCCCACACCCCGATCCCCTTCCCCTTACTTTTATCAACTTTTTACAATTTTGCAATTGAACGACAATATGATTTTCAATTTAATGTTGTCACATTGGAATACCTTATTTCATGTACGATAAATAAATAAATAAACGTATAAGTCGAATAGTTTCACTACCATGCCCGTTGTACACTAAAATATGGTCGTAATCGCTACCTGAATGGAGGCCAAAGACTTTGTGGTTTGAGTAGCCTCCTCTCTGTCACTTTCTATTGCTTATCGTCTCCATATTTATTCAGGCAGTTCACCTACATTTTCATTGCCTGTTTGATTGAACATACATGATTCAGCTTGCAATAGTATGAAGTAGCGAATACCAAGACGGGGAGATAAGAAAGAGGCTTTTCTACTCTACTGAGCGTTCCTTTATGCTCTCATGCGAATATTTTCTTCATGCAGCCACATTTTCACCACCATCATGATCCTTGAGGGGGACTGTAGGACATGGGTAGTGTTGAGCAGTCGAATTGATAGAAAACCGAAGCTCCAGCTGGTCTCGAGACATTTTCTGGTTCTCAGTGATCCATTTCATTCAAAAGGTTTTATTTCGACTTGTAACAGTGCAGTCAAGTTGAAATGTCAAGATTTATCGTAGAGTGGCTACCTTCTCTCTACCAGACTGCACAACGCGTCTCAGGATTCATTGTGGAGCCGACCGGGCAGTGATATGCCTGCAACGACAACTTTGATCGTTACATGTTTTCTTTATTCTAAGAGACTTTAGGCGAGGGGTCGTCGAAAACCCGATCCGATCATGGATCCCTCGACTATCCATTAAAAACACCTTGAACCAACCGAATAAAAATATTAAAGACTTCTGATTTTTTTTGCATGCTATCGCATGTGAATATTGATAAAATGCCAACAATATTCTGTGAATAACCTCAGCAAACTCTCGCTGATTCGCGAGAACCAGCTTCGCGCGAGTGCGATCAGGTGAATGAACATCCGTGCGAAGCCACGCGCCCAATGTCTCCGGCTTTAGGTTGCGGCACCAATTCTGAACAGGCTGGTCTTTTTTCCTGAGTAGAAAAAAATCATTTTCCTGATCTTAAAACTATTATGAAGGAGGGTATTATGCAAATATTTTAAAATGAAAAAAAATACTTCCCTGCGCATAGCCGACAAAGAAGAGTTGTTAATTGGTTAGTTGCTCGACGTGGGGCGTGCGAGGTTCGGAGCCGTGCGTCTGGAGATGCTTGAGGTAGGCCTGCAACAACGATTTCGGTAGATCAAATTAAAAGTGGCCAGATTTTGAGCTACAGCTTTGTATTCATATTCAGTTGATCATTTTGACTGTATAGGTATTGTACATGAAAATGAACTTGATAAGCTTGCTTGATGCCGCCGTTGTCGGCGATGTTATCTCCCAGCGTACCATTCACATTCAGAAGGACTTGCTCGTACTAACAATAAGAGTGAGAGTTTCAATGACACACAGAACTGTTTCAAAAGTAGAAATGCAATTGGTAATTGTCTCATTATTAATTCTTGCGAGAAAGACATTAAAGGAGGGTGATCACCAAAAACTTAAGTTGCCGCGACACATAACACTCTCACTAGAAGCAGCATTAATTTTTCTCAGTGATCGCGCTCCTTTAAACCAACGGACATGTTCAGCGGAGTATTGTTTGACGAAACACTCCGAGCGTTCGTCAAACGTTCGTCTAGTTTCCGGCTCCCACCAGCTGCGCACGTTGCCGATGCCATCAAAATGACTGCCTGTGCGGAAGACTCTTTGTTATATAATAATAATAATAATAATAATAATATTGCTATTTTTTCCGAAAAATTCGAGATTTTATAACATATAAAATGACTTCTAAAAATGTCTTTCACCTCCATCATCGAATCCATCTGTGAGCTCGTGCCCGACAAAAGCTCCAACACTGCCATAATTTAGTGCGAGTGGACAGCCGTGGCAGAAAGCAGGCGGCTGCAGAATTGCGGCGGGGAAAACTGAACATCAATAATAGCGCTTGTGGACAACTTGTCTTTAAGGACTAAAATATTTCATTTTCTTTTCTTACCTTTCTTTCCTTTCAAAACACTTTTTCTTTTTCATCACGCTAAAACGCCCCCTGGAGTAATATGTACGAAAGATTTTACAGGGAATATGGAGTTTCGGTTCGATTTCCGGTCGAGAACAAAGTTTTGCCCGTTAGAGAAAGGTCATAACTTGTCAAAACATAAGGTTTAACATAATTTATAGTTTGGCAGGCTATCATACTGACAGATGCTGTTTCGTTGTGCACTGTAGTAAGCGTTAACAACAGCCGGATTCGCGACGAACTCGAATCGATCGACAGGCACGAGAAGGCCGGCAAGTTCAAAATTAATCTCCCACTGGAGAACCTTGGCCATTCCCTCGGCAAACGAGTCCGTCGGCAGAATGTCCAACTGGAACATTTCGAAATTTCAATAGTTTACAAAAAAAAGAAGGATAAGTTTAAGCAATTGAAAAGGGATTTCCTCTACTGACAGTCTCGAAGGCGAACTGTCTATACGCCTTGATTTGCTCTGCATACTTTTTCTCGTTGTGGTAGAAGTCAGGCTCTCCGAACGTGAGTTTTCCTTTTTGAATCTAACAATAAGTTTAAATAACTTGAGATTCGTATCTCCATAATGCCGGTCGAGAACAAAGTTTTGCCCGTTAGAGAAAGGTCATAACTTGTCAAAACATAAGGTTTAACATAATTTATAGTTTGGCAGGCTATCATACTGACAGATGCTGTTTCGTTGTGCACTGTAGTAAGCGTTAACAACAGCCGGATTCGCGACGAACTCGAATCGATCGACAGGCACGAGAAGGCCGGCAAGTTCAAAATTAAGCTCCCACTGGAGAACCTTGGCCATTCCCTCGGCAAACGAGTCCGTCGGCAGAATGTCCAACTGGAACATTTCGAAATTTCAATAGTTTACAAAAAAAAAGAAGGATAAGTTTAAGCAATTGAAAAGGGATTTCCTCTACTGACAGTCTCGAAGGCGAACTGTCTATACGCCTTGATTTGCTCTGCATACTTTTTCTCGTTGTGGTAGAAGTCAGGCTCTCCGAACGTGAGTTTTCCTTTTTGAATCTAACAATAAGTTTAAATAACTTGAGATTCGTATCTCCATAATGCCGGTCGAGAACAAAGTTTTGCCCGTTAGAGAAAGGTCATAACTTGTCAAAACATAAGGTTTAACATAATTTATAGTTTGGCAGGCTATCATACTGACAGATGCTGTTTCGTTGTGCACTGTAGTAAGCGTTAACAACAGCCGGATTCGCGACGAACTCGAATCGATCGACAGGCACGAGAAGGCCGGCAAGTTCAAAATTAAGCTCCCACTGGAGAACCTTGGCCATTCCCTCGGCAAACGAGTCCGTCGGCAGAATGTCCAACTGGAACATTTCGAAATTTCAATAGTTTACAAAAAAAAAGAAGGATAAGTTTAAGCAATTGAAAAGGGATTTCCTCTACTGACAGTCTCGAAGGCGAACTGTCTATACGCCTTGATTTGCTCTGCATACTTTTTCTCGTTGTGGTAGAAGTCAGGCTCTCCGAACGTGAGTTTTCCTTTTTGAATCTAACAATAAGTTTAAATAACTTGAGATTCGTATCTCCATAATGCTATAGAAATGATGATGGATAGAAAAGAAGAATGCTTAGAAATATGAGTAATTTGAGTTTTTGTAGAGTTTGCCTGAAGATTCCTTCGCGTGTTGTTTTCTAGATCGGGGCCGATGGCGACGGTCAGAAAAGTTGTTGTCGAGAAGCGAGAGGAAAGGCGTGCAAGCAGGGAAGTCAGGTCAAAAGCATCCGCGTGCCAGTCCGGCGTGAGCATTGGCCACGCACCGAGAGACTGAAAAGAGAGAAAGAGAGAGAGAGAGAGAGAGAGAGAGAGAAAGAGAAGAGATAGAGAGAGATAGAGAGAGAGATTGATAGAGACAGAGAAAGATACTGAGCGAGAGAGGGGAGAGAGAGTGTGAGAGAAAGAAGAGGGAAGAGAAGTGAAAGCAGAGAGAAGACAGAGAGTGCGAAGATTGAGAGAAAGAAGAGGGAAGAGAAGTGAAAGCAGAGAGAAGACAGAGAGCGCGAAAATTGAGAGAAAGAAGAGGGAAGAGAAGTGAAAGCAGAGAGAAGACAGAGAGCGCGAAGATTGAGAGAGAGTGCGAAGTTTGAAAGAGAGAAGATAAAGAGAGAAGAGAATGAAGTTAGATAGAAGAGAGAGAGAGAGAGAGAGAGAGAGAGGGAGAAAGAGAACGAGATATGATGGCAATGATGCTGGCGACATACTTTGATTCCTTGGATGAGGTCGGCTCCCTTCGCTCTCTCAATGGCCTCCTCGTCCATGCATGCCTGGTAGAGAGAACGGACCATCTGCTTGGCCTTCGATGGTGAAGAGTCCAGCGGGGACGACAGGAATTCTCAATTAACTTGTTACCGTATGAGAACGAATGGTGTCTGGCTAATTGTAAGCAAATGAAGTTTTCAGCATTTATTCAGACAAACTAATTATTGATTGCGGCTGTACAAATCAGGCAAGAAATGCTGATTCTCTTACCTCTAAGCGACTGCTCAACTTCATTCTTCAGTATGTCAAATCGCGTGATGCTTGATGCGTCTTCCGGAATCGGGTTCGCTGCAAGCCAAGCGCCGCAAGCAAAGTCGTAAAAGTTTTCGCATGGATCCGCCTATTTGTACAATACTTACCTTATTTATGTATATAAACTACTTAGTAAATTACCATTATATATATAATGTAGTTACTAGTACTTGCGTCATTTAAACAGCATGTTTGGAATTAGATAATAATTTAATAATAATTTATTACACCAAAAATAAGTTGATGCGACCACACTTGAACGATATAAAAACGAACACTTGTATTCATGGAAGCCGCAAGCATCTTTCCGGCGTCGATGAATCCCTATGGAAAACAACAAGATTAAACAGTAAAATTGTTAACAATGTTATTTTTAGCGTCTATTTCTGCGTCTATGGCCATCATGCCAAAACCTGTATGTTTTTAATACCTTTGAAGTTCCAATGTCGAGCGAGGGCGGGGATTCAGACATCGGGGTCGGGGCTTCAGACGTCGGGGTCGGGGCTTCAGATGTCAGGGTCGGGGCTTCAGACGTCGGGGTCGGGGCTTCAGACGTCGGGGTCGGGGCTTCAGACGTCAGGGGCGGGGCTTCAGACGCCGTAGGCGGGGCATCAGGCACCGGCACCGCCGTCGTCAACACAGCGAAAATCAGCAGGCGCAACATGATGCTTCGATCCATTCGTCTGCACATCCTCGGTTTCTCGTGACAGGGCCTTTTTTGAACTTCTAAAGAAACCATAGCTGGATCTTGGAAAAGTAAAAGAAGTAGAAGAGCAGCCACTCGACCAGACACGAGCTGAGAAGACTGATGAAGAAACAATGAAATATTGGCCAGCACTTATTGCTCTGAATAGTGCTTATTGTTAGGAGAACAGCAAAATCTTGTATGGACGAATAGTGAAATATAGAAATGATATATCAGAATAGTAAGATATGCATCGAAAATTAACTGCTTTATCCTCCAACTTTCGTTATTAAACAAACAGCCAGCTTATAAAAACATAAAATATGTAGAACAACGCATGGAGTCAAGATTAAGATGCGAATTTGAAATAAAATGCTTCTTCTCTACCCGCCCAAAAAAGCATACATACATACATATTCCCACGTGAATATGGTTTCAACCATGCAGAACGATGAGGCCATTTCTTACCACGTAACAAACAGAAAGTCTTTCAATGATCATCATTCATGAAATGAAGGGAAAAGATTTTGAATTGGGAAAAAGGAAGAAAAATATAACACATAGAAATATCTTTTGCTTTTTAATAATGGAAGTGGAAGAGAAATGTAACTGTGAGCAGCAGTGGTTCAACCAAGACTGCAATCACTGGGGCATTCGGAAATGATTCCGTGAGAGAAGTGCTTGATGTCAGTTCATAATAACCCAACTATTTTGGATTTTGATTGTTATGCTAAAAAGAAAATATAATATAAAAATAAAGGTACCGTACCGTGTCAGCATTTTCTCACATACTTAGATGCTTGCCAAAGGAAAGCACTCGCCCCCCCCCCTTCTGACATCCTCGCTGCCAACCTTGCTGAGCTTCATACCCTATGAAGAACGCGAGAGTCTCAGCTGGCTTCTCGAGGACATTATCCTAGAAGCCACTTTTGGTGGCGTAGCTCTCGATTTGAAGTAAGTACGCGTTGCACTGCCATTGGTTCCGAAGCCGCAAAAAATGGCAAGTAAAATCTCAACAAAATCGAGAAAAAAAGAAGATCACTTCAGATCCAACTTTCGAAAGTTCTACGATCCATTCCTTGGGGCTTGTTTTGTATTTGCAACAAACATCACTGGTCAAGTTCTTCCCTTCGATGAGATCTTGTTTATGCAAATAACGTTTAAAGGAGGTATCCGGGGAAGAATTAAGCTAAATTTAATTTCATATATATAAGTTTACCTTGGAGTAAAACCTATGTTATATCCGTTCAGTTTGTATCGTTCTGAGAAATAATTAGGTGAAAACTCACGGGTAGAGAATGTCATGTAGATGAAGATTTATCACGTCCAAGAATTATCATCCCCTTTTGTCCTTGACTTGCCCCCGTGACCTTTGAGAAAGTACACCATCCCTCACCATATAAAAGGAGCCCCTGGTTCCTAGATAAACACTTGTCTTCTCCGTCTACACTTGTGTTCCAGTGTTCCCGCATTCCAGTGTTACCTAGCAAGTAATATAACTGAGAATTTGGAGCGGTATGTCAGAGAAGCACTTCTATTTCATACGCTTTCTCGACGGAACAAGAAGTAGCTTATGGAACACGAGCATTCAAATAGGCTTAATTGGCGGTATTGTAAAAATTATTCGCCGGATATCTAACTAAACGATGCATTACTTTAAAATGAGTCAAATAGTTTTCGCTCTAACCCAGGATTCCACGCAACGGTGGACGCTCAAAGTTCAGAGCAATCACTCTGGTCAGAAACGACCTCCGTCAATGTCTTCATTCAGCATTGTAAGCGGGTCTTCCATCAGTCTTTCAGGATAGAAAAAAAACATGATTGAAGCATCCTCTGGAGTCTACGCCGAGAGCAAGGGAATAACGCTACTTCCAAACGCAAAAACGACCATAATGATTTGCGAAGTATTTTCTAAAGATAAAAATACATTTAAAAAGCATAACACGCAACTCTTTCCGATAACATCATCTGTGAATTTAGTACACATACAATGCATATCGTGGATGAGGAAGAAAATGTGTAAATCACAAAACCGAAGTATCCTCATTCTATTTCGAATTTGACTACTCGATCGACGTAAGCATTTTGCATTTTGTCGCATTTAAATATTTTAGTCAATGTGATGAAACTCTGTATGCGAGAATTATCCCAATTGAGGGCTGCTTCCGTTCCTGCTACAAAGATGTCCTGTATGCAAGGTGCGGCTGCATGGATGCCATGTACGCGAGGAAGAAGGATACGAAATCGTGCAGCGCCAAAGAAAGTTTGCTTTTCGTGAGCGTATTTTCGGGTGCATTAAAATTTTTTGAACGCAATAGAATATGTCGGATGGTCGTAGTTTTGGAGAGAAAAAAACGCCCGCATGTCAGAGGGCAAGTGCGCGCACATCTTAGTTAGCCAGGAACATTTAATTTTCATTAGTGCCCGAGTCCTGTTAGCAAAAACAGTCTTATCTCGTCTCGTGGCGACCCTTCAGCTTGGCCAGAATGCGACTGCCCGCCGCCCTGTCACGCGGCCTCCTTCGACGCCATTGTTCTGCAAGAGATCAAAGTCGAAAGCGCACTTTTGCCCGTGCCTATGTTTATGGAACACCTTATAAATAACGTTACGGAACTAGATTTTGCTGCAGGTAAATGCGTCGTGCAGCTTCGCAATCAATTCAAATGCAAACAGCTCCAGCCCTGGCGACAATCTCTGCGGCCGGGGATTGGTGCTCTATTAGAAAGATACATTTTTATATATAACTCGAGGTAAATAATATATTTATTTCAAAAAAAAAATGCTTTTTCAGAGCAACGTCGCAATCTTCTTTGACGAAATATATTCACATGTAGAGATCGAACATCTGTCATTGACGGTGTCTTTTCTTGCGTCCAATACAGTAATATAGGGAGGCTTGAAAACGAAAACTCCTACCACGATTACCCTGATACCCGGACGTTCTCTGTATGTTTATTATTGATGGACAGTCTCTATCTTAAATGGGTTATCTCGCTTCTCTTCTTGGTTGCTCTGACCCGGAGTCCCTCGTCCGTTAAAATTTTCTCCAATAGGTTGGGCCCGGCCCGGCCCTGCCTTAGAGGGCCTTCGAAATTTGGGCCGGCCTGCGCTGGCCGCGTGCATCTCTGCTGACAAGTGCAAAATCGGAGAGATGGAAACTATAAAAAAGAGTATACTTAGCTCCACTAAGATAAAGTCTCAGACTCAAGCATGGCATTATTGCATGTATAACCACTTTTTCTAATAAAATAGTGCTCTTTCTAATATAATTTGTCGAGGAAAAAAAATGAAAAAATCCGACTATTCACTTGCTCTCTGAATTCATCATCCTGCTCGCTTGTATTAATCAGAAACCTGTCGATCGATTGTTCACTCTGGAAGAATTGGATGAGTTAAAGGGAGTAATGTGTATGTAATCATTTTAAAATATTAATCCTGATGATCACTAATATCACCGATTGCTGAATCGTAGTTTATTTATCGAATGGAATAATATATAGCCGAGAAATCAACCAGCATATTGCAGCACATTCATATTCCTCTTCAGGGCTTCGTGGAGTGCTTCTCTGACCTATCGTTACTAATTAGCAGTGAGTGTTCATGTTACTATTGCTCCGAATGCAATCGCTGAAAATCGCTAAAACATTCTGAGTATTAATGAATAAATTCTGAATAATTTTGACACAGATGAACTTATTCACACTGAAAATAAACCTAATTCAATTAATCCCCGATTCCTCTTCTAAGCTAAGTCTTGACATCATTCGATTTCCACTCGTTTCCAATTCTTTAACACCCTTTTTAAACATTTGTCGGTGAACCACTGCTGGCTTTAGATTGATGCAACTATGATAATGGCAGAAAGAAACAACTAGGCTTTGGCAGAAGGGAAACGAAATGCCAAAACAATGAGCTGGCACAAAATTTCCTTTGAATTCCTTGTAATATGAGTAAGCAACTGTTGCTCCGATGACTGAGTGGTTACAATAAAAGGGGCCGAAACCCTTTCATAAGCACTTTCTCTCATTCGTCTTTTTCCATTATTGTTCTTAATGTTTTTGAATGTTCTCGATTAGCAGAAAGAAGTCTTGAAGAAGATATTCGAATATGATATTCGGCTCATGCTCTGCTCCACTATTTCTGGTGATTGTCGTCGCTGCGTTTCAGGTTAATTTAACGAGAAATTATATTTAAAAAATTATACAATTGTTCAAGATCCTTCAATACTTTTGGTAGTTAACGAAAAGATATTATACCTGATTCAGTGCCTGCATGCACTGCCGCTGACCAACATCGGCGCTCCACTCCCTCGAGGCATGGATCGTGGCGGCAGTGACCGGCTACTCGACATCTTTGTTGGACCTCACGATCACTTTGGACGTGCTCTTCTCCGTAAACGGGCCGCTCCTGAGACCGGGGACTTGAAAAATCCGATTCTCTTGCGTTTCAAATCCAACTCGTTACCATCACGCTAAGCTAGTCGGTAAACGTTAGAGAATGCCTTACTTCTTACCTTGCCCGGTGAATATGAGAAAGAAACGCTGAAACAGTTTTATGACTGGGAAACATAAAAGACCTCGTCGATATCTGGCATACTATAGCTCATTGGAAAGACAATTTTTTGCTCTACAACGTAGGATAGAAAACTCATGATTATTTTCCATATAAGAGAATGACGCCTCTCCAAAGTCTAGAGGTCGCTGAGACCGTAAAAGTGAATATTTTTAAATTCTACTTTAGTTGCATTATAAAACAATATCTTGTCTACTTATTACCAAATTTTCGCGGATATTGCTATATTGTGTGCGAAACAGCGAACGCGAATGTGCGACGATCTCTGCAAGTTTCATCGGGCTTTCGAATTTAAAACCTCGCATAGCTCGCCAAAATGGCGATTTTAGACTCCCGGACCCATTCCAATCGTTTCAGCGTGTTAAAAAATACCTATAAAGAGCTTTTGATCGAAATCTAATTTTGCCGGGTCCACGGCACTTTGGCTTCCCTACGATTCTCTCGCAAATCGCGTCATATTTATGTATGTATATGCCGAAAACTGAAAATGAAATAAAGTTTACACAAGTTTCTGTGGAAAGAGGCGAAAGGAAGTTGCAATATTTATGTGGATTCTTTACACCGTACTTCTAAAAAAAATCTATCAGGGACTTCCGTGTAGGAGTTTTTCCTTAGGTCTCCTTTAAAATGGAAATTGCATGCCATACGTACATTTGTTTGTATGAACATACAAAGGGTGAAATTAAAAACATTTAAGTTCAACAAAAATTTAATATTTTTGTAACTTTAATCATATGCTTGCTCGCATGTGTTCTTACTATTAAAATGCTGAAGATTTTATTCTTCATTAATTAAGCAATTGTTTCAGCTTGTAAGCCAACAGTGAAAAAGAAAGAATGAGAAAAACAGAAAAGGAAATAGGCAGTAGAAAAGTAGAGTAGGAGTGATAAAGAAACCAAGAACAAATGAAGATGAAAGATATGTAGCGGGAGAAAAAGAGCGGGCGAGTAGAAAAAAAATGAGAAAAATGAAAGATGCAGGGAGAGAGAGCGAGAGAAGAAAGAAGGAGACAAGGAGACAGGTGACGTGTTTAGCTATTCAAACAATTCTACTCTTTCTCTGTTGTGCTTACTAATTGTAAGGAGTGAACAATCAATGCAAGTAACTAGGATGACGAATTTAGAGAACAAGTATAGGGTTTGCCAACGAAGCTTAATGACACTAATTGTATGTAATTGTTGACTTAAGCTAATCTTATATTTGAGATAATTGCGCGTCTATTTGAGAAAAGTGTATATATCTATTTACTCACAGCAAAACAACCAAGCCTCTCAAGAACCTTCCTCAGTCTATGTGCATTCGTCATGCACAAATCTGCATGCTGTTACTAAGAGCTCAATGAAAATAGTTATGTTTGTAAGTAAGTATGCGGTACTGCACTGATCAATTAAAAAAGATATGTCTGCATTTTAGTCACATGAAAAAGTAAAAATAAAAACTTCTTTTTTTCTTTTGCAATATACATACATATGTATGTACATATGCATAAGACTGTTTTGCAATTGTGACAACTTTATGAGGAATGTTTATTAAACACCGAGCATTTCATTAATAATGTTGGTGAGTTTCATGAACGCCATTATGCATTCTTTAGTAGACGGCTTCCGAGCTTGAGCCGGCGCATCCGCAGCCGACGGGGTGGCTGAAGATAATTAATATTGTAAAAAAAAAAGATTTAAAAAATAATAATATTTTAAGATTATAGTGAATAAACTGTCAAGCTGTTAAGTGCGTCGTTTAAAATGACGACATATTCATGCCACTTACAAACGGCTCGCGCAAGTTGGTGCTGCGAGTTCTTCGCTGCTAGACGAGGCACCGCAACCGCAGCCGACAGGGTGGCTGGAAAAAGAGAATACTTTTTTAAGTATTTATTTTCTGCATTTTTTACAAATTCATTTGCTTTTAAGATGAAATTCTTCAAAAATCCGAAAATGGACGAAAAGAAGGAAATGTCGTATAAAAAAAAATATATATATATAGAATGTAAATGTCCAACAGAACGCTCGAGCATGCTGGCGCAAGGCGTTCCTCGCTGCTCGAGCTACCGTACTGGCGCCTTAGGGGAGAAAAAAATTCAGTTTTGAATTCGCGCCTTTTTGCCTGACTCAATTATGAGAGTGCATCTGATTTAGAGAGACACATCCACATACAGCTGTTAGGAAAATTTGACTAGATTACTGTAGCGTTTCCTGCTATTTTATGGCTACGAATTATTCAAATGGCGCAAAAGAGGAAATAATGTTAATTCAAGTAAATTCATTCGTCCAACACTGGATTGTAGTTCGGGTAGACGTTGTTGCCACAGCCGCAGCCGCAGGTGGGAAGCTGTAAAAGCCAAATTGTTCAACAGACAATTAATTAGCTTAATTAACGTTAGCTTTAAAATGCGTAAGTTACCTTACGGAGACCGTAGCGGACCTTGTTCTTGACAACCAACTTCTTGAACACCTGTAAAATTTCCGTTAATTGATATTTTGATATTTTTTACATCTTCATGTTTAAACAACACTGTCAAGAAGATCTTTTTTTGCGTATTGCGTATTGCGCGTTGCGTGTTACGTATTATCATTTGGATAGAACCTTTGGCAGACGACGGACGACGTGCTTGTGGAGGGTGATCTTCCGGGTCACCTGAATTATTATTTATCGCCTATGCACATATGTATTTTTGAAGTCAAATTGTAACAAAATTTAATTTCGCATTATAAAGCATGGAAAAAGAAGAAGAAGAAAAAGTAAAAGAAAAAAAACATCATTTCATCCTACCTTCTTGACTTTCTGCGGGTGGTTGACGACGAAGCGGCGATGCTTGACGAGCACCTTCGGGCAGTGCTTCACGACGCGTGCTGATTATGGGATTTTTTATTTATTTAATTTTTGATTGGTGACTCATCAACACTTTTTGTTGTCTTCTAAAACTGAGTGCTTTTTACAACAACAAAAAGTTTCCTCACGCTGGCATCCGCAAGTGGCCGTTGGGATGTAACGGCGGACACAGGATGGGCCGTGGTTATAGTAGCCAACCTGAAGTGGAGAGAGAAAGTGAGTTAGGGAGAGAGAGAAAGGAAAGAGAGAGGCGAGAAAGTGAGCGTGTGTCTTCTCTAGCTTAAAAAAGCCCAAGACTAAATCATGAATTCTTGAAAAAAAACCATTGGCAAAAGAGCATGTGAGTTAGACGAGCGCCACTATAACTATCGGAAAAATACAGAGATATTACAGTTGAGTGTTGTGCTCCTTTAATGGTGGCGACATAAATATCACTGTTATACCTCATTCGAGCCCGAGGATGAGCCATAGCCCGTCGCATAGCCGCCGTAGCCAGCGAAAGCCACCGAGCACGAGACGGCGAAGAGCACCAGAATGGTTTGCATATTTGCTTCAATTTAACACATTTAACCATTAAATTGTTCAGTTCAAAGGTATCACCATTCTAATTGTAAGCTGAAGAGCGGTTCTTCCTCGAAAATAAAAAAGAAAGAGAGCTGCCTGCTCTACTTTTTTTTAAGAATATTTTTTGCAAGCCAAAAGAAGTTTGCTTTCTAAAGCAAATTGCAAAAGTAGAAATGTTGAAGAAGACACGACGATGCTGGCAACTTGCGCTAGCTTTCCTTTTATATCGAAACCGTTGACATTCTCTCAGTCACCACTTGGCTCACTTGGAGCTTGGTTGTTTTCATTCCTCTCTTTCTATTCCAGTCTTTCTCTCTCCACGTTATTCTCAATAAGAGCGCCGTGCAGCCAAGTAGGGCAAAAAGAATTGCAAAAAGAAAAGGGCACTGACGGTGCGATATACACAATTAAATGAAGAGGCATTTCACTTGGTAGAAAAGAAAGAGTTCCATGTCTTTATTTTTTTCAAACGCTGCTTTTTCGACATATTGGCGTTCACACAATTGCGATCGATACCGCAAAACAAAATACATTATTAGTGGCATCGCTTTGTTGAACTTTTTTTTTGTTTTTTCTTAAATGAACGAAAGCGCACCACAATAGCATTTAGTAGCAATGATTTTACAATCGTTCTTCTTGAGGGCTTTCCAATGTGGCCACAGATTCTCAATTACATAAATATATGTATATCAGGCCTGAAGGCTCTATAAAGATCCTCAAATATCAATTCTCTATCAATATCGCTATCAATATATCGATCAGCATTTCGATCAATGTGTCTATCAATATATCGATCAATATCTCGCTCGTCCATCTTCGATTGTATTTCTTCTGGAACAGCTCGGTTGCATTGGCTGAACACTTGGCCGGTTGCCAAAAAGTGCCACTCGAACCTTCAGATATGCCCTATAACGAAAAAAAACCATGTTTAATGCAACATTGTTGTTATTGTTTCACATGTAATTCACTCTGTGCCTCTCACTATATTATACAATCGTATCCATCTACCACATCTGATTGTGAGGTCATACACTTCTTTCTTGTCAGTATACAACGTATGGTGGCTATTCCAGAACCAAAAAATTTTGCAGTAAAGAATAAATATTCAGTGGATAAGAACAAAAAAAGTGTATTTTGCCTTCTAAAGCCGTAGTCCTTGAGGAAGAGAAAGATGAAGAATGCGAAGCAGGCCAAGAAACACGCGAGCATCCATGCGAGCGCGACCAGATTCGAGCGAAAGCTGTCGGCTTTCTGAGGCACGCATTTGTAGAATTAGAGGACTTAATTAGAGGGCTTAATTCGAAGATCTAATTAGAGAACTTAACGAAAAATGCAAATAATTAAGGCTTATATTGAAAATATGCACTCTCTCATTCTCATGTGCTAGTACTTTGCTTGAAATTGTTATAGAACGAAGAAGAGCGGTCATTTGAAATCTCACAAATTTATACCCTCCTCTATATGAAAGCAAACTTTTCAGTAAAAATGATTTGTTCATTTGAATCCAAAGAGATCAAGCGATTTCGAGAGCTATTATATCCTGTCGAATTTAGGTAACATATTTCACATCCCATTCATGCTACTTCAAAAAAAAAAGAAAGGAAAGGGCAGCATTCCCACAGTACCACCGTTCGAACTCCAATGTCGTGATGAGTATAGTCAAAGTCCATGTGTAAATAGTGAAGAGTAGGGCGAGCCAGTATTTCTAAAAGAATATTAAACGGAGAAAGCAGTCATTAAATCATTGATAGTCGAGCGAATGAAACAAAGATAGGAATGAGCAGTTTAAGATAATATACATACATATATGTATTTTTATGCACTTGTCTCTCTCTCTCACTCTCTTCCTGTCTCTCTCTCTCCCTTTCTCTTTCTTTCTCTCTTTCTTTCTCTCTTTCTTTCTCTTTTTCTCTCTCTCTCTCTCTTTAACTCTCTTAAATTGTGAGCATGCTAATGGCGGATTAACAGATGACTGTTTAATGTGTATTATTTGAAGACACAGTCATATTCTTCGCCTACATCCTTTGTGTGACATTTGCAATGGTTTTGCGATCCACTTGTGTCTAACCGGGAAGAAGTCTTCTTCTCAAGCAACCGCTCAAGTGGCACCTCAATCAGTATAATGAGATAACTCACTTTTCTCTGCTGAAGAATGTCCTCTGGATGAATGAGAGAGTGCAAGAGTGGCTAATGAGCTATCGGATTGTGCAATTTTTGTGCTATCCGGTGATTAAACATCAAATTTGTTCTTTTTCTTAGTCATTGCTCAAGCAAAGAAGCATTAGAGGAACAGAAAACTCCCCTGTTTCCGGCAAAAACAATTCAAGATTGTCTTTTTTTGGCTATAAGCATTTTTCAGCAAAAGCTCATTGTTTCGATGAATGGAGTCTCAGACAGAAAAAAACTTTATTGTTTTTCATTAAAACTCGCAAGTATATATGTACACGTAGATGTACTTGCAATGGAAATCACATGAGTCGCCATCAAAAATACACAGACAGTTATGAGTGGTTGGAGGAGGGGAGATTCTGGGAATCATGTTATGTCAAGGTGAAAGCGGGTTGGGGTTCGATGGAGCTTGAAGCCCTGCTCCGAGCTTACGAGATGACTCTAGGCATGGTAGCGTGCGCGTCTGGCGAGGTAGCGGGCGCGCATGCGTGCGCGGTAGCCCTCGTCATCGCCAGCTTCTCCACTGTGTCCACCGCCGCCGCCGCCGCTGCCGCTGACAGCGCTGCTCGGGTTCATGCCGGGTGCCGAAGCTCCGGCGCCCGAGCCGGAGCCGGAGCCAGCTCCGTATCCACCGGAACCGGAGTCGGAACCGGCTCCACCATCACCGCCCCATCCTCCGGCACCACCGGAGCCAGAGCCAGAGCCAGATCCACTTCCGGCACCACCGCTGCCAGCTCCAAAGCCTCCGGAGCCGCCAACGGAACCGCCGCTACCGGCGCCTCCCCAACCTCCGGCACCACCGGAGCCAGAGCCAGAGCCGGAGCCAGATCCACCTCCCGCACCACCACCAGCTCCAAATCCACCAGAGCCCGACGCGCCACCAGAGGATCCCGTTCGCGCCGGGCACGGGCAGTACGCGGCATCCGAGCCAGGCAGGCCATCCGAGCCGCTGTCTCCATCCGATCCGGGCTGTCCGTCATTGCCAGGTCTGCCAGGCTGTCCGTCCTGGCCCGGCTGGCCGTCGTTGCCTGGCGCGCCATCCTGACCGGGGTTGCCAGCGGCGCCGGGAGCGCCGGCGCGTCCAGGCTGTCCGGGGCCACCAGGAAGACCGGGTGTGTACTCGACGCCAGAGTCGCCGGGGGCACCGGGCGCGCCGTTGTTGCCGGGGCGGCCAGGCTCGCCGGGCTGTCCGGGCTCGCCGGGCGCTCCGTCCTGGCCAGGCATGCCGTCGGGACCGGGCTCGCCGGATGCGCCAGGGTTGCCGGCGGGGCCCGGGGCGCCAGATTCTCCGGGTGGGCCAGCTGGGCCGGGCGGGCATGTGATGCAGCCGCCGGGGATGTCGTGAGTGGCGGCGAGCGCGTAGCCCGAGGCGCCGCCTCGGCCGGGCTCGCCTGGCTGACCGTCGTTTCCGCGTTCGCCGGGCTGTCCGGGCGGGCCGGGCGGGCCTGCGGGACAATTACGGGAGGCGGCCGCGCAGCCACATCCGCCAGCCTGGCGCTTGACGCGGCCGGCGAAGAGTGTAGCGAACGTGGGCGGAGCATCGGTGGCACCCGAGGGGTTGAGATGAAGCTTGAGGATGAGCGACCAGGTGTCCTCGGCGACTACCTGAAAGGGGTCCACAGTTTGATCTACTTCCTTTTTTTTAGGGTCATAGTTTGATCTACCTCACTTTTAGAGTGTCACAGTTTGATCTGTCTCACTTTTGGAGCGCTAAGTTTGATATATTTAACTTTTTTAGTGCCATTTGATGTGCTTATAATCAAGTTTAACACACTAGTAAATGGATAAGATAAGAAAGGAAGGGGAAAATATGTCGAATCTGGCACTTACGCGGACTTGGCTTATGCTGGTGGTGACCTCGTCCTGGAGACTCGACATGTCGTTGACCATCGAGTGGATGGCGAGCAGCGACGTGCACGTCATGAGCAGCGCGACCGACGAGCTGATGCCGATGAGCCACGACATGACTGGAAACACAGAATTTAGGCGGGAAAGAGGAAAGTTTAAAAAATACAATGTTCGAAACACCACTTATAATGGGTAAAGTGATGACAAAATCAACGGCACTTTTAAGGGTTCTGAGACACATGACCGAATGGAAAAAAGATACATATGCTGTTTTTCTTTTCTGTGAAAAAAAATTCAATCGTTGCACGATAAAGTGTCCGAAAATCTTTTTTTATATAAAATATAATATAACATTGTTCAAACTGAGAAGCTCATACCGAAAAAGATGAATCTACGAAAAAAAAATAAGAATGACGAACAAAAATCTAGAAGAATTTTGGTCTAGTTTTATATAGTGAAACTGCTGCTAGAGCGTAGAAGTTGGCAGAGAATGTGCTTTGAATCGAAGCTTCTCTGCTTTGCGTGGTGTTGACTACTCGAGTTGCCTTATATTGGCACCGCTGGCCCGGCCAGAGCACGTTGTAACTCTCAGTGGTCCTTTGTGTGCGTGAGTGAGCGGGCCGACCCAAACAGGCGAACGCACTTTTTTTACTCTCTTTCTCTCTCTCTCCTTCTCTCTCCCGCTTTCCCTCACTCACTCTCTCTCTCTCTCTTTCCTTCTCTCCATCTCACTTGCTTTCCTCAAACCTCCTGTTCTCTCCCTCTCTTTCTTCTCGTTCTCTCTCTGCACATTCCCTCTCACTTTCACTTTCTCTCTTTTTCTAACTCGCACCTCCTCGGGCGTTCTAAATCTCTTGCTGAAATAGCGTGGGCAACTCGCTCCCGAGCTGAAAACGAAGGGGGCATTATCTGTTTTTGTTCGCCTTACTACCTTTTTAGTCTACTGCAACTTAATCATTTCGTCGTCATCTCTCTTTTTCTTTCTGTCTGGCTCTTTTCTCTTTCACTTTCTCTTCTCCCCTTTCTCTTTCTCTCTCTCTCTCTTTTCTCTTTTTTTCTCTCTCTCTCTCTTTTCTCTTTTTCTCTCTCTCTCTTTTACTCGCTGTTTTTCTGCAATGACTTGATGTTGCATATGCTGTAATAGCCGCTCGGCGTTAATAGAGAGCCGCCCAGTAGCGGACAACAAAAGCTTTCTTTCTGCCACTTTTCACTCGCTGGTTTCTTTCAAGTATGATCGCCCCGCTGACCCCAAAAAGTGTCACATAATACAGCCTGTCAACACATTAAAGCCGTTCAAGCCGATCACTCATGCCGACTCTCCATTTTTTTCTCTCTTTAACAGCCCTCGCCAATGGCCACTTGACAATTGACTAATGCAACTCTCAAACAATATCTTCAACTAATTACTTCAACCAATGAGTTTAGAGACTAGCCATTATTGTCTCTTGTATAGAGCATATTCTTTGACCATTGCTGTCTCTTTTTACAGATTGTAACATTCATCTATGAGGGAAATTGAACAAATATTTTATTGCAAATGCCTTTCAACAACGTGCATATTGCACTATTCATAAGTGTTACAATTACTCATTTTATGTGATCATAAGCGTCACAACAATCCTATTTTATTTCATAAAAAGCGTTATTGCGACGTACTTTACCTTAATTCAGAAGTTATGTTGTCTCGAAAAAAAGCATTATTTGCTTAAATTTATATTTTCTATTTTCTTGATGAGATAAATTCATAAGTTCTATAATCTCGATGAGATATGAATGTTCTATAGCTGGATATTGACCAGGTGGCTGCTGTCAATATCATCTTCTTCTTCATCTTTTTCCCGTTCTCCAACAACCGGCAGTGTCGCAGTGACGTCATCGGTCGTGCGAGACAACATAATAATGGCGGCGACAGCGAAGATGACCGAGACGCAGACGTGGACGCCGGCATAGACGAGGTACTGTAGAGATTCATATAAGACAGTGTGAATTAAAAAGTTTGGTTTTTCTCTGCATTTTTCAGTTTTGCTGTTATTTTTGGCAAGCAAATTTGCCAGTTTTCAAACCCAATTATTATGCCACGGCAATTTGTACGATTGTCAAGAATGCCACCAAGGTTTATTCATTAATATTGATCATGCCAAAATTAACAGCTGTCTAAAATGGCAAAAACAGCCTAACCAAAAAATAAACGAGTCAAAAGGGGCGGGGCAAAATTGTACAAGTGTTAAAATAACATGGCACAGAAAACGGTCGAAAAATTTGTCACATCTTCTCGAGGAGGAGTGGGCTTTTTTGCCAAAAAAACCAGCTGATAAATCTGCCAAGAAAACCTGCCAGAATTGATCAACTGCTAAATTTGCCAAGCCAAAATATTAGAGTGAAAAATTTGCCAAATCAGCTTGCCAATTTTGGCGGCTAGCAGAAATGGCATGGCAGTTTAAACAGGTGGCAAAAAAGTCTGGCAAAATTTATTGCTATCAAAATTGGCAAAGCCTTTTTGACGGTTGTCAAAACTGGCTCGTCATTTTCAACGACCGTCAAATTTGGCAAAAAGTGGAATTTCATGATCGGATCAATTACAACATAGTACAAGAAATATGGAGCATGGAATAGTCGAAAAGGAATGAGATTTAAAGTGATACGGTAAACTGCTACAGATATGTTGCAAAGACTGGGGGCAAAACTGAAAGGATTCATATTTCGAAAGAATATAACAGTATTGAGATCAAATTGTCCGTTAAATTCATTAAATTCACAGGCGGACAATAATAATGGATCTATTAATCGTGTTAACTATGTAACAAAACCGGAATGAATCAGTGGAGTTACGAATTATATAACGGTCAAAAAAAGAATTCAAATGAATCAATCATCAATATCCCGACTGACATCATCATCCGATTCCACGTCAGCTTGAATCGATAGCCTCTGGCGATATGCTCTGTAGGCGCCTTCGAACTCGTCACAATTTGAGTCGACGATTCGAATGGAGGAGGAGGCGACAGCGAAGATTGCCACTGAGCCTAAAATAGACTTTGCAAAGTTTCGATATGAAAACGGTATGTTGTGCCCGTATATGATTCTGGACTTACTAAACGAACCTGACGATCAACTAAGGACCGCGAGACTTTGCTCTCTATTAATTGTAAGACTACAAAAAATCTAGCAAATTGATATAATTGAGGGAGCTTACTCTTGAATGACTCGATCGGGCCAAAGAAGCTTGTACTGATTGCATTAGGGCTCTCCTCATCCGCACACATGGCGTACATCTTCCGGAAGAGGCTTATCGAATCATTCTAAAACTGCCAACAAATTGAACATTGTAAGGTGGATATGACGCCTCATTTTATTGCTATTAGAATACAATCTATTGCTCTCGTTGTAGTTCATGTGAAAGCAATTAAAACATTAAATACTTATATTTAATAAAACAAGTTTCGTACAACATGTTAAAAAAGCTGACCATCGACAAGAGAGTCGATCGCACATGAAATGTCTCGCAGATCTTGGGAAGCGTGTATTGTTCGCCCGTGAGCTTGAAGAGGAGACGAAATGGCAGGATGGCGTTGTGAATGTAATCTAAATGTTAAATATGTTGCAAAATGTCAATGATGCTTATCAGAAGAGCCAGAATAATCCGGCTATAGATCATTTAGAGAGAATAAAATGAAGCAGATACCTCCAACTTGCTTGGTGAGAGACAGGTACAGTTGGTGGATCTCGCTGACTCCTAGACGACAGCGCAGAGCATCAAAGGCGCTGTTTCCGTTGCCGAGCAGAATGACGAGGCATGATCGTCTCTTCAGCATGGCCTCGATGAATACATTTGCACCCTGCGATACAAAAATGATTAAGAAAATAGATTGGAGCTACATTTTCATACAACTAACAGGCTCGGCGACAATTGCAAAGGGAGGTGAGTCGCAGTTGATGTCGACAGTCTTGAAACTGGCGCAAGAGCCAAACTCCGATCTTTTTGCCCGATCCTTCTCAATCGACATCAGCAATCTTCTTCTAATCTCAGCCCCATCCAGTCTTGTCATGCGTGATGAGCGAATTAGTCTGGGTAAAGTTGTAATTATCATAGCAAAGTCAAAGTAAACTATTAAGCCTAACACAATAACACTTTTAATCCAAAAAGTTTTAATGCACCTACCGTAACCCTCGGTAGGCCTCCTTGTTGCTTAGGCCTTCTAGAACGGCGCTCGCAACTTCTTCAGAGTATCCTTGAGAGAGAAGGAGCTGTACGGCGCATTCTTCCGTTTGCGTCAACTTCTGTAAAGGAATATGAAAAATAGATAGCAAACCGAATATGTTTGGAAGCAAATAATACAAAAGTTATTCTACCTCCTTGAATTCTCTTGCATCTATCTTGCCGTCTGCCAATTCAGAGAGGAGGGCGTTGATGGCGCTCGTATTATGCTTCCTTTTCTTCAGAACCACTTTCCAAACCGAGAAGTTGTTGAAGTAGTCGAACTCACGAGACTGCATCAAATATGTAATTAAAAAGTGAACTTTTCCTATTGTTGTTTATGTGAAAATAACGCACCAAGACTCATGTGAAGGGGTTGTATATGGCCTCATCCGAGTCCGCCAAACGAATAATCGGCTCAGAAGGATACTGCGAAGCGGGAAGCAGAAGATGAACCTGAACAAAAACGAGTTCATAGTTTTAAAGACAAATCTAACTAATTTTTTGCGTGACATCTTTTGTAAGCCGAGAACATACCTTCCGCTGTTCTCTAATTATTAGAATAAAAAACAATGAAGTAATCCAGGATATTAAGATTCTAGCACATAAAAGGTAAGAAAAAAGTAGAACGGACAGTTTGTGACAGCAGTCGCATCCTTGGTGCGTCCGTGAATCTTGTCGTTTCCGCAGAAAGAGTTGATTCTCGAGAGAGTCCTAGAACGCGCAGCATCCTTCTCACGTGAGATGCCTGAAACAGTATTCCAACAATACTTAAAAAGAGGTTTGGCAAAAGCGAATAAAATCAGCTTTATGACGTCTTAATGAAATTCATAATAGAAAAACGCTGCTGCAATTCATAATAGAAACGATTAAGAACAAACTTTTTCCGCCACGGTGTACTCCTTCTCGCTCTTCGCAGACTTAAGTGCAAGGAGTGATGCTGCATCTCGTGACAGTTTAACGGTGACGCACTTGAGCTGTAAAGGAAAGAAAGTCTAAGCTTATGTTTACAATAAAATTAACATTTGGAAAGAATGAAGGTTTAACTAGAGAATGAAAACATGACGTTCTTTTGTACATTATAAAACACACCTTTCCTTCAATGAATGGTGTACCGCCTCTCTTGACAGATTCGCCATTCAATTGGTGCAGGGCAGTCACTCGATGCTGTCCATTTAACACCAGGAATCTGCACAAAATATTTAAATTTCATTAAAAAATAAATAAATGTATCTGAATAAAAGTGCAATTTTTTTCATTTACATTCCACACTTCATTGTTTACAATCAGGATAATAAACATACTTTCGCCCATCGTGGAACACGAAAGGGACGACACTCTCGGGCAGCATATGACGCGAAAGAAGAAGCTGCTTCATCCGCTCGACATGGTCGGGGTAGACACTTCGCAGAATGCCGTCAACGAATAGTTCCGCGACAGCTAACTGAACATTATACAAGTTATAAGTTGCTCAAATAGACAAATTACGCTTAAAAAACTTTATTAGCGCTGCTGGAGGGCCGTGGGTCCCATAAACATTTCGAGAACATGAACAGTACACTCACAGTAATGATTTCATAGATGGAATACTCGACTGACCTCTACAGACTCCTTCGTACTAGACATCCAGCCGTTGATGACTCCTTTTGCAGTTTCTGAGGAATGAAGAAGCGTGGATCTCGTTTCAATCGCGGTCATGCGACGCTTCTTAGCTTTCGTTGGCTGCAACAATTAAAACGGAGGTAATATTCGGTTATTCCCGCACCAAAATTTTCTACAAAGAAATGCCCCTCAAAATCGAAAGTGTTTTTTGATGCGAAGAATGCGAATATAACGATCCAGTGTTCGGTAATTAATTTTTTTTATATATTCTCAAGGCATGACCAAAATATAGTTATTGAAACTATAGTTATGTAACTGAAGGATTCAAAACGAAAGGATGAATACTATAATACTGAAAAGATGTAATATACCGCAATAGTGTAGTTGGTCGCGGGGCTCGACCAGGTCGATAAGTTCGAAATATCCCTTAGCGGCCTTGCATTCTCGCTTCCGAATTGAGTTTCCTGAACGGAGCTAATTGTAGTGGAATTCCTTCCCCGTGTTCACAAAACTTTAACTCGAAGAAAAGAAAAACGATCGTATAGAAAAACGATCCTAAAGTGGAAAAATCATCGAAAATAATAAGGCTCTTACCGGGACAGTGTCAGAGAGTGAAGACCGCCTCTCCATTTCGTTCGCTGCCAGATCAGCCATGTAAGACCTCAACGGCATTCTGAGATTAAATTCTTAGGGTGTGGAATGGTGTTGAGGTAAAAGGGGAACGAGTTTGAGCAAGGTAAATCGAGTTGGCAAATCGAGACATCGGCTTACACTACTAACGCACAGTCCTAGGTGAGCATTTCAAATTTATGCGCTAAAAATTTAGTAAAAAGCGGCAAACATTTAAAAACAAAAGACGCCAAATCTCAGAAAAAGTTAATAACAAAAAGTTCATGCGATCCATGAAACCACCGCTGCGGCTATTGCTGACAATACGAAAATACTTGGCAATTTGCCAGCCTGCGTTGCGGTCACGCGTCGCGCGGTTTTTGATGTGCAGAAATTTTTCAAATACTAATAAATGACAAATGAAACTAGTTCAGTGTTAGGCTTGTAATTGTGTCAATGTTTCTGTTTTTGCCTTTCCTTTTTTCTTCAACTATAATTCATATGAATAGTTTACACTTTAAGAGAAGATTGAAGCGTGGCTGCTTCTTCGCGCTTCTTCGAGTGAGCTCCCACTACTTTGAAGGTTTGGAATTCTCTTTGGAATCTTTTTATATATTTATTTTGCTTTTTGGGATTATCGAGCTAATTTTATTTTAAGCGTCACCTTTATATTGGGTTCGTTAACACCATGATTCTCAAATTGTGCATCGGGGGTTCTAGGACCAGGAGAACAAGTATATGACATTTGTTCCTTTTTCGTTATTGAACCAAGCCATGCGAGGCAATTCTTCCTCAGTTCTGTGATAAATTCTGTTAAAGGGCTGCTTTAAATGTGATTGTATGTTCGTAATACGATTCATGACTGCTGTAATGCGAATACGTTGCTGTGCTCACTACTGCTCCAGCTACGTGACAAGGTAGAACCGATAAATATAAGCAAGTATAAGTCATCAAATTAAATTGAGCATAATTTATAGGAGCATTTAAATTATTCACACCCAAAGGCCTTTTTTCGAAATTTAAGTTTCCCAAAATTTATCGGTACGGAGAACACTAAACTGGTATTCCTATACTATATTGACGTTGTATTCCAGAGTTACGGTAGGTATTCGGTATTTGCACTTTTGGCACCCAGCTAATGATAATTCATAGTATTATTTTAAATGGAGAAGACGAAGATACTGTTAATTTTTCTCGTTAACCTTTATTTCAAACAACGCCGCAAAGTTATGACTTGCACGTAGTTACGAGCAAAATTGCATGAAATGTATACTTACCGTACATTGGGAAAATGACGTCACAAATTTTTGCTTTTTCTTAACATAAAATAGTAACGCTGTTTCAGATTAGATATCAATATGATTCGAGCAAGGCTATACGAGGAAATGCGAGAGAAGGGGAAGCGAAACCGAGGAGAAGTCCTTCGAGCACTGGTATGTCGTGGCTTTACTTCGTTTGGAATGTTTTATTTCTCCATATTTTCGAATTGTTATTTGTTTCCTTATTTTCGGCTAATAGCGAAAAGTTACGTCGCATTGGAAAGGTATTTGAATTAAACTTCAGGCCCTGAGTAGTGCAACTCTGAATGGCGACGAAGCGAGCATTCTGCCCATCATAAATGGGAAGTCAATCTGCGCCGAGCTCTTCTGCGTGATCGTGAACGTCAGGCTGACAAGGTATGATTATATAATTTCATCCTAGTTATCAATTTATAACTTACTCACTAATAAGTCAGTGCTAAAATATTAGAGATGGCTGATGGGAAGGTACAAGAGGTTAGAAAAGGGCTATCCCGGGGCTCTGGGACATCCTACCAAGGAGGGGAGGTTTTGTCACCGAAAACTAGACCTATTTCGTCATTGTTCTAAGTTCCTTGAGAATAGAAGCTTTCTCTTTTAGACTGGTGGACTGGCTTCGGAAGGCTAAGAACGGTCAGGCTGAGCACGTTCACGCAGCCGCGCAATCTAAAAAACAGACTACGATTGATGCGTGCTCGACTATGATGGCAGAGGTGCTTCGACATGGGCATCATGGTGGAATCATGATGCCGGCCGGACTGAACAAGAGGTATCATTTCAATACAACCATTGAGAATTTCAACTATATGTCGTTAGAATTTTAGAAGAAATATTTTGGCTTTCTTTTTTATCTAACAGCGTATCTTACGCTACAATACTTCTTCAGTCGTAACCACACTCCACCTTTAGCTCCTTTCTTCGCCTCTGCGACACGCCGCTCCGCTTTTCGACTTTCTCTAAGCTCACAGGGATGCAAGTGCGATTTAGAAAGGTGAGTAATTGTGATGTTTATTACGAACTTTCTTTTCTGCTTTCCTTTTTATTGTTATATTCCTTATCTTTTTCATTTATCTTTTTCAGTCCGATAATCATCTGCGCTGTGACATCTGTGTCGGTCTCGCTCACATCATCTCTACACGTGCTGGGGCCGAAAAGCAGAAGGCATTAGAGCTCAGGAAGCAGCACTACGAAGCCATGTGGTGCGTATTTACGACATTTTGGGATCTTTTTTGCTGCTTTATTAAATACTAGTAAGTTAATGAAATAACAATGTGGTATGATAAAAATTGTTAAGTCATCTACTACATCTGACATTAAGATATAAAATACAAGACTGGCAAAATATCATGCATTCAAACACCTCAGCATTTTTTTTTAAACATTTTTTTATCTATGACTGTAACTGTTGTCAGGATTGATCGGGTAACTGTCGGAACTGCTGACCAGATCTCGAGAGCGTCTCCTAGCGAATTACTTGTGCTGAGAGTGGACGGAATGAGCAAAAAATCGACGAAGGTTTTAACATTGATCTCTGAAATTCTATCGTTAATATTGTATTACGCTGCAAACCACATAAGTTGATTTCACTATTTAAAGAATGTTTTCACTTTCATTCCGTTAAGATAACCATTTCAGATTCCTTGTCTTGTACGGAGACCCAAGAGAATTGGTGACGTGAGTCGCCAGAATGTCGACCTGACTGCTGTACAACTCTCACGAATGCGTCAGTTGTTCATTTTATGCATTCTACTGTGCTGACAATACCGTAGTTTGTTCTCTTCATTTGTCCGATTACCGTAACTACTGAGAGTCTTGCATTATGTATAATTGTTTTGAGAATAAGAGTGTATTCGTTTAGACATTGATGGCAGCAAGTTCCATAACATTGCCTTCTTGAATGTCTTCGAAGCACATACTGGAGGCGCTGATCAACTTGGAAGCTACATCATTCACGCGCTTTCACAGGTAAGGTTTTCGATATTGTAAATTATGTACTATAATATGGGGAGACTGACGAAATAACTATCAAAATGTATTGTTTGAAAGGCGGACGTGATCCCTTCACGTCTCGTCGTTATTGCTGACAATGCGCCGTGCATGAAGTCGGAGAAACTGCATGCATTCTTCGGCTGGGTGATGCTTCATCTGCCAATCGATGAGGTCCGTCTTTTATATAACTCTAAAAAAAAGTATCACAGTATGTTGAACTAGAAGATAATGTTCGCAACATTGCGCATGTGAATTCGCAGGGTCAATTTTCTAGATATAATCTACCTTGTAAATAAGTCTGGTGTGATCTCAGATCATCTGTGCTCACTTGGCAGTCGGGCACACGCACAACGAAGTGGATGCTTTCTTTGGCTCCGTCTCTCGAGCTCTCCGAAGGGAAAACATTTACACTCCTCAAGGTAACTAATTATTAAAAAAATAGAGCCAAGTCAGAAAAATTCTTAACAAGCATTATTACGGTAGGCCTATGCTCAGATCTCTCTGAAGTCATCGCTGGTATTGGATACACTACCGTCCTGCCAGCGTCGACGCAGTACATGTTCAGCGAGCTTGGTCGATTCGCTCAGAAATACAAGAACCGCGTTAAGCAACGAGTCTTCCGCTTTTTCAAGCGCAATGGAGGTTTTAATTGCTTTTTCAAGTGCAATGGAGGTTTTAATTAATTTTTACTTCTCTCTTAGCTATATTATTCATGCCTTCTAGTCGAAAAAAGCTCGCCCTTCTTCTGTTCGTTGGAAAGTTGTTTTTTCAGCAATCCGATTCAAGGCAGCTGCTTGTATGACTCCAGATCTGTTGTCGCGCGCGGCAACCGATTGCGACGGGCCTTCGCTGAATCTCTTCACTGTTAGTCTCTTTTTCAGTTATCTTGCGCTATTAAAGTGGCTCACCATGGAGCTTACATTACTATCTTTTCCTGAAGATTACGGTAGTTGTTAAGGCCACTCAACAGCCTGTTTTTTTTTCAATTTTATGTTGATTCTGAATCCGAATTGTTATTTTTCATTTCTCTTTACAGGAAGATGCGGAACAGGAACTAAAAGCGACTCTTCCTGGGCAGATGCTTCCTGACGTCGCGAAGGCCGAAGCAGCGTGTGCTGCCCTTCTCAAAGTTGTTGCTCCTTTCATGAACGATGAGCGGAAAGCAGAGATTGCAGAGCTTCCAGCACGGCTACGGAGGCAACAGGGTATGAACATATGTCAATTGCATCCGATAAAAAAATTATTAAACAAGCCTAATAATAGACATTTATGAGGCCTTGTGATCCGTCTACCGTCCAATTATAGTTTCAAAACAAGGGCTATTTTGTATTTTTGCATACAGTTAATTTTTTATGATAGTTAATATCCTGATTGTCAGCCGTTCCGCTTGCACTGCTGCTCGATGATCTGCTGGAAAGATGTGAGGCCTGCAATAGAGAAGCTGAAACAGTGGACGTTGTTGAAGAGGAGTGTATCTACGACTTCTTGCATGGTCACGGATTCCCCATGGGCAACTCACACGAGAACATGCAGCTCGCAGCTAGAAGAATTGCTTCTTCCAGTGACGACGGCGACTCGAGTGCCTAGTATGTCTTCTTTGCTAACATTTATCAAATAACATCTAGAATGTAATGGTGAACGCTAAATGGTATTTATTTATGCAGAAATCTTATTGTAGAACTACTCTTGTTTCATGACTGATTGAATGTGGTATTGTCATTGCTTCCTTCTTGCATTTTCTTTATATATGCTGTTTATGAAACTTTAGTGATCTGAGGAAGAACGCGATTTTAATAGGAGCGAGAAGACTTTTTTTGCGGTCAGAAAAGGATTTGCCTTTTTTAGCGGTTGTCAATACTGCCAGCCATTATTCATAGCCGTTAAAATTGGCTTGCCACTTTTGAAGGGTCGAAAATTTGGCTTGACATTTTTTATGCCCGTTGAATTTGCCAAGTTGCCATTTTTGACGACTGTCAAAATTGCCAAGTTGCTCGGCCGACAGTCGCTTCCTCGTGGCAAATTTCTCAGCTGCTAAAAATGCCGAATCGACTTGACAATTCCGATAGCTGTTTATTTTGGCAGTGACATTTTCCATACTTGATAGACTTGCCAAAACGTTCAAAATTTTGGATCCTTGCTAATTGTGCCATGGAAAATTTTGGGGGCCATCAAATTTGGCATGCTTCCCATCCATATTTCACGGCCTTCATTTTTGCCGGAACAAATTTTTTTGTTGCTAAATTTGCCGAAGCCCGGTTGTCAATAATTAGAGCATATTTCTGTGGATCATCCATTTTCTTCGCTTGTACATTGTGTCCGTCATTTTATTAACCGTCTTATTTGCCATGACAAATTTGAATCAATGAATAAAATATTGCCATATTTGCTTGTGTGTTTTACTTGCCAAATTTGCCAAAAATAACAGCAAAACTGAAAAATGCAGAGAAAAACCAAACTTTTTAATTCACACTGTCTTATATATATATATATATATATATATATATATATATACATATTAGTTGTAGTAGACAAGTTTTTAAGTTATTACTTATTAAGAGAGTAATCATCAGTATCGAGTCAGCATTTGAGTTCATGCAAACAAACAAAAGATGGTGTGACACATACAAGACACATGTTCTTGACAACTTTCTCAACATAGTATGCCCTTAGCTGCTCGCACGTAGCTTCTCTTCAAGACACAATATAATTGACACACTCGGCGCAAAGTGAATAGGGGAGCACTTGTGGCTTTCGCGATTTAGGTCGCGAAACCATTTGGAAAGTGACAGCAATTCTACTAGAGTCAAGTTCGCATGTTTGCTTGATTCAAGCGCTATCGGCGACTTTTTGTAGACATATTCTGAGATGAAGAAGATTGAGAGGATTATTGGTTATGTAGTGCGTTTGTACTATTTGAACGGAACTTTACGCTTATAAAGGTGCAACTGCGTGAAATTCTTCCTTTCGACCCGAAAACAAGAACCAAATTCCTCCATCCTGACCTAGCAATATACATATTGATTTAACATCATTTCTATTTCGTCATGCCATCCAAAAAGTACTGTACCTGTGACGTCACTTTCAACGCGAGAGGGCCATGCTTGTCGGCGACAATATACGTGAGAAGGAACTGAAGAGCGAGCGCGACGAAAGTGTTCAGTCCGAAGACGAGGCCGAACGAGTCGGAGCGGAGGCGGTCGGCCAGATTGAACCTAGACTAGGCGAGTTTTGTTTCGATGGGTCAAACAACTACACGTTTGAATTCGCGCCTTTTTTCCTGAAACAAAAGAGAAAGAGCTGCTGCGTTTGAGAGAGAAGCAACTACAATAGTCAGGATACTTCAAGCTGTGACGGCTGAGCTTCGTGCTCCTTTTAGCAAGAGCAACAAAACTTTTCAGCTATCTTCCCGTGCTGATTGGAACACAAAAAGAAAAGAGATAGATTCATTAAGAATTTTTATTTTCGTATTTTTTTTCTGATTACTTACTGTGCGATCGTGATCATGGCCTCGAAAAGAGTGCGATAGACAATGTAGCCGGCGTACATGACAAAGACACTCGAGGTTCGTGCCTAAACTGCTCGGCATTACGTATGAAATATGGTATTACCAATCATTTTACTAAGGAAGATACGGAGCTACGAACAAAATGGCATTTGACCTTTATAATGAAGCATTGATGAAGAATACAATATACTCTGGCATCATATTCCTACAATTTCTTGACGGCTAGAAATGAGCGGCATTCTTGTTGTACCTGTAAGAACAGTAGTCCGGCATCGCCGATCGATAGCACGGCGAGCAGCAGCTCGCCCCAGCGTGACCAGCGCAGCTCGACTCGCTGCATCGCGAGCACGACGGGAAGAGCTGAGAGCGGTAGAGATGATGAATGTATCCCTTTTTTACACATTTAAATTTTACTACTTTAATAAAGTAATAAATACATGCACATACTTTAATTTTGCTCCCAATGAGGTACACTCTTTATGACCTCCTTTACTCTCTAAAGACTAAATAAAAAAATGTTAGTTTGTAATAAAGTTACCGCAACACACGCATGAACACAAATTCACGCTCACACAAATTCACAGAAAAACACACAACATGAACACACACAATACAAAACACACTTACAGACGAGCGGCGTGAGAGCTTCGGTGAATCCGTTATATTGCCCGCTGTGCTCCGTCTGCACGGTGCCCCAGAGCGACTGTTCGTAATTTAGTATCTAAATGTGTGTATATTTTGGCTTGAAAACTAACCATAAGCTTTAAAAATTCAAATTCAAATTTCCCGCCTGATTCATGAGGCAGCTGTTGAGTGCCCACCAGAGTGACCACTTGACTGTGAATGCGTCCGAGTAGACGGTACGCCCGTCACTCCAGAGCGTCGCGAACATTCGCTTGACGAATTGACTATAGCTCACTTCTTCTGTAACACCGACGTCTTCCTTCTCAGCGTCCGCTGCCTTTGCATCTGATAATTGGTTACATTTAAAAGCGGAAAATGTCTTTCGGATATCATGTAGCACTAAATTAATGTTGTTGTTTTTTCTTTAATACCAACATAAAATAATTTAAAAAATGCCGTTGGGATCGCTAAAACATTAGAAGGTGGTAAACCGTTGCGAATAATGGATAATTGCCCCTAATTGTAAGAGGAGAACTTTCAACGGTATTTTCCCTTGCCTTGTTTCGAGAAACGCTTCTCGTACGCGTCCTGCCACCGCACGGTGGGCAGAAGAAGCGCGAAGGGAAGTGCGAGGACGACTGGCGGTCGAGATGTAGTTGAGCGTCCTGAAGAGCAAATTGGAGGCGGGGAAAGAGGGGGGGGGGAGTGGAAGCTCAGATCAGCTTGGGATTGACATGAAGCCGCACGTTGTCTCTCATCAGATCATTCATTTTACATATGTATATGAATCTTGCAAGGCTACATTGTGGGCCGAATTAGAATGGAACAACGACAGAGTGAGAGATTTAGGGAGAGGGAATGAAAGAAAGTGAAATAGTAAGAGAGAGAGAGGAGCAGAGAAGCAGAAGAAGAATCAGCTTGGGCTTACCTGTAGCTGCCCCACTCGAGCAGGATGACCGCTTGGGTGACGGCGTATGACGAGAAGCGGCCGACCAGAAGTGCGCCGCGTACGTATGACGTCACGCTATTAAAAATATTTATTAATTAACATATAAATATATATATACATTAATTGCAAATATTCCGATTAAATATTGAACTATGTTTATTGCAAACTGATAGAAAAGCAATAACTCAACCTTTTAAAGCGGTCCTTCGAAGCCTTGACATAAATGTATGAGAAGTAGGCAACGCCTGAAGCCGTCGCGAAGCCATAGGCCAACTCGACAAACTGCAAATATTGTGTTGTGCAACATTTTTTTGCGAAAGCACGGGTATTTTAATTGTATTAACTTTTTTGTTAATTAAAATAACTAATTAATCAATCGATTAATTAAGGATTGGCTCGAGCTTGCTTCTCCTGCTCAGCTGTGTTCAGCCGTCAATACTTAATATGCATCGTAAATAAAGAAAAAAAGTATACTCATTAACCTGTTGTGTCAGGACTGAATTGCCAAAGTCGAGAATGAGCCAAGCGGCGATGTAGCAGAAGATCTCGAAGACAATCACGGGCTTGTAGAGGAGGATGTCGGTGAGGAGGAAGATGGGAATGAGCGCCACGAGGTACGTGTAAGTCCAGATTGGATACACCTTAAATTACTCATAAACACCTTGAGCAGAATATTGAAGGCTCGGTGCATAAAAAAAATATTAAAAAAATATGAAGAAAAATTAATTAAAATTGATTTGGGCTTACCTCCGAGCTGAGCACTTCCTTGGAGATGTTGAGAGTGAGATGCTCGAATTCATAGAGGAACGGCTCGGTCGGCTTGAACTCCTTGAGCGCGCCGTAGGCGTGCAGTGGAAGGAGAGCTCGCCAGAGTGTTGAAAGGGCCATTTTCGGACTTTCGGTCTTTCAAAATTGTTCTTTCAAATGGTCAAAATTGTACTTATGGCCTGTTAAAACGGGACTTATGGCCTGTCAAACACAGTGTAATTTTGATTTTTCCAAATTTGCGCGATTTTTTTTAAACATAGAACACAATTCCATAAAAAAAATCTTTTATAAACCAGCTTGTCCATAGAACACAACACATTTATTTCTAGCAAGAAAAAAAGTTTTATTAAAATGGTCGAGAATCACGGCTAAAGCAGGGAAAAGTCAGTGCGTGAAGAACACTGGCATACGAGGTGGCACAGCAAACACTCTCTCTATCTCTCGCGAGCAGCGATAGAAAGCTGTCATGGCTGCTTTCTGATTTAATTCGAATTTTAGACTTTCTCTTTTTATACGCCCTGTTTTGGTACTTCATCATTTCTTTCTAACAATTACGCAATCGTTCTTCGCTTTTTAAGTCCGCCACTTCTCGATTGTTGCCTTCGCTATCATTCTAGCCGCCGTAGTATAGTGTTTCTTTAAACATCAATGTACTGACAAGAGGCTGCTTCCTCATCTACAGCTCTACCCTACATACATTTCTAGTGCCGCTCTCTCATCGTTGGCCTGCCATGCTATTTATCTTGATAAATGTGGCGCCAGTTTCACAAAACGTTGATGACCATATCAGCTAAAGTTGCTTTAGTTTTTGGAGTGAAATATGATTCAAGTCAAGTATTCGTGGTCAAATATTTGCAAAAGTTTTGAGCGCAATTAGATGTGAACCATAGACTTGCAAATCAGGGGTGTATCGGAATCCCGAATTCCGACCTTTTACCCTTCCGAATTCCGACTTCCGAATTCCGTTATGAAGGCACTTTCTTCGGAATTTTTTTTCGGAATTATGAAGCTCAGCCGTTCAAATTTTGTGCATTTATCTAAGAAGAAAACTGAAACATCCTTGAGAAAACTGACTCCACTGTGACGAAATATTAATGTAGCATTCCTTTATAGTCGAGGAAATGTTTTAAGGATATTTCATAAGGGGAGATCTTTTGGGAATAGCATTTTCTTGAAACTGAAAGAAATTTCGAAACTTCACAATATATAAAGTTGCTGATTAATATACATATAACTGAAATGATAATTTCGTCTGACTCTTAGGCCACATATTGTTAGAGCCACTTAGCACTAAATTTCGACGAAGTCATCTTTGGCGCTGTGCTCAAGCCGATTCTTTTGGTATGGGAGCTGTATCTCGAGAGGCTGTGGGTGAGTGGACTTTGGATGTCGACTGGGATTATGCCGGAGGCAGCTGACGTTATCGAGAGAAGTGCCGTCGAGAGAGAGAGAGATGGGAATGGACAGGGTGTCGTTATGGAACAGTCAAGGCTGGAGATGAGCATGGAATTATCGCGCTCGGCGCTTCTCCTGATCGCTGTCTTACTCTTCCGAGCCGACTCTCGCTACCCATGTTTCCATCCTCTGATTCTCTGCCTCTGTTCAACGTGCGACTACGGACGCCACACGTAGGAGATGGACTGTCCTGTGAGTGAGTGGAGTGGCTGGGAGAGAATATGTTAAGGAGCGTGTTGGTGAATAACTAAAGGCACTCCGCCGGCTTGGTCTTGCGACTGTTGTTCTCCTCGCCCTTTGTCAGCAACGGAGGAGACGAAGTTAAGGTCTGGGGAAAGAGTTAACTGGGTTCTCTTACTCTTATTGATAGGATGCTAAGCTGACGGCGTATGACGAGAAGCGGCCGACCAGAAGTGCGCCGCGTACGTATGACGTCACGCTATTAAAAATATTTATTAATTAACATATAAATATATATATATACATTAATTGCAAATATTCCGATTAAATATTGAACTATGTTTATTGCAAACTGATAGAAAAGCAAGAACTCAACCTTTTAAAGGGGGTTTTCGTTACCTGGAACACGAATATCATATTCATTTCTTATCATGAAGTAATTTTCCCGAGTTACAGTAAGTTTACCCCTCTTTTCAACAGAAATTGTTCTCTGTTTGATCTCTGGGCTGGGAATGGTACAACAGTACCACAATATGCATCTTGGCAATAACATCTCATTGCAAAAATTTTGCCCGAACTGGGATTCGAACCCGAGAACTGCAAACTGTAACGCAACCGCGTTATCCACTAGACTACGTAGCCACTTGAAAAAGCTACACCTGGAACTGCAGACAAAACTTGCCTTACCGGGAGGTAGATTTTTATCGATTTATTTCTGGGTTCTGAGGCCAAACGGGCAAAAATTTTTCCCGCTTCCATATATTTTATAACTTCAGCTTTCAGGGAAACCACATTTCGTTGCAATCCGCCACCCTATGGATAGACCATTCCCTTGTTAGAGCGAGTAAATGAGTTGTGCGAGGAAAATATCTCCTGGTATCCCCCGGAGAGCACTGGAAAACAATGGATTGGCTTTATACTGAACTGATTTTATACTTTTTTTTTGTTCCTTTTATTTGAAACTGGTACGAGTTTTCCATGAGATATTGTTCAAAACTGAGAGAAGAAAAGTAAATAAAAATGTTTCACAACCTTTACTTCAGCGTTCAGTCAAGCTGAATGGCACGGCAGAACACATCCACCATCTAAGCCCACTATTGTTTTATGGCCTTAGTGAGAGAGAAAATCCCATCTTTCTAATTGAAACGTTATGTTCCGAATCCCAGATTCCGAATTCCGAATTCCGAATTCCGTTATGACAATTTTCATGCCGATACATCACTGTTGCAAATGCTATGGCAATAACGCTCTCCGCTAAACTACGCTTCGGCTTCGTAACTAAAGGCTGGAGCTGCAGAAAATCTTTGCCCAATCTTTGCAATCGTTCTTCGCTCTCTATGCCGATCACTTCTTACATTAGTAATCGCCTTCGCTAAGATTCCAGCCGCCGTAGTAAAGTGTATCTTTTTCGAAGCAAAACATCAATGTACTGACAAGAGGCTATTCACTCTGTATCTCCCACAGCTCTACTCTTCTTGTCTAGTATGGTTCTTTCATCGTTAGCGTGCCGTGTATCAACACATTAAAGCCGTTCAAGCCGATCACTCAAGCCGACTCTCCATTCTTCAGTTAACAGCCACCGCGAATGGTTGACTAATGTAACTCACAAACAATAGCTTCAACTAATTACTTCAACTAGTGAGTTTAGAGACTAGCCATTATTGTCTCTTGTATAGAGCATATTCTTTGACCATTGCTGTCTCTTTTTACAGATTGTAACATTTATGTATATACAGCTGCATCTATGAATGAATTTGAATAAAAATTTTATTGCAAATTCCTTTCATCAACGTGCATACTGTATGTGTTACAACGACTCATTTTATGTGTTACATGTGTTACAACGACTCATTTTGATCATCAGCGTAACAATCTTATTTTCTTTCATAAAAAGCGTTATTGCGACGTATTTTACCTGAATTCACAAGTTCTATTGTCTCGAAAAAATAGATAACTCCTACCTATTTGCTTAAATTCATATTTTCTATTGTCTTGGTGAGATAAATGCATAAGTTCTACTGTCTCGATGAGATTAATATGTTCTATAGCTGTACATTGACAGGGCGGCTGCTGTCATCATCTTCGCCTTCTTCTTCTTTTTCCCGTTCACCAACAACCGGCTGTGTCACAGTGACGTCATCGGTAGTGCGGCATAACGTAACGATGGCGGCAATAGCGAAGATGACCGAGACACAGACGTGAACGCCGGCGTAGACGAGGTACTGTAGGTTCATATATATATATATATATATATATATATATTTATTTATATTTATATATATATACATACATAAACAAGAAAACAAGTTATAAAGTTACTTTTTAAGAGAATAATCATCAGTATCGAGTCAGCATTTGAGTTTGTGAAAACAAACAAAACATACAAGACACATGTTCTTGCCACTTTCTCAACATAGTATGCCCTTAGCTAATCGCACGTAGCTTCTCTTCAACACACATTATAATTGGCACACTCGGCGCAAAGTGAATATGGGAGCACTTGTGACTTGCGCGATTTAGGTCGCGAAACCATTGGGAATGTGATGACAGCAGTTCTACTAGAGTCAAGTTCGTATATTTGCTAAATTCAAGCGCATTTTGGTGACTTTTGTGCACATATTCATAGATGAAGAAGACGCAGAGGATTCTTCGTTCTATTGTGCATTTGTAATATTTGAGCAGCAATTTGGGATTATAAAGATGCCTCTGGTTACCGTGCACGTGAAAAAAATAACTAAATTCCTTCAACCTTGACTAGTCTATATATCGATTTAATGTTATTTCTAATATCTATTTCGTCATGCCATCCAAAAAGTACTGTACCTGTGACGTCACTTTCAACGCGAGAGGGCCATGCTTGTCGGCGACAATATACGTGAGAAGGGACTGAAGAGCGAGCGCGACGAAAGTGTTCAGTCCGAAGACGAGGCCGAACGAGTCGGAGCGGAGGCGGTCGGCCAGATTGAACCTAGACTAGGCGAGTTTTGTTTCGATGGGTCAAACAACTACACGTTTGAATTCGCGCCTTTTTTCCTGAAACAAAAGAGAAAGAGCTGCTGCGTTTGAGAGAGAAGCAACTACAATAGTCAGGATACTTCAAGCTGTGACGGCTGAGCTTCGTGCTCCTTTTAGCAAGAGCAACAAAACTTTTCAGCTATCTTCCCGTGCTGATTGGAACACAAAAAGAAAAGAGATAGATTCATTAAGAATTTTTATTTTCGTATTTTTTTTCTGATTACTTACTGTGCGATCGTGATCATGGCCTCGAAAAGAGTGCGATAGACAATGTAGCCGGCGTACATGACAAAGACACTCGAGGTTCGTGCCTAAACTGCTCGGCATTACGTATGAAATATGGTATTACCAATCATTTTACTAAGGAAGATACGGAGCTACGAACAAAATGGCATTTGACCTTTATAATGAAGCATTGATGAAGAATACAATATACTCTGGCATCATATTCCTACAATTTCTTGACGGCTAGAAATGAGCGGCATTCTTGTTGTACCTGTAAGAACAGTAGTCCGGCATCGCCGATCGATAGCACGGCGAGCAGCAGCTCGCCCCAGCGTGACCAGCGCAGCTCGACTCGCTGCATCGCGAGCACGACGGGAAGAGCTGAGAGCGGTAGAGATGATGAATGTATCCCTTTTTTACACATTTAAATTTTACTACTTTAATAAAGTAATAAATACATGCACATACTTTAATTTTGCTCCCAATGAGGTACACTCTTTATGACCTCCTTTACTCTCTAAAGACTAAATAAAAAAATGTTAGTTTGTAATAAAGTTACCGCAACACACGCATGAACACAAATTCACGCTCACACAAATTCACAGAAAAACACACAACATGAACACACACAATACAAAACACACTTACAGACGAGCGGCGTGAGAGCTTCGGTGAATCCGTTATATTGCCCGCTGTGCTCCGTCTGCACGGTGCCCCAGAGCGACTGTTCGTAATTTAGTATCTAAATGTGTGTATATTTCAGCTCAAAAACTAAACTAATAAAAATTCAAATTCAAATTCCCGCCTGATTCATGAGGCAGCTGTTGAGCGCCCACCAGAGTGACCACTTAATGGTGAATGCGTCCGAGTAGACAGCGCGCCCGTCCCTCCAGAGCGTCGCGAACATTCGCTTGACGAATTGACCGTAGGTCACGGCTTCCGCCACAGCGACGCCGCCATTCTCAGAGTCCGCAGAATTTGCATCTGATAATTGGCTACTCATACAAGCGGAAATTTTTTCGGAGAGCATCGAGCTCCATCTGAGCATTTAATGAATGACATGATAAATTGATTGATTGATTGCATCGAGCAATACAACAATGTTGTTGTCGTTTTTTTTTCCATATACAACCATATGAAAAAATACCGTTGAGATGGCGATAGCATTTCGAATGATGGAAACCAGAAGCAACCAGAAGTTTCAACGTTTTTTTTCTTCTTAATCCGCGTACCCTGTTTGGAGAAGCGCTTCTCGTACGCGTCCTGCCATTGCACGGTGGGCAGAAGAAGCGCGAAGGGAAGAGCAAGGACGAGACTAGCGGTCGAGATGTAGTTGAGTGTCCTGAAGGGCAAATTGGAGGCGGGGAAAGGGGGAGTGAAAGTTCAGCTTAGGATTGACGTGAAACCGCTAGTTGTCTCTCATCAGATCATTCATTTTACATACATATGTATGTACAGTGAGAGGAACAGAGAAGCAGAAGTAGAGTCGGCTTAAGCTTACCTGTAGCTGCCCCACTCGAGCAGGATGACAGCTTGGCTGACTGCGTATGACGAGAAGCGGCCGACCAGCAGTGCGCCGCGGACGTATGACGTCACGCTATTAAAAGACATGTATTAATTAATATATATATATATATATTGATTAAATATTTAAATATAATATTTATTGTGTACTTTTCTTCTAGAAAACAAAACAAAGCACAACCTCTTAAAGTGGTCTTTTGGTGCTGTGACATAAATGTATGAGAAGTAGGCAACGCCTGATGCCGTTGCAAACCCGTAGGCCCACTCGACGAACTGCAATTTTTTGGTGATGGCCCTGGGTTTTTATATTAATTAAAATAATTAATTAATTAATTCGTTAATTAAAAAAATTACCTCGAGCCTATTTGATACTCCTCCTGCATTCAATTACATGTGTGTTATTTCTGCCTTCAATGCTCATCATCATCCACCTGTTGCGTTAGGACTGAAGTGCCGAAGTCTAGCAGGAGCCAAGTGGCGACGTAGCAGAAGAGCTCGAAGATGATCACGGGCTTGTAGAGGAGGATGTCGGTGAGGAGGAAGATGGGAATGAGCGCCACGAGATATGTGTACGTCCAGATTGGATACACCTCAAATGTAGAGTAGAGGGAGATGAGAGAGAGAGGGGAAAGCAAGAGTAAGAGAGAGCGAAAGAGGAGCATGAGAAAGAGAGAGAGAGAGAATAAGCGATAAAAACAACAGTAAATAAAAATGAAGGCATGAATTTATTTTGAATATTCATTCAAGAAATTTGCAACATTTCCTATTGTTGCTTCGAAATGATTTTCTCATCAATCTTCATTCGAAATTTGTTTTGTCTTCGTTCTCTGCAGCCACACGTTTTTCATTCGTGATAGAAAAGCATAGATAAGAAATGGATCGGCTGAAAATGAAAGGACACTTGCAAGAACGACGTAAACAGGCGTTGTCAAATGGAAACAAAACGAGAGTTGTAAAGTCTGGAGGAGAGGAAGAGAATGTGAATAGAGAGTGTGAAAGAGAGAGAGAGAGAGAAAGATAGGGAACGAGACTGGAAAAGATAGTGTGAATAGACAGGGAAACAGAAAGAGAGGGAACGAGAGTGGAAGACTCAGTGTTAATAGAGAAAGAGAGAGAGAGAAAGAGAGAACGAGATTAGACAAGAGAACTTAGAGAGTCTACATCGGTAAACGTCAGAGATAGTGACACAAATGTTAAGCGTATGCGAGTGATGACAGAGTGATGTGTGGCCATAGAAATTTGATCGTTCAGCGGACGGGTGTGCGGATTATAAAAGACAGTGAAAGTTTTTCCAGTCTCACATTCGGGAAGTGTAGCGTTAAAGAGAATGTATTGCACAACACATCAGATATCGGCCGAAATTTATTCGCAAACTATTAAATAGGGCATTAAATGGTCCATAAATTATTCATAAACTCCTTGAAATGGTAAGAGCAGAACTCGATGCTAAAAAATAACGATTAAAAAATGAATTAAAATTGATTTAAGCCTACCTCCGAGCTGAGCACCTCCTTGGAGATGTTGAGCGTGAGATGCTCGAATTCGTAGAGGAATGGCTCGGTCGGCTTGAACTCCTTGAGCGCGCCGTAGGCGAGCAGTGGAAGGAGCGCGCGCCAGAGCGTTGAAATAGCCATTTTAGTTCTTCTGGCTCTGCAAAAACGTACTTTTGGCTCGTCAAAACCGAACTTTTGGCTCGTCAAAACCGAACTTTTGGCTCGTCAAAACCGAACTTTTGGCTCGCCAAAACCGTACTTTTATGTTATTTTGATCTTTGATCTTTCAAATAAACGTATGTAGTAAATGCAAGGATTCCTTCCATACAACACCCTCAAAAGTAAATATTTTTACAGAAAAAGGCGTATTAAAATGGGCGATAATCAGGTTTGAACGCAAAACAAGCCCAATGCAAGAAAAAGTCGTGATCAATGCGTGAAGAGCATTCGCATGCGAACTAGGTGGCACAACAAATAGTCTTTGTCTCTCTCTTTCTCTTTCTCTCACTCTTTCCCTCTCTTTCTCTCTCTCTCTCTTTCTCTCTCCCGTGCAGAGATAGGAAGATGCTAAGCCTGCTGTCTTATTTCATTCCAATTTTTGACTTTCTCTTTTTATACGCCCTGTTTTGGTACTTGTTCATTCCTTTCTATCTATTACACAATCGTTCTTCGCTCTTTAAGTCCGCCACTTCTCAGTTGTCGCCTTCGCCTATCATTCCAGCCGCCGTATTAAAGTGTATCCTTTTCGAGAAGCAAAACATCAATGTACTGACAAGAGCTTATTCGCTGCTCTGTATCTCTCTCATGTACAGCTCTAATCTTCTTGTCTCTGACCGTTCTCTCATCGTTAGCCTGCCGTGCTATTAATCTTGAGAAAAGTGGTGCCAGTTTCATAAAACGTTGATGACCATATCAGCTAAAGTTGCTTTAGTTTGCGGAGTCAAATATGATTCAAGTCAAGTATTCTGTTCAAATCTTTGTAAAAGTTTTGACCGCAATTGGATTAGAACCATTGACTTGCAAATACTAGCGCAACAGCGCTATCCACTAGACTACGCTGCTGCCTATAAATCGATGTGGAATAAGAATTCGTAATTTCGGTGACCGGCAATGTACCCATGTCCTCCACTTTTCTTGATTGTCGCCTTCGCTATCATTCCAGTGATCTCTTCTTGTTCTCTCACTCCCTTCAATGCGTCGCCAAAATTCACAAAAGTTGAGAAGGCGCCTGCAGACTGATTGTATCTGTGCGATTGATAATCTTCTTCTTTCACACTTAATCACAATGGCATAAGGTACATTTTTTTTATCAGCACAGATGAACACAGGACGTGCTGCGAACAGCTTCATTTCTACAAATTTTATTCGAAATGAAAGTATTCAACTGAAGTCCTAAACTAGAGCAGGAGCCACTTGGCAATGTAGAAGAAGAGCTCGAAGACTATCACGGGCTTGTATACAAAGATGTCGATGAGTAGGAGGATGGAAATGAACGCGACGAGATACGTCAACGTCCAGATTGGATATTAATGGAAGATATAAGAGAAGTGTGCGTAAGAGTGAAATACACAGAGAGAGAGAGAGCGATAAAAATCACATGCATGCATTAATAAATTAAGCCATTTTTCAGTAAATTTGCTTAAACGCCTATTTCTGCTTGAAAATTGTTTCCCCATGCATCATCTTTTGAAATTTGCTTTGCCTTCGTTCTTTGCAGCCACGCATTATTCATTCGTGATTGATGCATCGATAAGAAATGGCTCACCAATTCAACTGAAAGGGCACTCGCAAGAACGACGTAAAAGGGCGTAGCCAAACAGAAACAAAGCGAGAGTGTGAAAGTCTGGAGGAGAGGAAGAGGAAGTAAGTATGTTAGTTAGTCAATAGTGAGAGATTGAGAGATAGACAGCGAGATTGGGCGAGAGAATTTAGAGAGTGTAGAGACGATAAGCAAGAGTAACTGAAAGAGTGAGAGAGAAAAATTCAAAGAATAATAGGGTGATGATTATAACAAGGTTCTGTGTGGCCATTGAAATTAGATCGTTCGACGCTCGCGTGCCTGGATTATCAATCGCAGAGAATGTGTCCGGTCTCACAATCACGAAATTGTAGCCTGATCGAGAAGGTGCAAGGAAATTAATGCGAACGTTACAGATATAAGCCTCGATATATGCACGAACCATTAAATAGTGGATTATAAAAGGAAATTTTTTTCTAACAAGAAAAATGCGTTTTAAAATGGGCGAGAATCAGATTTGAACGGAACATGAGCCCGAAACGAAAAAAAATCGTGATCAATGCGTGAAGAACACTTACATACGAGGTGGCACAACAAACAATTTCTCTCTTTCTCTAGCAGCGATAGTATCTTATTTCATTCGATATTCACACTTCCTCCCGCCCTGTATTTTCTTCTATTTCTTCTTCCTTCCCATCTATTGCAATCAATCTCTTTCTTCACTCTCTAGCATATGCTCACCACTTCTCTGTTGTCGTCAATGCTATCATTTCAGTGCTCTCTCTACCGTAGTTTGCAATCTTCTTCTCTCTCTCTCTCTTTGGACTACTTTTACTTTCAACTACTCCCTTCAATGCGTCGCCCAACCCACAAAAGTTGACTAGGCGCCTGCAGACTGATGGTCTCTGTATAGTAGATAATCTTCTTTTTTCTCTTTTAATCTGTATGTCACAAGGCACTTTTTATCGCAAAGCAGAAGAAACGGATGTGCGAATAATTCAATTTCTACAAATTTTATTCAACACGAATATGTGATAATAATATTGTGATCTACGTCGATGATTCAATGGAAAGCAGTTGTATTCTCTTGTTTGTAGCAAGCGAGAGTTAAAGTGATGATAATGTATAGCGAATAAAAGTTTTGCTCGCTCTACGCTGCTTGCAATAGATTGTGAACGCAAGCGAACTATTGTGAAGTGAAGCATTCCACTCGGTCGAAGAGCCGGCCAGTGGTTTCCTCCTCGTCCCAACTCATCCACTTATTGATTCCGGCGATGCAGAAAGCGTAATCGTTATCATGGACTCGAATTTGTTCAGAAACACCATTCGAGAGGTATCCGTGAAGCTTTCCCGAAGTGCACCGTGCCACGGTACATCCGTTTCTCTTCTGCAAAGTAGGAAAGAAGACATGCAAATTAGTTATCTGTGGTGCTATTAATCTAGGAAGAAAACGGGGCGAAAGTTGAGCTCAACTTATTAAGAAAAAAGATTGAGGGTGAACTCTGAGAAGAGCGGATTAGTATGGAAAAGAAGAAAGATGGGCCCAACTTATTCCAAAAAGATCCCATCTTTAAAAAGCGTGCTCAGCCAAAAAGTAGTCAACATAATGGTCAACTCTTTTTCTAACTGCAAGAGTGTGGAAGACAAGAGAGGGAAAAGGAAGCTATAAATCATTGCTCAGTTTGGTCTCTCATTTTTGTGTACTCTCTCGCCGAGAAAAAAGGTTGACCTTGAAATGCCAGTGAAAATGAGACATCGCGTCTCGATGCCTCCGTTTTCGTAAATTAGTCCCAGCCTCTCACCTCGGCCTATGAGCAGGCTATGGAAAACCCGCCCGACATCGGTTGCTGCCGAACCCTTGGCACGCTCGCTGCGCTGAGCGGTTTAATTACCCAAGTTTGAGGTATGCATTGAAAGCCTAGAAGAAAGCTCGACACGATTGTATTGAAAGTTGAACTCAACTCTGAAAAAAGTTCCAAACAAAAGAGTCGAGCTCAGCTTTCTTTCTTCCTAGATTAATAGCACCACTGATGCCAAAGTGGGAATCAAATTAAGCTGCGGACTTAAAGAGTTAAATGCTTTTTTCACAGAAGCCCGCTTAGGATTAAGGATTGCTTCCGCAATCACACAGATAAATCCTTTTTTAAAGAAGAAAGCTTTCGAAAAGAAAATAAAAATAAATGCAGGTTCACTCTTGGTTCTTTTGCTTGGATAGCTCCTTAGTACGACGGACATAAGTATACGACACATTTAAGGCCAAGATGTTCCAACCTCATCTAACTTAACGGACGAGGTATAAGCACCTCCGCTTGTTCGTGTGTCGCATTCATTGCTACACTCTGAATATTCCTAACATATTATTATTTTTTTCTTTCAGATCCAATTTCGTTTAACCTTTCTTTCGAATTTAACTAGTTTTACTGCATGTTTGGGAGCAAAACATGATTTTAAAAAAGGAACATGAAACTAAAAAAGAGCTTTTTGGAACATAAATTTTTTTTACAAAATACACTCGATGAATTCACTTACTGTATGCGCACACATAGTGAGAGTAAGAAACATTTGAGCCATCGATGCGCCACTCGCCCGGACCGTCTTTGCCAGGAACACATGAGATACAAGATGCTGGTGTTGGTGTCACTGTCGAGTCTGCCTCGTGCCCCTGAGAAGAAAACATTGAAGTGCAGAATATCGAGTGCCTACTCAAGGAATTTGTAGTAATAATAATAATAATAATTTATAACCAATTTGTTCAAACTGTTACAATGACATGGTGTGTTTTTGCTAACTAAACGCGACTTACCATATATAGCTGGCCACCCTCCACACACTCGTGCGTATTCTTCGTTGAGTTTGTGCGTCTTAACATGTATCTATTTTCCTTTTGCTGCGGACAGAGGCTTCCACGAGGACAGAACGAATTGATTGTGACCAGACGCTTGCATGACGTGGCTGAAGAGGTGAAAGTCGCGGTGAAAGTCTATTCAATTCCAAATTTCTACAGGGTTTTGATTGCTCTGGAAGTCTCTTCAAACCTCCGCAGAAGAACTTGCGAATCCGTCCTACGCCATCCAGCGTCCAGAGTGAGTTCGTGCACTTGGGCGTCTGAGATGTGCTCAATGTTGCCGGCTCGCCAGAGCCCACCGCGTAGTAGAATGGGCCCGATGGGCACGCGTGAGGCACACGGCAACCTTTATATTGGGAAAAGATGGCGTTTTGTAGCCCTGATGGTTGTGGCGTAAAGGACGTTGTGCATCCCGTGCAACCTTAAAAAGGGCTCAAATTCAGCAAATATTAGCATCCCGTACTGGCTTAAAAAGGGCTAAAACTCAGCAAATATTTGTGCTTTTTTCCACGTCTTATTAGCTGTATTCGAAAGAAATAAATTTGTCCAACATATACAAAATATTAAATAGTTTTTGTTTTATCCTTCAAACAACAAACCCTCTCCGCAAGCCATATTCATTACTGGATTCTTTGTATCACCGTTGAGATACCAGTATCCATCCGCTTTGCATTTGACGCTCCCGCTTTCGGCTTTGGAGACAAATGGCGCTTCTGAGACCTGAGAAAACTGCTAACATTATTGTCAAAGTACCAATACATGTTAGACGGGTGCAAACCACCAGTATTCAGAACTTAATTTTTATTGTTAGAGGAGGACAAGCAATAATTAATGCTGGTCAAGTTGCCGCGTTCACCCAAGGAGAAGAGCCGAGGCAACTTGAGATCTCACACAATATTAGGAAAATATTTTCACACTCTATCGCAGTCAAACCGCAAGTGAGTATGATTTTTCAGTAATATCCATTGAAATTGATATTTTTAAACGTTCCTTCTTAGCCATATTGTGCTTGCTGTTACTACGAAAGATTAGGCGTTGAATGCGAAAATACGCTTCACCAGATGTGTTCAATAGTGCTTGTCCCCGATACATATCTGTCACGCTATCGGGGACAAGCACTATTGAACTCAACTGAACGTTTTTATTTCATTTTTAAGATATATGAATGATCGAGATGATCTAAATTAATGGGCTAACATAACCTTCAGCGCGATGATTTTAAGACCTCCTTCACATTTGTACTGCAGGCATTGAATTGTATTATCTTTCGTTGGCTTCGTGGACACAATCCGATAGCCGTATTTTGCATGTGCCAGCGTCATTTTTGGATCAGATGTGCAACCAACTTTACACTGGTCTTGGTTGCTATATTCTGAAACATCCAGAGATTAAAGGAGCCAAAAACTCGCTGTTGAATTCGCGCATTTTTGCCTCCGAATGGGGAGAGAGCATGCGATTTAGATAAATGCGACCACGAAATGGTCACGAAAATAGGGATGGATTACGATTGAGGTTCGTGCTCCATTAAGGCTAAATTCTGCGCGTACATTAGCCGGAACGTCATGTGCCAGGTAGAAGGCACTTGGAATGTCTGTACGCTTGCTATGAACGAATTCAAAAGTGCTAAAGAGAACTGACTTTTGCAGCCGACTCCGTACACGGCGAAGGTCTCATTGAGGTACCAGTTCTGGTCGACGCCACACCTCGCAGTGTCCAAGACGCCGGGCGTGAAGGTGTTGCCATGTTCGCTCGTAATGTAGCGAAGCTTTCTGTCATTTGAGCTACTGCCTCTACATGGTAGCGTTTCTTTGCAGCCCGTTGGCGTGTCCGTGGTCCAGAGGGCATATTCGTCATAATAGCCCAGAAAGGGTGAAGGGCAGGTGGTGCAGTCTGAATTGATGTAAATTTCAAGCGTTCTCTTAAATTTCGAACACTTTTGTGGTTGTCTAGTACATTGCCAAGGACGAATAGAGTAATTCCAAGCAATTGTTCGAAGGATCCAACATCCTTACCGCCAACACAACTTGCATTCTTGATTTCAGTGCCATCGACGGCAACCCACTTTGCGTCGTGCATGCATTTTATGGTCAGCCGCTCGACGACCCCCTAAAATATTGAGTTAGCATGTGTTGCGGATTTACTCAACATTGTCATTCACACCCACTATTTCGTAGAAGGTCGCAAAGAATAAAAAAAAGTTTGATAGTACGGTAATCGGGCAATGCCAATGTTTTGTTTTTGTTAAAAGACCGTCAACTTACACAGTTGGTTGCGAGAGATCCCTTCGAGCACGTGAGCGTCATGCACGTATTATGCGTTTCTACTTCGAGCTTTGCGTCGTGCTCGGGGAGGAATTGGAAGCCACGCGGTGGCGCGAACAGTGGAAGCAGCGAGTCAACACTGCATGAGTCGGCGCAGCGCTGATCTGAAAATGAATGGCGGAACGATGGAGCGGACAGCATGAGATAAAAAGCGCTGCGATAAACAGCGTTGCGGTCAAAAGCGTTGCGGACAAAACCGTTACGCGGTCAGAGCGCTTTTGTCATACCCCCAGATCATCAACACCTTTTGAGCAGAGCGCATTGCTGAAAAGTCTTTCCTCGCCGCCGCTTTCTTTCCATTGTCGATTGCCGGTGCAGACGAGAGTGCGGCCGACGCCGATGAGCGTTGGGCAGCTGTTCGAGCTGCTGCTAACTGGCGTCCCGAAGAGAGCACTGCCCGGTGGGCAGTAAGCGACAGGGCAGGCCTGTGACTCGCACGCGGGCCTAATTAGAGCCTGGAAAGAATTTTGTTCTTGATTTTTTTTTCAAAAAAGAAGAATAACCTTATCGTACTCCAGGTACAAATCCTTTGGCGTGAAAGTGATGCATTTGCAAGCTGAAGATTTTCACAAAATTAGACTCATGTATAAGTGTTAGAAAAAGGAAGGAAGCATTAGTTATGCCATGAAGAACATCTATATACATATAAAGAAGAAAGAAAGATACTCCTCTCTAATATTATCTCATTTAACCCTTGGCGCAAACAGCCGTGTCCGCTGTGTGGCACGAGGCGTCCGGCCCATAGAGCCAGTGGCCCTCGCGACAACGGAGCATACTGCGCGCCTTTCCGCCTACGTAGAGGCGAGCAAGCGGATGGGCGCAGCGCAAACGAAGGCAGCGCGTCTCGGGACTTGACGAGATGCTGAACTTTTCGCATGTTATAAGATAGACATATGAATCTTCGTTGGCCACTTCGACGAAATTGCCGATTCCCACCGATCGCCCGATTGTTTATTTGATAGAATTTGAGCACCAAACATACATACATACTGTTCCGCCCAACAACCAGGGGTGCAGGAACTTTCTTTCGGAACTTTCGGAAAGTTCCGAAATGTCCGTTCAAATTTTCGCGAATATTTTGGGATTTTAATGCTCCATTATGATAAAACCGGAATGCCTGAATCTGAATATGCAAGCCAAATCGACGTGTGATAATCGAGAAACGCAGAAATTTGATCGGACATTTTTGAACTTTCCGAAAGTTCCGAAAGTTCCTGTACCCCTGGTTGTTGGGCGGTATAGTAGATATGAATGAATTGGAAAAAGTTTGTTTTAAACCGAAATTACAGTCAGAAGTAATAAAAATTAACGAAATACAGCAGTCACCACATGTATTCTTTGCTTGCTTGCGAACCTGAAGTTGGCGAGCAGAAATTCGTCGCTGCAGTCAAAGCCAAATTTCGGGCAGTCTCGACGTGCGTCAACTGGCGGAGCTTCGCATGACTGACAACCTGAAACAAATTGGTAAGACTAGATAGTGAGAATAAAAAAAAATTCCAATAATTCATATCCCAAGGTTGTCCTCAAGCGATTTAGATCAAGAAATAATCATCAATTTTAATTTAAAATACTAACGATCATCGATGTCGCAGTCTCGTCTCGCGCTACCGAACGTCGATAATAGTATTAAAAGGAAGAAAAAGATTGGGTGCATATCGCAGCACGTTTCAGCCGTCAGTGTGCTTCTGTTTCCCGGAATGATTTTCCGTACTTTTTCTCGGCTATTTTATAGAGGCGGAAAATGAGCGCCAAAACATTCGTCTTGATTTGCTGTTTCCTTCCAAGTTGCTCTTCCATCCTTCTCAATTGACATTTTTTTAATGTCATACGAGAAGGAAGCCTAAGAGAGGAGTGCTCGAAATTAACATTGCCGCTGATTTGAGTTTCGCTTTGGTAGCCGATGCGACTGATTCATGAAGGGAGAAAAGAAAATTGCCAATTGTCTGCCTCCTCTCGTTGAGTCTCTCACGTACGATTTCCTAAAATGAATCTTTAAATGATAAGCGTCTGCTGCACGCCTCCTCAATAAGTTTTTCCATCTCCAAATGTTTCCTTCTCCTGATTCCTTTGGCGTAAGTTTTCGCACCAAAAAATACAGCGACTCTTAAAGGAGCCAACTTCCGAATGATTCTAGTAAATTAGGGCCATCATTAGTGGGGCATATAGTGTTTGGTCCTTCTTCTATTTAGAGAATAGCAGACAGCTGGAAAAGCCATATTTTAATCGGGAATGTAAACGGGCCTGCGTTTTAGACAAATGCCATGTTCATTTAACCACATCATAATTCTTCAGTGAAAGGCTCCTTTCATTATTATTTTAGTGCTCTTTTTCGTTCGTTTACAATCTTCCCCTCTCTCTCACTCTTTCTCTCTCTTTCGACTATTTTTACTTTCAACCATTCTCTTCAATGCGTCCCAAAAACCGGAAGGTTGAAAAAACGCCTACATGCTGAATGTCCCTGCATAGACATTCTTCTTCTTTTTCATTAATCACTATGTCACAAGGTACTTTTTATCAAGGCAGATGAACAAGATGGGCGAACAGTTTCATTTCTACAAATTTTAAGTGATGATATTGTGTGGACAGTTAGTGGCTTTGCTTGTTCTGTGCTGCTGCTGCCGCTTGCAATGGATTGTGAACGCATTCGACTATGGTGAATCGTAGCATTCCGCTCGGTCGAACAGTCGGGGCCAGAGGTATCTGCCTCGTTCATCATCATTAGCCTGTTGTATGAGGACTGAAGTGCCAAAGTCGAGCAAGAGCCAAGTGGCAATGTAGCAGAAGAGCTCGAGGACGATCACTGGCTTGTAGAGGAGGAGATCCATGAGGAGGAAGATGGGAATGAGCGCCACGAGGTGATTGTACCTCCAGATTGGATACACTTCAAATGGCAGATTTAAGAGAAGTGTGTGTGAGAGAGAGTGCGATAGAAACACAGAGAGAGTGTAATAATTTTCTATTTAAAACACCATAAAATGATTTGCATTCATTAATATATTTTTGCCTTCTTCTTTCAGTAAATTGGCTTCGTTTCCTATTTCTACTTGAAAATTGTTTCGCCGTCCATCAGCTTTTGAAAGTTGTTTGTTCTTCGTAATTTGCAGCTACAAATTTTTCATTCGTGATTGATGCATAGAAAAGGAATGGATCACCATCAACTGAAAGGGCACTCGCAAGAACGACGTAAAAGGGCGTAGCCAAACAGAAACAAAGCGAGAGTGTGAAAGTCTGGAGGAGAGGAAGAGACAGTAAGTTATAGGGTAAATAGGGAGAGATAGTAGGGAGATAGACATCAAGATAGGGCGAGAGAATTTAGAGAGTGTAGTGAAGAGGAGCAAAAGCAAGGGAAAGAGAGAGAGAGAGAAAATGAAAAACGAATCGAGTGACGATGTGCGGTAATTGAAATCTGATCGTTCGCCGCACGCGTGCCCGATTATCAAACGCAGGGAACAATCAAGAATAGTATAGCCTGATGTAGAAGGTGCAAGAACACTCTACAGATATAAGCCTCGATGTATTCACGAACTATAGAAGCCGGCATGGTCGTTCGGTCAACCAAGGTTATATGCATTGTTTCTTGTAATAAATTTGTATTTATTACTCGAGTTAGTCTCCTTTACAAATCCTACTAAAGGAACAGAGTCATTTAGGAAATCTTGCAACACGGAGGCGCCTGCTTGGGTCGCTTGGTCCCTTTTAAAAACAGCTTGGTAGAAAGCCGGCAGAGGTGGCGGGATGGCCGAACACAGAAGCATACAACGACGCAAAGTCTCGCTTTCCACGCTCTGTTTTTTCTTCTTATTCTTCCTTTCTATCAATCTTTCTTCATTCTCAATGCCCGCCCCCTTTCGGTTTTCACAGACACTCTCTGTCAAGTACTCTCTGCATGTTCTTTTGCATTATTTCTCTGACTCTCTCTCTTGCTCTCTCTGTTTCTCTCTCTCTTCCTCTCTCTCTCTCTCTGTCTCTCTCTCTCTGTCTCTCTCTCTCTCTCTTTCGATTATTTTTACTTTCAAACACTTTACAGTGCGTCCTTAAAAACCGCGAAGTTGATAAGGTGTCAGCATACTGATGATCTTCTTCTTTCTCATTTAATCTGTTTGTCACAAGGTACTTTTTTTATCGCAACTCAGATGAACAGGAGGTGCAAATAATGTCATTTTAACAAATTTTATTCAACAAGAAATTGTTATGATTATATTATAGAATAATGTATTTTATATTAATGTTTCAATGGAAAGTTCAAAGGTTGTTTTGCTCGTAGCAATTGAGATATAAAGTGATAGTATTGTTTGGCCAATTAATTGTTTGCTTCTTCTGCGATGCTTGCATCAGATTGTGAACGCGAGCGAACTAGTAGTTGCTATCAGGGCTGCATTCCACTCGATCGTAGATCCGGCCTGGGTTGCGTTCCTCGTCCAAACCCATCCATTTATTGATTCCGGCGATGCAGAAAACGTTAGGATTCCGTCCAAGTTGCTCAGAAACACCGTTCAAGACGTATCCGCTAAGATACTTATCATGACACTGTGCCACGGTACATCCATTTTTCTTCTGCAAAGTAGGAAAATTAATTACAAAGCAGCAAGAATAAGATTCAATTTATGCCTCTGAAAGTAAAATATATATACATATATATATATATATATATATATAAATATAATATATATATTATATATATAATATATATTATATATATATAATATATATATTATATATATATATAATATATATTATATATATAATATATATTATATATATATATAATATATATATTATATATATATATATATATATAATTATGCTCTAAAGCTGGAGACAATAACTTCCGACATGGATTATGGCTAAGATGTTCCAACCTCTAAAGCAACGGGCGACAGATACGCACTGCCGCTTGTCCGTGTATCGCACTCAGTGCCGCACTCTGAAAAAAAAATCATTTCCTGAAATGTGATTGGACGTTCATTCTACGTATCTTTCTTTTGGATTTCATTACTTTTACTGCATATTGGAAGGAAAATTTTTTTTAATATCGTCAAACTGACAAGGGTGTTTTTATGTAATAGAATAATTATATATTTTACAAAAAAATAAACTCTAAGAAAGTGGAAAGATTCCAATGAATTGTATTCCTAATTCAGAAAAAAAGACTATGCTTCTGTAAGCTCTAGACTCATTATATGTATGTATGTACGTAACTCAATGCTCTCTTTGAAGATACTTACGATATGCGCACATATAGTGAGAGTATGAAGCATTTGAGCTGTCGATGCGCCACTCACCCGGGCCGTCTTTGCCAGGAACACACGAGACACAAGGCGCAGGCGTAGGCGGCTCTGTTGAGACTGCTTCGTGCGCCTGTGAAGAAAACGATGAAGTGGTGATTATTGAGTGAACAATCAAGGAATTTGATGAAACGGTCACAATGACATTGCACAGTTTTTGTTTACATTAAATTACATGAAATGACTACGTACAGTTGGCCACCGTTCACACACCCGTACTTATTCTTCATTTCATTTGTGCGTCTTAGCAGATGTCCAGAGTGCTTTGGACAGAGGCTGCCGTGCGGGCAGAACGAAGTGTGTTTCCTCAGAGGCGTACATGACGTCGCTTAAATGAAGGCGATCATCGAAAAATTATGTTACACTTCAAATTCGCACTCTCTCACGCGCGCGCGATATTTTCACACAGCGCGTATGTGCGATTTGCGAAAGCACGCGAAAGTAAGAGAGTGCCTACTCCCAGGGCAGAGGAAGCAATTCGAACTCGCATTACGACAAATCTCTCAATTTCCACTTCGAAACACAGTGGTAAGTTTTGCTTGGCATTATTGCACTGGAAGTCTCTTGTCACCTCCGCAGATGATCTGATCGATCGTTCCGTCAACTCCTTCAATCTTCCACTGTCCATGCACTTGGGCGTCTTATGTATGCTCACTGGGTTTCCACCGTTCCAAACAGAGTAGAGTGGGCCTGATGGGCATGCCTCAGGCACCACGCAGTAGTTATATTCGGAAAAGATGGCGTCTTGTAGCCCAAATGCTGCTGCATTAAATATCGTCGTGCATCCAAAGCAATCTTAAAAAGGGCTAAAACTGAACAACTATTTATGTACATTTTTTCATTCAAACGACAAACCCTCGCCGCAAGCCATATTCACGACTGGATCCGTTGTTTCACCATTGAGATACCAGTATCCATCCTGTTTGCACTGGACTGTCCCGGCTGGTACCGCGGTGGAGACGAATGGCGCACTGTTGCCCTGAAAAAAAACATTTAAAATACATTTTAACATACCAAACAATAGTGTTCGAACTTGTAAGCTACTCGTATTCAAGAGGTATCATTTTTGGCGCTTAGAGGAGGACAACAACCGCAAAAATAATTAATGAAGGTTGGAGGTTCACCATGGGAAAGTACGAAGAGAAGCGGTAAGTTGTGAAATCTCATGTAGATTTTTAGATGATCGCCCACCCATTCAGCCCGTCATGGCCTGTTTTGGCTCCATCATCATGTAGCAGATTTTGAGGGAACTTTTCTTAATAATTACTGAATTTGCTTCTCCAATTGCCGTCACACTAATTTATTTTGATGTCGATAAATATATAATATAACTCGAAAAGCGTCAATTAGAGAACGTGAGTGCAGAGGTACGAACGATCCAAAAAACTTATTCTCACTTCCTGAGACTCACTGTCAGTCAATTGAAAATAATACAAAAACCTTATGTTCAAGAGAAAAAAGTGCATGGGCCATTTTCAGTTTGAAAATTTTTCACGCGTTTTCGCACTGATTGCGCAGCCAACAACCGTTATGATTATATAGTAATAGCTGTTAACACATATTTGTTTTACTACAACCCGGTGTTGCGCTGATTTTTAATACTTAGATAATGCGAGGACCGACAAATTCCGTTTGGCGGACAATGACTACTCCAGTTGGGGTTAATAGTGTGTGCCCCGATGTCTGTCACCAGCACACTGCCCAAAAGAAATCATGTCATTTTCTAGTTATATAAATGATCGAAATTATGTCTATATGAAAAGGGTTACATACCTTCATCACGATGATTTCATAATTTCCTTCACATTTGTACTGCAAGCAATACTTTCTATTATCTTTCGTTGGCTTCATGGAAACAATTCGGTGGCCGTATGGTGCATGTGCCAATGTCATTTTTGGGTCAACTTTGCAGTCGTCTTGACATCTGTCCAGGATGCCATTATCTGAAATGGCAACGATAAAAGGAAGCAAATTCGCTCTTGAATTCGCTCCTTTTTACCTGAAACGAGTATGTGATTTAGAGAAATACGACAACCATGGTTAAAAAATTGTTTAACGGATGACAATTGAGTTTCGTGCTCGGTTAATGCCAAATATTACGTTTATATTAGTCGTGCCACGTAAAAAAAGAATTGGTTTCCAATCTTGTTATGAATAAATTCCAAGCATAAAAAAGTACTGACTCTTGCAGCCGACTCCGAGCACGGCGAATGTGTTAGTGAGGTACCACTTGTGGTCGACGCCGCAGCTGGCCGTTGGGAGGCTACTGTCTGCCTTGAAGATGTTGCCATTTTCGCTCGTAATGTAGCGCAGCTGCTTGTCTTGTATGGGAAGCCATGGTGCTCCTGTGCAAGGCAGCGTTTCTTTGCAGCCCGTTGACGTGTCCGTGGTCCAGCGGGCATATTCGTCGCCATAATGGCCAGGAAAGGATGAAGGGCACGTGACGCAGTCTGAAACGATGGATAAAGCGTTCTCTTAACTTTCGCGCACGTTTTGTGTCTTTCTAGTATAATGCCAAGAACGAATAGTGTAATTCCAAGCAAGTGTTCAAAGGATCCAACATCCTTACCTTCCACACAACTTGCATTCTTGACCTCTGTGCCATCGACGGCTTCCCACTTTGCCTCGTGCGTGCATTTTATTGTCAGCCGATCGACGACCCCCTAAATTCTATAGTTAACATGTCAAATGTTTAATCATGCACTCTGATTCGCATGAAGGTCGTTTGAAAATAAAAGAACAAGAAAATGGAAAACTGTTCTTTGTGTGCGGGGCAATTTGGTAATCGTGCTCATTCAATTTTTTTTTTCAATTTATACGGTGTAACATGGAACAATATATGTAACACACGTGGTAAAATTATTTTGAGAAGTAAAAAGAGAAGAAAAGAAAAGAAATAATAATGGAAAACAAAGACGAAGATGTAGGTTTGAATAGATATGCATAACTAGTTGGAGGACTCCCTGTTGATAGCATTAAAATTGATAGGGGCACGAACAAAGAATGAATTTTGTCTGCATTTAAGCCTAGAGGTAGGGACATGTAACTTAAAAGAGAGGCCACGGGTCTTGGAACGAATAAAAATGAGATGATGTGGGCACTTATTAGATAGCCTAATGCGTCCAAAAATAAATTTACGAATAAGATCTAGGTCCCTGGCTTGCTGCGATTTAAGAGGGTAGGTAGACTTAAGATTCTGTTGCGCTGCTCGCTGTGCGGGATAGAGTGATAGTGAAATCCAAATGACCTATGAAAAATACGACGGGTGACATAGTTTTGGACTTTCTCTACGGAACGTATATCCTTAAGCATAAACGGGGAATATACAGAAGAGCAAAATTCTAATATAGAGCGAATATATACACGATAAGCAGATAGTAAAACGGAGGCATCACTAATTCTAAGTGTTCTGAAAATGCTATACGCCTTTGCAAGTGACTTGGTGGTATTTAAGCCTAGAGGTAGGGACATGTAACTTAAAAGAGAGGCCACGGGTCTTGGAACGAATAAAAATGAGATGATGTGGGCACTTATTAGATAGCCTAATGCGTCCAAAAATAAATTTACGAATAAGATCTAGGTCCCTGGCTTGCTGCGATTTAAGAGGGTAGGTAGACTTAAGATTCTGTTGCGCTGCTCGCTGTGCGGGATAGAGTGATAGTGAAATCCAAATGACCTATGAAAAATACGACGGGTGACATAGTTTTGGACTTTCTCTACGGAACGTATATCCTTAAGCATAAACGGGGAATATACAGAAGAGCAAAATTCTAATATAGAGCGAATATATACACGATAAGCAGATAGTAAAACGGAGGCATCACTAATTCTAAGTGCTCTGAAAATGCTATACGCCTTTGCAAGTGACTTGGTGGTGACACTAGAACAGTGATTGGAGAAAGACAGGCTAGAATCAACTATTACACCGAGATCGCGGATATGGTCAACGGGCTTGATAGGAATATCATTAACGTAAAAAGGGACCTTGGGATTTGTTTTACCAATATGGAGGACAGCGGTCTTATCAAGGGCAAGGGGAAGCTGCCAGTCATTGGCCCAGGAGGCGATAGCATCTATGGCATGTTGAAGAGAACTTCTATCCTCAAGTCTACTAAACGACTTATAAATCTTAACATCGTCTGCAAAACATTTTGGTATCACACCATATGGAGAAACAACAGCAGGAAGATCTGCTGTGTAAAGTATAAAAAGGAAAGGACCAATGACACTACCTTGGGGGACACCGCTGAGAACAGGGAGAGACGGAGAGATTGAGCTGCCTACATGTACAGCAAAAGAACGACCTCGTAAGAATTCACGGATCCATTCTATAACAAGTGGAGGGAAACGAAAATGTTCTAACTTATATAAAAGCTTAATGTGGCTAACTCTATCAAACGCTTTAGAATGATCAAAATAGACAACATCAGTTGTGCGGTTAAAGGATAGTGAACGCGACCAGTATTCCAATGCATCAAGTAATTGTAATTCAATTGAACGCCTACGACGAAAACCATACTGTTCATCCGGGAGTATGTGATTAGACTCACACCAATTATACAGCTCACGACATAAAATTCGCTCAAATAATCTAGAAAAGAAACAGGTTATACTGATAGGACGATAATTAACTGGGTCGGTGAAAGGAGGCTTCTTGCGAATGGGTGTAACTATAGAATGCTTCCATATGCTAGGGACAACCGAATTAGAAAACGAAAAATTGAAAATAAATTCCAAAGAGACACTAATAGGAACAGCTAACTGCTTCAAGAAATACATATTGAAGTTGTCAGGCGTTTTGCATGAAGAATTAGACCAGCGCTCTATGTAATTGCATATTTCATGCCTACGAAAATTAAAAGAAAAAGGAGATGGGCAAGGAGTGGTTGGGAGAGAGGGGAGATTGGGAAGCAGACCATTGTCAGTAACAAAATAGTCAGCAAAAGTGGTGGATAAAAGCACAGCCTTATCCTGATCGGATGTTAAATCATGACCTAGCCTATCTGTGCGGACGTCGACGCCTCGCTGCTTATCAGATACTCGGAAATGTACATAGCGATAAAATAAATTCAGATTCTTAGAGTCAATTATGGATTTCTCCACACTCCTAGCATACTTATTAACTTCAATATTATACATCTTATTAATTCGAGAAAAGGCTGCTAGTGATTCAGGGGTATTCAGAGATAAGGATTGTTGCCAGGCTTTAAATCTCTTGGAACGTAACCGATGGATGTGCTCGGGAAGCCTTTCACCATTTAGGCGGACTCGCTTGAAGGGGACAAAAATATCTTCAACTAGGCGAAGGGCATTATCAAGTTGATTATACATTATGTCAATGTCACTAGTGCAGCTATGATCAGAAAGTAAATCACGAGAAAGCAGGAAAGAACAAGCAGCTTGATAAGTAACATTTCGATAATCACGAACAAATGTATAGAGTGGTAATGAGTGCGTAATGCTGAGAGAGGAGGACACGGAAAAATGATCTGAAGAGGCGAACGGGGGAAGCACGGAAGTATTTGTAAGGAGGCCGGGACAGTTGGTAAGGATGAGATCGAGGATATGTTTGTTGCAGGTGGCGGAGGGGGTGTGTTGAGCAAAATTGCAACTATCAATAAAATCTAGGAAGAGCTTGCCTTGCGCAGAAATACCCAAAGATGCGGCAGGATCATTCCAAGAAATATCAGGAAAGTTAAAATCGCCTAGGATGATGGTAGGGTGGGCGCAGGAAGAGAGGTCTCTGAGATGCTTAACTAAAAGAGAGTTGCCTTCCGCAGGGCATGAAGGAGTACGGTAGATAAGGCAGATACGAATGATATCATTATCTAGATACATGTCAATTGCTAATAATTCAAAGGAATTTGGATGGGAGAGAGAGAAGATAATTTTGGCAGAGATATTGGATGAAACAATGAGTGCTACTCCACCTCCTTTCTTTCTGCAACGGTCTCTACGGTAACAATTATACTTATCAGATTGGTCGGAGAGAAGAAAAGAGTCTAAAACTGTAGATTTTAGCCAAGTCTCAGTTATACATATAATAGCAGTGCCGCTCTTTAAATGAATTGTTAGCTCAGCGGACTTGTTGCAAAGAGAACGGGCATTAAAGAGAATAAGATCTAAAGCTCTACTAGAGTTCCTTCGAGAATCAGCACTTAGTTTTGAGAAAGAGGGGCGTAGGGATTATAATGAAAGAAACTAGGGGGGTGGTTGATTTGATTTAGCCGAGTAGGGCGTGTGGAAGAAGAGAGAAGTCGCTGGCGAGGAGGGGCAGGGTGGGTAGGCTGGGTCATCTGGTTCTCGCGAGGGTGCGAACGGCCTTGTTGCCGCGGCCTCGCAAATTAGGTCGAGAGGTCAGGCGGAGGACGAGGCGGACGTGGCTCGATCCCACGCTGGGCCAAGGTGAGGCTAGGGCGGAGGAAGCAACGCTCCAAGCCTGGGAGGGAACGGAGGAAGCGACTTGCCGCCCGGAGGCACTGTTGCTGGGCTTGGGTGGTGGGCATGACGATCTTTACCAGCGGGAGGACGCCCGGGCTGGCCCGGAGGCGGTAAACAGTCACCGGGAGGAAGGGGATTCCGAGACCGTTCAGCATATGAAGGACGGCCTCGCGGTCACGAACAACACCATCGACTGTCGAAGAAGCCTGGGGGAGGGAGAGACCGGAGAGGACCATGGAGCGGAGCCTCTCCTTCCGGTCCTCGCGCTCCTCGGGGGTCTCCCTGGAGAAATCCCACTCGCCTTGGGGATTCAGGGGCTGCGCGGAGGAAGGAGGGGGAGCGGCTGCAGAAGCGTTGCGGGACGGAGAAGCCATCTGGACGTCGGGGGCGGGGGGAGCAGCAGGGGGGGGGGAGCAGAGATAGAAAGGCTCAGCTGACTTTGCAGAGAAGTGATGGCTGCCTGCTGCTCCTTGCGTTGTTCCTTGAGGGCGATGTTGTCTGCCTCGAGGACGGTGAGCCGGTCGACGAGGCCATCGAGGAAGTGGACGAGGAGAAGGGAGTCCGAGGCGGCGTCTGTGGCAGTTGGGGAGGCCGGGTTCGACTCGAGAGGACGCGACCGCTTGACTGTGGGCGCCTTCTGTAACAGTGATGCCAGAAGGAAGCCAAATTGCGAGGGAGAAGAAGGGGACGTGGAAGTCATCGTAACTTATCAGGTGCCTTTGAGTAGAGAGAGTCGCCCCAGGCACGAGGGCTAAAGCAGATGGTGCTCTTGATCGGTGAGTAACAGCGGACGAGCAGCAGAGGGCAGCCGTCCACAACCGAGAAAGAGAGCGCAATGAGAAAGAGAGCGCAATGAGAAAGAGAGCGCAATGAGAAAGAGAGCGCAATGAGAAAGAGAGCGCAATGAGAAAGAGAGCGCAATGAGAAAGAGAGCGCAATGAGAAAGAGAGCGCAATGAGAAAGAGAGCGCAATGGGAAGAGAGCGCAATGAGAAAGAGAGCGCAATGAGAAAGAGAGCGCAATGAGAAAGAGAGCGCAATGAGAAAGAGAGCGCAATGAGAAAGAGAGCTCATTTGTCTTGGCATCACTTTATTTGTTGTTGCCAACGTGAAAATTGTGCACAAACTTACACAGTTGGTTGCGAGAGATCCTTTCGAGCACTTGAGCGTCATGCACATATTATGCGTTTCTACTTCAAGCTTTGCGTCGTGGTCGGGGAGGAATAGGAAGCCACGCGGTGGCGCGAGCAAAGGAAGCAGCGAGTCAACACGGCAAGAGTCGGTGCAGCGCTGGTCTGAAAATGAAAGGTGAAACGATGGAGCGGGTGGCACGAGATCAGAAGCGCAGCGTGACTGCGCTTTTCTCATTCACCAGATCATCCACACCATTTGATCACCAAAGTATAGTGGTCAAAAGTGTAGTGGTGACAGCGCTTTTTTCATATCTCAACCTCCAGATCGCCTGCCGATAATGCTTCCACACGTTTTGAGCAGAGCGCATTGCTGAAAAGTCTTTCCTCGCCGCCGCTTTCTTTCCATTGCCGATTGCCGGTACAAACGAGAGTCCTGCCAACGCCGATGAGCGTTGGGCACGAGCCCGAGCTACTGTTAACTGGCGTCCCGAAGAGCGCAGTGCCCGGTGGACAGTAAGCCACAGGGCAGGGGAAGGAGTCGCATGCGGGCCTAATGAGAGCCTGAAATTAAAAGTTATTTTTATTTACATTTTCAACAAAATAAAGAAAAACCTTATCGTATTCCTGGTACAAATCCTTTGGCGTGAACGTGTGGCATTTGCAAGCTGTAGGTTTCGCGGAATTAAGGCTCGTATATAAGTATTAGAAAAATTAAGGAAGCATAAGTTGTGCTAGGGCAAACTTCTGTCTCAGAATCAGAAGAGAAGACAGATACCACTGGTATTGAATATTATCTCGCTGACCCTTGGCGCAAACGGCCGTATCCGCCGCGTGGCACGAGGCGTCCGGCCCGAAGAGCCAGCGGCCCTCCCGGCAGCGAAGCATACTACGTGGCTTTCCGGCAACGTAGAGGCGAGCAAGCGGATCGGCGCAGCGCAAACGAAGACAGTGCGTCTCGGGACTTGACGAGAAGCTAAAGAATCTACATAAGTCGGCCACTATGACGAAATCGCTGGTGTCCACCAATCGCCCACTTCTCCATATTTGATAAATCCCCGTGCATTTGATCAGCACCTTGGCTCGATACATTATATTGACAATAGGCCGAAATAAACACGACTGTTCGATTAAAAAAATGCAAGAGGCCAAAGGAGAATTTGAGTAACATAAATTTGATATTTTCAAATGTTTTTAAATGAAAATAAAAGAAATAATAAGAGAACAAGAGCCGTAGCAGCAGTTCCATATTTATTTGCTTGATTGCCAACCTGTAATTAGCGAGCAGAAATTCTTCGCTGCAGTCGAATCCTGTTTTCGGGCAGTCTCGACGAGCGTCAACTGGCGGAGCTTCGCATGACTGACAGCCTGACACTAAATAATAAGATTAGTAAGGCTAATTAGTGAGACTAATTAGCAAGATTAATTAATGAGAATAAAATCCCAGTTTCATTTCATTAAAGCATATATTTATTCATTCATATCTCCTATAATATTATCGCACCTCAATCGATGAAGATCAACAAGTAATACATCAATATCAAAACGCAAAAAAAAACACTAACGATCATCACTGTCGCAGTCTCGTCTCGCGCCGGCTAGCGCAAGGAATAGTAATAAATAGAATAAATATACTGCACGCATCCTTCAGCCGTCTGTGTGCTTCTTTTTCGCAGACCGCAATGATTTTTCGTGCTTTTTCTCGCTTCTTTATAGAGGCGGAAAATGAGTTGCTTCTCCTACTTTCTCCATGACATTTTAAGTGGTGCCCGAAATTAACTTTGCAGTTGAATTGAGTTTCGCTTTCGTCGCCTGATTCACGAATAAGAAGAAAATTGTAGACAGTTCGCCGTTGCTTGCAGTGTATGGGTGCGGATGAAATTTGTTCCGCTTTTCTGCATTTATTGTCTCCAAACACTCAACGCAGTGGTAAGTGTTCGCCCTCCGGCTCTTCAGCGTGTCTAGTTTCTAACTGTCTTGTGCCTTAAACGTGCTCACTTCCTTAAGACTGTTTCAACAGCCATTTGTTTGAATTTTGCTGGCATTTGTTGTCGCGTCTGTCTAACAGACATGCTCTCTCAACCATCGGAAAAAAGGATTCCTTTCATTCTATCCACCTACGTTGCATCTTAACCCATGCTCCCGTCTCGACGGCACGCCGAACCAGATTCTGTGCTACAACAACGACCGAAAACTATACATGTTAATGGTGCACACTTCATGAATACTACATATTTATTTGCTTATTGCACATATAAAAAATTAACGTGTCAATACATGGAAAAGATATGTGTTTCGACAAGATCAAAAACATGTATGTACATATGGTTATGACAATGACAGTTGAAGTCGACAGGTGAATGAATCCAAGAGTGCACCGGTTTTACTGGAGCTTTTATGGTGCCACACATTGTTGCCGTCATGCAAGTTGCCAACTCGAAAAATAAATGAAATGATTTGAGGCTTACTCGGACGGTAAAAACTCTACTACGGCCAACTTTGCAACGTGCAAAGTGGGAGACGCATATGGTGCTCTGTGATCCGTTGAAGACACTATCCGAACACACACTGGCCTGCCTATACAGTTAGTACACTGCTAGACGAACGTTTAAAATTCGCAATAGCACCCAGCTGTTTCTTTTTTTTTTTAGAAATAACGTACACACAGCGCAGAAAGTATAATACTTTGCCCGGCTGGCGGGAAAGTTCGTTTCTAAGTTCGCATAAAACGTACTTTAAAAACGACAGAAACGAACTTTCAGTCGGAAAGCGAACTAAGTTCGTTCTATCCGCACTTTAGATTATTCGAATATTCGAATATTCGAATTCATGTACGTCAATTGAGAGTGACTTGCATGTGAGTCACTCTCACTTTCTCTCTCTCCCTCTCTCTCTCTCTATCTCTCACTCTCTCTCCCTGTCTCTCTTTATGTCCGTATATCTGTCTCTCTCTGTCTCTCTTTCTTTCTGTCTCTCTCGCTCTCTCTCTCTCTCTCGCTCTCACTCTCTGTCTGTCTCTCCGTCTCTCTTTCTGTTTGTCAGCCCATCTTTATCTCTGTCTCTCTCACTCTCTCTCTTCCCTAGCTCTCTCTCTCTCTCTCTCTCTCCAGCTCCCCTCCTCATCCTATTCCCCCCTCTCTCTCTCTCTCTCTCTCTCTCTCTCTCTCTCTGATTTACTTCCATTCTCTTCCCTGAACATTCACAGCAAAAGGTGATGGCTGCTGTTCCATGCCATCCAAGCACTGGGATGTTACATGCGTTTATTAGTTAAACACTGCACACGATTGGGACAAATTTTACAAGAAAATAACATGAAAACGAGAAGCGAAAGCATCTGGGATGCAAAGTACATGTAACACAAGAAGGCCAACACAACACAAAAAATATTTTGACATAAAATCAGACAAAACTTCTCTATTTTGACATAAAATCAGACAAAAACAACTCAGCTCGGCAATTACACTAACAATTAGGGAGTAATCGATGTTAAACTACTATGGAAGTGATGAGAACATTGGGAATTATTTTTATTTTTAGTTGGGCTGTAAGTAAACTGAGCATATTTAGAACCTATGACTGCGTTCCGACTAAACAAAATGCGTGCCTTTACTCCTACCGTAGAAAGATCAGAACTAAATTTTAAATTAATTATTCTTGGTAGGAATTTGTGGGTACATCAGCTTCCCCAGGCAACTTCCATACTCCACTATCGCCCGGGATTGCATTTGACCCACCATGACATGCAACCAGTAGATTGCTAGTTTGTCATGCAGTAGTAGTGCATGACAAACTAGCACAATCAACGAGGGCCGGTAATTAGACAGCGTCGGCAGCGGAGATGATTTCAAGAGCTCACTATTATGACATCTTGGTGAGGGCAGTTGAATGCCATCGTCAGCTTGTCGACCATCTCGTCTGTAGAAAACATGCTTATCCACAGGCCTCTATTATAAGGAAATATTCGTTCTAAAGAGCCAACAGAAACTCGGAAGTGAGCAATTATTTTTAATTAGAAGCATCGGTATTTCGGAAAGGTGTTTCTTACGATAAGACTAAAATATCTCTTCTAAAACAGTCCTGTTTGAATAAAAGAAGTTTTGAGGAAAATTAAAGGAAGAAGGCAATAATTTAAGCTTAATAATATATAAGGGAAGTAAACAAGGATGAAATGTAACTTTTAAGAATCCTGCTTCAAGTGTTTGCAACTTTTCCCATCAAATGAACCCTGACCTTGATGCCGGCCGTTCCTGTGAAATTCCCGGCATTCGATTGGACCCAGCGCCGTCTCCGCCAGTGCCGAGGATGCTTCCGCTGACGGCAAAAATCGCCGCTTTGCCGCCAGAAGAACAGACCATTGTTCGGCTCGCGCCCAGCGGATTCATCGTCCAGCCTTAGAGAAATAGCTTACAATTATTAGCAACGGAAAACTTAAAAAAAATTCTTGGAAAAACTTGATGAATAATTTGTAAGTACAAGTTCGCTTTCCCATGCCTAACACCTTCGAGTGAACAAGAGAGGAAGAAAGTGTCCAACCTTGGCACAAAGAAGCAAGCTGCTCAAACATGAGCAGCTTAACCCCGACGATGGCGGCCGCCTTGGCGAGCATCCGGGATTCGCCAGAGACGGGCACTCAGAGTGCTGCTTCAGGAGTACTGACATGAATGCAGTGGTTGCTGTAGGCTTTCGGTGTATTTGAGAGAAAGAGAGAGAAAGAAAGAAAGAGAGAGAGAGAGAGAGAGAGAGGAGAGAAAGAGAGAGAGAGATAGAAGTATAGGTCACTAGACACCCATGCAACAGTGATAACTCGTAAACTCGTGATAGGCCAGAGACCAATCACAAAGAAACGCTCATTCACCTATGACATAAATACCCCCTCATCTCTCCACCTTCCCACGTATTCAGCAACTAATCGCGTGCTAAGGCCGGTCATAATGCATTAGAAAACTGCTTAAACCTAGGAAAGATAAAACGCCTAAATCATTTGCTGACCTCGTTGTACTTGGTCCCTCCGAGGGTCCTACAGCAACAAATTCCCGCTGCTCCGCAGCTCTCCCTGCTGACTGGCGCTCCAGGAGGAGGGCCGCTTCGTCTACGACCTCCTGTAACTGAAGAAAATAAGAATAAAAGCATGAAAGACGATATATTTATATAAATTAATAGAAAAAGTCATCTTATCGGATTCTTTTTAAAAGGTGGGGAATCATAGTATTTTCTTCTTTTTTTTTAAATATACACCTGCGCCTTTTAAAGGAATGCTAACGAAAGAAGTAGCTAACTCGACTCACTCGAAAACACTAGATTAAATGGTTCTAGTGCGAAGTTATCGGCGTGAATTAGAATATGATAAAATTAGACTATTAGTTTTAGACTATTAGACTATCGGCCGCAGGTCAAGCTATGCATCATCGCATAAAACAGGCTGCGCCGCTACAGTATGCATACCGTAACCTGACACTACTTCCAACTATCTTCCATAAAATATAACATTTGACAATCTATGTCTGCAACATTCGTCGACAAAACAGTAACTGTTTGCTATGGAGTTTTCACAGCTATCATAGACAGCCATAACTCAAGCTCATGAGCTCACCTTGAACTTGGGGCTCTCCTTGAGGATGCCCTTGAGGGCGGTGAGGTCCTTGTCGACCGCCTCGAGCTTGTTCTGCTTGTGCGCCGCCGACTAGAGCGCTGCCGCTTAGCGACCGTCGACTCCGTGAGTCTGGAAATGGGATATTTAACTAACTATAATAATTTCGAAAAAAAAAATTGCAAAATTAAAACTTAAAGTTGAAGAAAGGAAGATTAGACAACTTTGAGAGGGAATGACAGCTTTAATTGTTGAAAGAGTACTATGATGGAGAGCCTACTGATTGCATGGGATGAATGGAAAAAGAGCAATCATTGTGATTCGTTGAATTACTTCATCACTCACACACTGTGTACTATGGTTTTATCTTATTATCTTCATAGTTCGTATCGTATTTTAACCATTTTAATGTAATGCGCATGCCACTTTCTGTGACCGTTGATGAAGTAATAAAACAAATTACTTATAAAAAACGAAAACCTGAATCGACGTATTAATGAGCTGGCCGGCGCGAGCGACCGAGCTGGTCGACAGCGACCTCTTCACCATGCACTATTCTTACCGCTAAAAAAAAAAGGAAAATCGCTACCAAATAAACCTAATGTTATACTATCACTTCAGTCACGTAACTCATAAAAATTAGCAAAGCCAAAGTGTAACAACATCTTACGAGTCGTACGCAACTTTTTCAGAAGAAACCGAACTGGTACAGATGAATTCGAGCAAAATTAGCTACCGACCCGACTCATCAAACATCTCGTAAAACAGGGATTTAATCAACGAAATAAGCCACAATCCTGCATTAAACGAGGTCTTTGGCACAAGTTCAAACAGAATACCATGAGATCCACTGATTATATCGATTGATTGCAATCAAAATCGAAACCAAACGTCCATTTTAGAGGTGAAATAAAAGTAAAATCCTTGCAAATCACACTGGCCTCGAAAAGAGCGCGCTTGGCAAAAAATAATACAATTCAAAATTCGCGCTCGTGCCTCTCGCTGCGCATCAACACAAATGCATTGCGCGATACTTATTCTGAGCGTGCTCGGCTTTCATACGAGTTTGGACGCGTTTTTTCTTTCCTTTTTTAAAAAATATTTTGTTGTTTTGCTTACAATTAATGAAAATCTTTTTTTATGTAATGGTTCAATGTGATGTCTTAAGCTACTTGTAGTGCCGACATTGCGGAAGTCGTCGGAAAGCGCCAACGCCGGCGCCACGGGACGCCAGGACCAACATCTAGGGTGTGTTTGTTATTGATTGTTTTGGTTTTAATTTTTTGGCTAATTTAATGTATACTATTAGGGGCTATGCCCCTAATCTCTCAAATTATTGTACCTTTTCCGCTTTTTATGGACTAAAAACTTGCATTTGGTAGAAATCCTACTGGTCACTTTTATTCGGCAATTTTTTGTGCAGATCTGTGTGAAGTCCGCGGCACCAGGGCCGACTCGGCCGCCGAGAGGGCACGAGGAGTGACTCGTCTTTGCGGGTTTGTTTTGACTTTCTTTTCTATTGAATATACCTGGCAGAGCCAAGCGTACTCGCAATGATGCACTGTTCTTTGGCATATACTAGAAATATGAGTTAAGCGTTATAATGATATATTACTTATCTTTATTTCTGCTTTAGATTTCTTCTATTTTTTTTCCTTTCAAAGGCATATTAATGTATAGATGCGAAACTTTTGTTTCCTTTTTTCAAGATAGGGTAAGGTAGTGTTGCCAAAACGCTTTAGAATGTTGTTTGATCGTTTCTGATTTGGGTTTTCGATGGGAGGCGATAAAAACGCTTTCAGTTATTTGTATGTGATTGAAAACTTATTTGGATTCAATAATATAAGATGGGATACGATTCTTTGATGGTAAGGATGGGAATTCGGGTGAAATTCTTGGTTTATCTATTAAATTTTTTTTAACTAATTGATTTAGAGCGGGGATATCTAATGTGCTTTTGGTTTATGAAAGTAATTGGGATTCTTTTTTTATTAATTGTAATATATTTGATTTTTTAGTTGCGGTCGGCGAACTCGGCCGCCGGCGTCTGCGATCGCGAGGTGCGACGCCATCAAAGGTTCATCTTTTTTTATATAGACATGTAACATTTTATCTTTTAAATGGATCTTATGTTCATTTTTATGCTGATAATTTATCTTTCTCGTGCATATCTCAATGCAAGTGTGATAATATTAGCTTGTGTTCCAGCCGATGTTGTAAGTAGGGGGATTGATGAGTGAAATGTGCAGAGTTTCTTTACTTCCTTCGTTGTCCTTGCTTTCACCCATCCTAACCTTTCCTTCTATTGCAGGTTCGTGACCTCGCCGGGCTCCTATCTCTCTCTTGGCCATCTCTCTCCCGTCTTCTACACCATCAGCGGCAGCTGCAACTCGGCGTCCATGCCTACTCCATAGCCACCACCGATTGTAGGACTGTCAACAGGCGCTACAAGCTCAACCCCGTCGTCAAGTATCCCAACTTCCTGACTGCATTGTTTGTGTGGCCCCATTTAATTTAGATTGTTGCATCTCGTGTTTTTTTTTGCACATTGTAAGTGATAAATGTGGCTAAAACAAAATTGGCATTGTTTTTATCGCATTCTATCGTCTTGAATGAATGAAAGAAGGATGGAGGGGGCAGCTGAGAAGGGTGGGTGAAAGGAGTGAGGATTGGAAAGCAGGAGGGTAGCAGAGAACGAGGGGGGGAGGGGGGTGGGTAGCGACCCCGCCGCCAGGCCGGGGTGGCCGGCCAAGTTCGGTTTCTTGATACTCGCCCGCCGCACTTATCAGTGCATGCAAAATGAACTCAGCGAAGTAATAGTAAAACGGACTTTGAAGTGCCGGGACGAGTTTTTCACTTCAAAGTTCGTTTTGCGAGTACGGGCAAAACGAACTTCCTGCGCTTTTAAGACTCAGAATCTGGGTGTAGCGAAACCAGAAATCAAGGAAACACTATTGTTGTAGACGACTTTAGTGCTCTCTTCGACCCTTTACTCTAGGCCAGTCCATTGCCTGACAGGCAATCACTCTCCATTATACTTAGGACTTCGACTGTAAGTACTACTACTGCCAGCGTGGCATTATGGTTAAGGTCAATGTTCGCTGGCATACGTCCACTATGCAGGGTGCTTCGACGGCAAGGTGTGGTACGACTACTACATCCCGAAGTGAGGTGCGTCAGCTACGATATTCTTCCCTCCTATGACCGGCGTCACTGGTGGCGCTAACCAGACGATGCCAGTTGATCTGCCTAAATGTGCCCGTTCATCCGCCTGTCAAAAGAGCCATCAGGCAGGAGCACATCGCAGACTTGGCCCTCTCAAGCAACCTTCGAAGACACAGGCTGAAAGAAAATATATGTATATACGTACATAGATACAGTACCGCCCAACATCCAGGGGTCATGGATGCAACGGATGCAACGGTTGGATCCTTAAGATATATGCGAATTGTGGCTTGTACAGGCTACGAAAATATTCCTTATTACATTTTTCTGAATGAGAATTTTTTTCTCTATCGACGGAATCTATCCAATTCATAAAATACTCAACTTTTTAGGCGAAGATTTGTGTGCAATGTAAGTCCAAATGGTGTGCAAGGAATATTGTGCAAAGCTGTGTAGGGTACTTTACTTTAACTCTTGGTAGGTTTCCAAGAATTTTCTTCTTATTTTTTTGCTGATCTGAGAACTGGAAAGAGGTTATCAGCACTGCAATTAATGCAGAGGAGGAGGTAAAAGAAGACTGACAAAATATAGCAAAAAAAAAACTGGAAGGAATTGGCACAAAGCGGAATCGAACTGCAGCCCTCCTGCTCATGCTCGGATATGCATACCAATTCTCCACTCGCCCATGTTGTTTTTCAGCTCGAAGAATTTTAGCTAACATTTTGACTTTGTTTTTATTAGCTGTTTTCTTTATAGCCCGGATTAACGAGCAGAGAGTATGAAAACGCCGGCTATCATAAGGTGCGCGCCGGTTTGGACTTAATCATCTTCCTATCGCATCACGATCAGGACCACCGTGGCGTAGCTATGCCAAAACATATTCAAAATGGCGCGAAAATTTAAGAATTTTGAATTCGGTTGGGTGATCTTCTGAAATATTTCTGGCCATAAGGATTCCAATCAAAAAAAAGAATCTAATTGTACGGAGGTTTATAAAATACCGAATGTGCAAAACGTTAAACGTCGTGGCGGAACCGATCTCTCGCAAGTTACACTAGCCGTGTAAGCCACAACCAACCAGCCACCATGGCACAAATGTTCGCCACTCAAAATTGATTTGTAAACAACAGTGGAGGTCTTGTTTGCCACACCGAGTGCATATCATTAGAAACCATCAGACAATTTTCGTTTTCGAACTGGGCAGAAATATTTCAGAAGATCACCCAACCGAATTCAAAATTCTTAAATTTTCGCGCCATTTTGAATATGTTTTTGGCATAGCTACGCCACGGTTGTCCTGACCGTGATGTGATAGAAAGATGATTAAGTCCAAACCGGCGCACACCCTATGATAGCTGGCTTTTTCATACTCCTGCTCGTTAATCCGGGCTAGGAGAAAACCAAGTGTTGTGTGTATAAAGAAAACAGCTAATAAAAACAAAGTCAAAATGCTAGCTAAAATTCTTCGAGCTGAAAAACAACATGGGCTAGTGGAGAATTGGTATGCATATCCGAGCATGAGCAGGAGGGCTGCAGTTCGATGCCGCTTTGTGCCAATTCCTTCCAGTTTTTTTTGCTATATTTTGTCAGTCTTCTTTTGCCTCCTCCTCTGCATTAATTGCAGTGCTGATAACCTCTTTCCAGTTCTCAGATCAGCAAAAAAAAAAGAAGAAAATTCTTGGAAACCTACCAAGAGTTAAAGTAAAGTACCCTACACAGCTTTGCACAATATTCCTTGCACACCATTTGGACTTACATTGCACACAAATCTTCGCCTAAAAAAGTTGAGTATTTTATGAATTGGATAGATTCCGTCGATAGAGAAAAAAATTCTCATTCAGAAAAATGTAATAAGGAATATTTTCGTAGCCTGTACAAGCCACAATTCGCATGGATCTTAAGGATCCAACCGTTGCATCCGTTGCATCCATGACCCCTGGATGTTGGGCGGTACTGTATATATGTATACTGTGTACATTGTGACCATATCGACCGTGAATGGAACATCAGAGTAATTGTATAAAGATTGGTGACACTGCAATTGAATAAAGAAGAAGCATGAATGATGGAAGGAAATGCAGATATCGCGAAGGAATAAGGGAATATATTCGCAATGATTAGAAACAAAAACACTATGAGCGTACGAAGAATGTAACGGAGGTCATCATTTTCGTCCACAATTAAAGGAGCTCTTAGGCAAATAAAGAGTATGGTTTTTTTTCGCCCTATTTGGTCAGGTTGAGCTAGAAAGTTCGATTTAAAGTGTCCCAAAGTCACAAAACCAGTCTGACCTGAGAAAATTAACTGTATTCAATACTTGGAATTCGCGAATATTTTAAGTTCCCGCCATTTTCAAAAAAAAAATAAAATAAATTAACAGAACCTCATAGTGGCCGACTGGGCCATTAGACTCATGCATTTGGAACGCATACACTTGGTGCGCACAACCAACATTGGCCGGGTTTGCTTAATACCTCCGATCCTACGTCAGTTGTGTAGTCACAAATATCTGTGCATTAGTCTGAAATTGGCGGGAACATACAATCAATGCTGTAACATAGTAGGCTCTACGCACAGCAAGTGCAGAACATGACCGCGTGTTAGAATCGCTCCGTGGAGCAGTCGCATGTTGGAGCACTTACTGTTGGGTTTAAAGATTAGACCGTTTTCATAGTGCTGAATGACCGTGCACTTGAAGTCACTGATTATTGTAACAAGTTGCAATGTTAACCAAAAAGGAAAGGTCTTTGGTCCAGTAGGCCCATTCTGTGATCAGCGAGTGATTGATTCAATGTCTATTTCTAGTCAGAGTGCTCCGCCTACATCTAAATGTCAACATTTTCATTTATAAATATAGGATGATTGTCTTCTATTTCATCGCTTCTGCCAGTCTTTAATCTTCAAAGCATCAGCAGGAACACGGCAACGGTTCGAACTTCGTGTGATAATGCTTTCGTAAACAAATTATTTGGCTAAGGCTACATTTTATTAGTATACATACATATGTATATCGCTTACTTCTCGTCAATTAAAAAGGAACAATCAACAACATTTCTCTTCGTTTTCTCAGCATCTCGCACAGCCTCGAGACGGGTTGCGCGAGTCTGGAGTGGGTGGACCTCTCGGCGACTCTCTTCGTCTACGGTGTCCCCCGCCACACTCTCAGCTGCCTAGAGTACGCGTGCTTCTCTCGGCAGCGGAGAGTCTGGCGAGGGACGCCGTCGACCAACGCTTCTCGGATCATACTACAGTTGACTTTGTTAACTTTTTTTTTAACATGTCTTCAAAAATCTTCTTTTCAAATGGTATATAGGTTTCGATGTTCATATCGTCTTTTTCAGGATATCAATAGCTACATACATATTTGAGAATAGCTTGCGAATACTTTTGCTATTTTCCTATGTGAAAGTAAGGAAGGGGCTTCATTTCGCTGAAGAAGAGCAATTGGTGAAAAGAATTGCGTATGCACCCGAATGCGAACAAGGAGAAGGCGCTGTCGAAAGGGCTCGCTCTTTCCTATTCCCGTCCACTTCCTTCTAATTAAACTAGAAACGCAGAAAGAGAAATGGCGTTAGAGTAATGAGATTGCACGTAGCGATTTGTCTTGTGCGTCATGAATGGGGAGACATCGATACCTTTATTCTTATGCATGTATTAGATCGCTCTATTTTGCTTGTATATCTACTGGCTAGTGGCGTATTCTCACTCGTATATACGATTCTCCGAGGTTACTTTGTTACCAAAGTCCGCTGACGAAACGTGCGCCGTCGTCGCATGCGATGGACGAGGAGGACGAGTTGGTCGGCATCACGAGCCTTGTTTCCATCGTCTCTACCTGCACGGGAGGCAACAAGTAGCGGGACGAAGACGGAGACCTCTTCAGCTTAGACGCATGCAAAAGTTCGCTATGCTTTATTTCATATTTATGCTACTTATGATTAACGCACTTACTATATAGAACATACACGCAGAAAGGATGTTATTCGTTAGCTTGGTCTCATTATAATCCGTTAACTAAAGTAGGTTCTCTCAATCCCAATTCGAATCTGTTAATTCTTTATCAATAATGTGTGGAAATGAGAACGCTCTCTTTCAGAGATATGCCTAAAGTGCTCACCGAGCCGCCTCGGCCGTGTGATGAAGGCACCTCTCGGCTTTCGCAACATCTCCAAGGCGACCTACACATGCGGTCGGTACTCCAGCCCGACCGGTGCACATCTCGGCATTGTCAGTGTGGCTATTGTTCTCTTTTATTTTTAAATTTTTAGAAAGCAGTTGAATAAATGACAATGTTCAGGCATACAGTGCCGCCCACGAGTCATGTGATACGGCTCGATGCAGCTCCAGCTGCTACGAGCCGCATCACCGGACACGCCATGTTTCTAGTCAGGTTGCTTGCTCGGCCACACAAGGAATGTTGGAGCACAAGAGGTAGAACACAATTTATTATTGACTAGGTGGGTGGTTATTATGGAACTTGAGGATGCAGCTATGAAAATTGTCTTGATACATATACATATCTATATATAGACGGCATGCCGGATTAGCAAAATAATTCGTAGGAATATTTTCACTTCTTTGTGTTACACTTTTTTAGATATGCACTTTTTTAAAATGATATTTTTATGCTCCATAAAAGCGCCTTTTTTTAGTTTTAAGGTATGTTTTTGCTATTTTCTTCCCACACATTTATTAAAATTAGTGACATCCAAAAGAACATTAACTGTAATCTGTGAGAAATTTTTTATAAGGAATCCATTTTCAGAGTGTGGCACTGAGTGCGATAGACGAACAAGCGGAGGTGCGTCTCAGTCTTCCGTTAACTTAGATGAGGTTATAACAACTTGGTCTGAACCATGCCGGATACTAGTTATAACTCCACTTAATGCCTGCATTTATTTTATTTTCTTATTCGAGGAGATTAAACTTAAAAAAGAACAAACCGATGCATTTGGATCTAACGCAATGTTTCTTTTACTTTATGTTAGCAGCATAATCAGATTCTCATTTTAATGAAATGTAATTAGTTTCCATGAACTCTTTCCATATTTGCAGACGATAGGCGTATGTTCCATGGCAAAGTGTATCATTAGGGTATTTCTTATGGGATACGACTTGAACGGTGTTTCAGAACCATTTTATGGCTCCGCTATCTATGTTCAACATCCTTTCTAAATAAATGAAATATCTGATAGGTTTAATTGGGAAGACAACATTTAAAGGGTTGAAAGAAAGAGAAAGGGAGGGAAAGACAGAGAAAGTGAGAACGAGATTCGTGATATGTAAAAAGAAGAAATGGTCAACAAGGAAAGTAAATGACAGCTGTTGGCATCACGAATCTCTAGCTCACGCTTTCTCTCTCTTTCTCTCTCTCTCTCTTTCTCTCTCTATCTCTCTCTCTCTCTGGCCTCGCGTTGTGCTTTTGTCCGCTGCGCTTCCGACAACTGCGCTTTTGTCATACCCCCGAGTAGAGTGCCTGGTTCATGTTCAGGGGGAAGGGGGTAAGTGTGGGACCTTCAATTCCATTGAAAGAGACATATGTTGTAGCAAATTTCGAGCATAGAATATGCAGAAGCTGTTTTGTGGAAACGAAATAAAATGCATAATTTGACCAAAAATGTTCGAAAATTACATTTTTGGTCAAATTATGGTCAAATTTTTTCGTCGGGGCCGTATTTTAGGTCTGAAATGGAATTTTCTGAAAAGGTAAAGCAGACGAAAATTAATCCCTTTTCGTCTAGCATATAGACGAAAGGGGATTAAAAAAGGGGTTTTCGGAGTGAAATATGGTTCAGGTCAAGTATTCGTTGTCAAATCTTCGCAAAAGTTTTGACCGCAATTGGATTAGAACCATTGACTTGCAAATGCGAGCGCAACAGCGCTATCCACTAGACTACTGTTGAGGATTCTTGGAACTGTGTTCGCACTATCGCGAATTTCTGCTCCCTCGTTCTGTTCTTGCCCCCGTTGACCTCGTTTACACTCCCCAAATTTTACCATAGCTGTCAGAGAGCGTCCTCTCACTCTCATTCGTTTCATTGTTTTTACTTCTCTCCCAGGATCACGCCGCTCGTCATCGTCATTTTTGATCTTATTTGTCATTGTGTGTTAATAATGTTGCTTATTTGCTGAAGCCGATTCTGGTTTAAAAGCCAGGCATTACAGGGTATTCGACAGACGGAGCACGCTGGAAAGAAGGCTGGCGTAGCACTTGGGCATTTTAGACCTTCTCATTTCATGATATGCTGAATTCTGCTTCTTCCTTCTTCCTTCTACTTTCTCTTGCCTTCTATGAAATCGCAACCGATTAAACGGATGTATGGACAGTTTCATTTCTTCATATTTTACTCATCATGATAACATTGCAGAATATTGTGTATTACATAGATTCTTAAATATAAAGCTCAAATGCTATTTTATTCGCTGATGGCGAGAGATAAAGGGATGATATTGCGTGGCCTTTGCATTTTTTTCATGCTTCAGCTCTGATTGTTACAGATTGTGAACGCAAGTGGTCTATGGTTAATCGTAGCATTCCACTCGGTCATAGAGCCGACCAGGGTTGCGTTTAGCGTTAAAACTCATCCACGTATTGATTCCGGTGATGCAGTAAGCATCGTCACCAATATACTCGGAAACACCGTTTAAGACGTATCCATTAAGATCGTCAGAAGAAGAACAACTTGCCACGGTGCATCCGTTTTTCTTCTGCAAGGTTGGAAAGAAGGAATGGAAGTTAATTAATGACACCAAAATATAAATCAAATTATGATTTTAATATAAACTGAAATATAAATGTATTTGCATTGACTCCCGCGATCATATCGCCCTGGATTGTCCTCGAAAAATGAACAAAAATAAATATAGGGTTAAAATTTTTCTTCTTGGTTAATTCCTTTGTAATAAGGTATTATACTGTAGACAGTAGATTCCGGCATGGTTACAGCCAAATTGTTCCAACCTCATCTAGTTTAACGGATGACATATCCGCACCGCCGCTTGTTCGTGTATCGCACTCGGTGCCACACTCTGAAAATGGATTTCTTATAAAAGAAACATTTCTTTCAGATGCAATGCATTTTCCTGTTACGTTTAACTTTCTTTGGATTTCTCTAATTTTGCTGCATGTTTTGGAACTAAAAAAGAGCATTTTTGGATAATAAAAATATTTCTTTTGCTTTCTTAAACAAAAAAAATCTGCAATTAACTCATAGAAAGTGGAAGCAAGTATTTTCTTAATACAATAATGGCAAAGCAATGCTTGTGTAAAGTCTAGTTGAAGTATAATGCACTACTTGAAGACTTACGATATGTGCACACATAATGAGAGTAAGAAACATTTGAGCCATCAATACGCAATTCGCCCGGGCCGGTTTACCAGGAATACACGAGATACAAGATGCTGATGTAGGCTGCTTCGAGTTAGCTTCGTTTCCCTAAGAAAAAAACGTTGGAGTGCAAGATGAATTGCTTAATATATGGCAGAATATTGAGTGAACTATGAATCGGATCAAACAACGCCTACATTTCACAGTTTTGTTAAGCGTAAAAGCTCTTCTTACCACGTAAAGTTGGCCACCGTTCACACATTCATACTTATTCTTCCTTGAATTCACGCGTCTTAGCATGTGTCTATCGTTCTCTTGCTGTGGACAAAGGCTTCCATGCGGGCAGAATGAATCGAGTATGCCCAGAGGCATACATGAAGTCGCTTAAAGGAGCGCTATCACCGAAAACTTATTTGACGTTTGTAGTTACCGTGGTTATTCGCAAAAATACTGGTTCAAACTTTCTGAAACTACGTCTGAGACAAATGTTCTCTTCAAACCTCCACAGAAGAATTTTTCGATATTTCCGACGCCATCCAATGTCCACTCTTGGTTTGTGCACTTGGGCGTATGAGATGTGCTCAACGTTGGCTGGCTTCCGGGCAACGCGTAGTAGAATGGGCCCGATGGGCATGCCTCAGGTACCACGCAGCCATTATAGTCGGAAAAGATGGCATTTTGTAGCCCTAATGATGGCGTCCCAAAGTCCATCTCGCATCCAGAGCAATCTTAAAAAGGGCTAAAACTGAATGAGAATTTTGTGTTGTTGCACACCTTTTTTATTTTTACTCAAAATGGACCGTGTGCATTTTGCAACATAAAAAGTTTTTTTTTTCAATCAAAGAACTAACCCTCGCCGCAAGCCATGTTTATGACTGGATTCCTTTTATCATCGCCGAGATACCAGTATCCATCCATTTTGCACTTGACTTTCTCGTCAGAGGCGGCAGAGACGTACGGCGCATCTTCGGCCTTACAAAAGTGTATTAAAAAATAAACAAAACAATACATCTACATATCTTCTAACGTTTGATACTGCAGGAAATTTTATTAGAAAAAAATTCCGCTTGTAATGACACTCCAGTTGGGTACAAAAATATGGGCCATGATGTCTGTCGCCTAATGTTATACCATTTCACTTTCTACTGCTACGAATAAAAGAGATCTATGTGAATAGATCTATATGAATACCTTCATCGTGATTATTTCAAGATCTCCTTCACATTTGTACTGCCGGGAGTTTATAAACCACCAGGAAAAATTATCCTTCTTTGGCTTCCGGGACACGATTCGGTAGCCATATGGAGCATGCGTCAGAGTCATTTTTGGATCAGATGGGCAAATGTGGAAACACCACTTGAACAGGAGTACATTTTCTGAAACGACAGAAAGTTAGAGTAACAACGATATGTAATACAAAATAACTATATATATATATATATATATATATATATATATATATATATATATATATATAGTATATAAAGCATCGTGACGCCGCTTAGCACTGACCATTACAGCCGACTCCAAACGCTGCGAAGGTCTCATTGAGGTGCCACTTTTGGTCATCTGGCCGTGGCTGAGACGCCGGCCTTGTATGTGTTGCCATCTTCGCTCTCAATGTAGCGCAGTTTGTTGTGATGTCCTCTACACGGAAGCGTTTCTTTGCAGCCCGTTGTCGTGTCCGTTGTCCAGAGGGCATATTCGTCATCATCGCCCGGAAAATGTGATGGGCACGTGGTGCAGTCTGAAATGATGTACATTTCATGCGATCTATTAACTTTCGCGCACGTTTTGAATTTTCTAGTATATTACCAAGGACGAATAGTGTAATTCCAAGCAATTTTTCGTAGAACCAACAGCCTTACCTCCAACACAGCTTGCATTTTTGATTTCAGTGCCATCGACGGCAACCCACTTTGTCTCGTGCTTGCATTTTATTGTAAGCCGCTCGACGACCCCCTAAATTTTCTTGAGTTAACTTCATAATGGAACAGATAATTTAGAATCATTCTCACGCACTATTTGGAGTGTTAAGAACACTGCTTGAGAATCGAAGACGAGCATAAGTATTTTTTTCTGGTGCGTGACAATTTTTTTAATCGGGATTTTTGTTTGAAGCATCGCTTTTTCGTTGTAGAAAATGTGGCTGTTAAAGGAGGGCGATCACCGAAAAATATTTAATGCATGTTCGAATTGCCGCGCCTGCCCTGTGATTCCTCACTCTCATTCTCGCGTGCAATTTCACAGGTCCCACAAACCCGCTGCATGAAAATAGCACGCGCGGATGAGAGTGCGAAGGGCCGCGGCAATTTGAAATATCACATAATTTGTCGGTGATCGCCCTCCTTTAAATAGCGCACAATCTTACACAGTTGGTTGCGAGAGATCCTTTCGAGCACATGAGTGTCATGCACGTATTATGCATTTCTACTTCGAGCTTTGCGTCGTGATCGGGGAAGAATTGGAAGCCACGCGGTGGCGCAAACAGAGGAAGCAACGAATCAACGCGGCAAGAGTCGTTGCAGCGCTGGTCTGAAAATGAATGGCGAAACGATGGAGATTGTAGAATGGGTGCAAACTGCTCTTTTGTCATACTCCCTGAGTACCCACACCTTTTGAGCACAAAAGCGTAGTGGTCAAACAGCAGCGGATAAATGCGTAGAGTTGACTGCGCTTTTATCATACCCCAATCCCAGATCGCCCGCCGATAGTTATTCTACACCTTTTGAGCAGAGGGCGTTGCTGAAAAGTCTTTCCTCGCCGCCGCTTTCTTTCCATTGTCTAGCGTCCGGCCGACGCCGACGAGTGTGGGACACGAACTCGAGCTGCTGTTAACTGGCGTCCCGAAGAGAGCAGTACCAGGTGGGCAGTAAGCGACAGGGCAAGGCTGTGAGTCGCACGCAGGTCTAATTAGAGCCTGGAAAAGAGATCAAATTTGCTCCATAATGTCTTCCATGCGTATATTACAATTTGTTTTTTTCTAAGGCTAACCAGTAAAGTAAAAACCTTATCGTATTCTTGGTACAAATCCTTTGGCGTGAACGTGTTGCATTTGCAAGCTGAAAAGGGAATTAGTGGGTACGTGCAGAAGTGTTCGAAAAAGGAGCATGAATGTAGCAATCAAGAGTGAGACGAACTTCTGTCTTATATGAACAGAAGAAATAAAGAAACTACTCTTGAACTCTCTCGCTGACCCTTGGCGCACACGGCCGTGTCTGCGGAGTGGCACGAGGCGTCCGGGCCGAACAGCCAGCGGCCCTCTCGGCAGCGAAGCATACTGTGTGACTTTCCGCCAACGTAGAGGCGAGCAAGCGGATCGGCGCAGCGCAAACGAAGACAGTGCGTCTCGGGACTTGACAAGATGCTTAAGTTTTAGTATTAGAAAGTTAAATGAATCATTGGTGGTCACTTCGACGAAATCGCCAACGTCCATCTGATTGTTCCCCTGCATTCCATCAGCACCTTGGCCCGATAATTTAAATAGACATAGGCATAGATGAAGAAGACTGTTCGAAAAAAATTTCGAGAGAGCAAAAGAAAAAATGTGAGTACTAAACATTAGAGAAAAAAGGTTTTAATTTAATTGAACCCTTAAAAAACCTAAAATTAGCGAGTAAAAATTCATCGCTGCAGTCAGTTCCGGAAGATGGGCAGTCACGACGAGCGTCCACTGGCGGGGCTTCACACGACTGACAACCTGATACTAAACCTACTAGTTAGTAACGATGTAGATCAATAATACATATTAATAAAGATTCAAAAACACTAACGATCATCGCTGTCACAGTCTCGTCTCGCGCCGCCGTGCGTAAATAAAAGTAATAAAGGGAAGACAACGACTGCGCGCATCTCGTAGCCCTGTGCTTCCGTTTCTCCGACCAGAATGATTTTCCGTGCTTTTTCTCGGCTCCTTTATAGAGGCGGAAAATGAGCTCCAAAACATTCATCTTGATTTGATGTTTCCTTCAAAGTTGCTCTTCCTTCTTCCTCGATTGACATTTTAAGCGGAGCGCCCGAAATTAACATTGCAGCTGAATTGAGTTTCACTTTCTTCGCCATCGCGACTGATTCATGGAGAAGAAGAAGATTGCAAATTGCTCGCCTCAGCTCGCTGCGTCGTTAACATTCGATTTCTCAAAGTGACACTGGAAATGTTGAGCGTCTCTGCTACACGTCTCTGAGGTAATACATTTTCCTTCTCCTGGTTCCTTTGACTAACAATTTATGGCGGCTGTTACGAACTCTAGAATAAAATAAATTACACAAAACGAAAAAGAAAGCATGAAACTAGTAATAAAATATTTTGATTTAAAAGTAATGATATTAACATTCTGAGGCTAAAACAGTAAAAATATATGCAGATAAATATATGCTACCGCTCAACAACTTATGGTGCACGAACTGTCTGAAATGTCCGAAAGTTCACAATTTGATCCTGTTTGGAACATTAGGAAAGTTCGAGCAGTTTATGCGTACCTGGTTGTTTCAGCGTCCAAAAAGATTAAAGGAGCTGTCCATGGAGATTTTGTTGTATTTTTTGCTAATGTTGCCCAACTAGAAACATCGCTGGAAAAGAATGAATGCATCCTGAAAGGGGCCTGAGGTGAGAAGGATACTGTGCTAGGGAACCACCAAAAGTTTTTACAAGATGTAGCGGGAATTCTTTTTTTGTCTCTCGCAAGGGATTTTTACAGAAAATTTTTACTGCCACGCGAGACTTACATAAGGAGAGAGAAATAGACGTATTGCATGGCCTGGCTCCTCGGAAATCATTACGAAAGCCTTTACGTGTTTTTCAACACCCGGACACTTACACACAGAAAGCTACTTAAGCTCAAACATTACACACATGAATATCCTCTAACAGAGGCACTAGTGAAGGAATTGTTGGTGAGTTAGCGAAGTAAAGGGGGCGAAAGAAAGTAGGTCGAGGTGCCACAGCAAAGCTCTGGTCATGATTTTTCGTCACCTGATTTTTCGTCACTTTTTTCTTATTTTTCGTCACATGATTATTGGTTACCTGATTTTTCGTCACCTGATTATTGGTCACCTGATTATTGGTCACATGATTGTTGGTCACCTTTTTTCCGCAAAAATATGATTTTTGGTAACATATTCTGATTTATGCAATAAAACCGAATAAAATATACGGAATATGCAATGCAAATGGTGTATTCGCTCCAACACAAATTATCTGTTCCCTAGAAAGAATGTTGTCCGATTAATGATGTTCCGTTCTCATCAGCGTGCGGTCGCGTTGCGGCCACTCGAGTCAGCGTCCATCAAGTTTAGTACTTCGACGCTGCTCTGTATTTCGCATGTTTCTTGAAGTCAATTCGTATTCTCCATATTTCCTACTTTCTCTTTTTCACTCCTTTTTCCCTGTTTTTTCGCACAGGTTTAGGTTTCGATTAAACTGCTTGTGAGTATAAGCTCACCCCACCTTTATTATGTTTTGAAATGAACATATACACGCAGTTCTTTAGAACCATGTCCCTCACTCGCCTTTGTGGCCATTCGCAGTCTTCATCGTCATTGTCGCCTTCTAACTCTCCGCCTCCCCCATATCTTCGCCACCTCGATTTGCTTCCACCAAACGTGGAGGAGACATGTTGTCCTTCAAGTCCCATCTATACTACAAGGTGTATTATATTTAATTCATATGTTATGCACCGTGGTTGTTGGTCGGAAAGAGGCAAAGCTTATCACTTCCATGATCTTCGATGAGGCAACCAGCAGCCAAGTCCCATCCAGAGCAATCCTGACTCATCAATTGCGCACTGTCTCTGCTGATGCCCAAACACATCTGACAAAGATGATCGCATAAACGGAGACGTATTGCAGCTCCTCCACCTTCTCCTTTGGTACAGCACATTTGAAAACAAAAGAAACTCCCAAATTAACTTATTTAAAGAGCCTGGCTGATATTGTCTTGACGCCTTCCATGACAACAACACACAAGGGGAAGAACTTTCTGTCCCTTGACAGTGGTCTGCGTTCAACATTAATTTGTGTCCAAAATTATAATATGAATGCTTATAACAGGCAGTGCTGACCCCGACCGAGTTCTCGTCTTTGCAACACCAACTAACCTCGCTGAACTTGCAAAGTATCATAGCCATGGATGGGACTTTCACCTCCGTGCCCACTCTCTTTTCACAACTCTGGACGATTCATGCTCGCGTATACGGTTCTTTCCTATCGCTGATACGTAAAAAAAGAACTAACTTTCCTATGTCCCTTGCTTTTGCTAGGCATACGCGCTCCTGCCAAACAAGCGTGAATGCTTGTACGCAATTGTGCTTTCGCACCTTCATTCCCTTGCACCAGGTCGAAATGGCTATCTTTTTTTCGCTTCATTCATGGATATTTTGTCATGTATATTTTATGTAGGCATCAATCCCGAATACGTAATTATCGACTTTGAAAAAGCTGCCAGGGAAGAGAAGTGAAGATACCGGGACTTTGGCAGGGGAGTTGAGAAAAGGCGAGGGGGGGGGCGGCTCAAAAGTGTGCCCGCACACCGAGTCAATCGAAGAAATAGAGGCCTGATTACGCGACCAATCCAGGAAGGCGAGAGAGTGAGAAAGAAGCAGAGACCGAATGAGAGTAGCATACTTGCACGCCCCAATCCATACTACACACCAACAATACATAAAAGCTTAGCAAATTGCATCCACCCACACAAATTACACAAAGAAAGATAAAACACGAAGAATCCGTGACACAACAGATGATCCGCTTCACGGCCAGAGAGATCAGTGGAATTCTCTAAGAGTGCATCACGTGGAAATGGCTGCAGCAGCTTTGTTGCTTTGCTCTTCCACAGGCTTCGTGGCTTACAATTAGAGATATTGTCTGGAAGGATAATGTGTTATCTCAACAGCTAAAGCCCATGGAATTCGTTAATTTCATAGTCCAGGGAAGTCTTCTTCTGTACCAATCCCTTGCGAGTTCCAGATGCTTATTCTTGGAGACGCAAACAAGTGGATGCAGATATTTATTGAGTAGTCAGAGAGCACAATACAGACATTGAAGAAAGCGACAGAGAGAGAGAGAGAGAGAGAGAGAGAGACAGGGAGAGAGCCGATAAAGGGTCGAGATATGTATGTACATATGTAAATCGGAAGTCGGCCGACTGCTAGCACAAATGCATTTGTAGAAGAAGGCGATATAAAAAAAGCGTTCTTGTTTTTGAATTGGGTCTTCTTTCATAGAAGGGAAAAGATCTTCTGGTATTGATGCAATTGTCAACATTTACACTGTCTCTTCGTTCATTTCGTCATCGTCAACCGCCTTCGTCGTGGCTTCCTCGCCTGCCTCACTTTTGGCAACGATCATTGCATAGGGCGACGGCGTCGCCTTCACGAATGGCATGTACAGCACAAAGGCAGCAGCGACGATGGCGGCGTGCAAGTAGAAGATTGGCTTCCACTTGGCATCGAAGCAACTGCAAAGTCGTATTCATCCACATTTATTCTTTCATATATATTTTTTTTCTATATTTTATTTATACTTCTTCATATACTATGTACATATCTACAAGTTTTTTTTTCTCTTTTATTTACGGAGTAGGAAACTCAGCCGTGATCTATTATTTCAATTTCCCTCACTAATGCCCCTTTAAATCACATGCTCTATTGTGCTTGTGCCAGGAATAAAGGGCGCTTGTTCATCATAGTGTTTTTGCTTCTTTAAAGGCTGCACACACTGCACGATCAGTGGCTCGATGAGAATGCAGACCGAACGGAACATCTGTCCCTGGCCGACGACGAAGAATGCGTACGGTCTGTAGAAATGAAAGCGAGTTAATGAAGAGGGTAACATATTGCTTATTATATAAAATTTATATACATATAAAATTAATAACTCTGTTAGCATTAAATTTAATGAAAAGGAAAAAAACTAATACTCACCCAGAAAGCAGCGCTGCTCCAGTGACGTATGACGCGACGCCAAAGCCGGAAAAGAACTAAATCAAAGGTTTGGGAATTTTCAAATAAAAAAAACCGATTCAAAATATTTAATTTTTTTTATGTGACACATATGGCTAACAATAACTCCTTTCTCATCCTGATCAACAAGCCAATTAGGAGGGCTGCTCAAACTCTCTGTACTATGGTAACAGGCAAATTGTACAAGGATACTTGTAAGTTTGCTCTAATTTTACTTTTGTCTCTTCCTTGCCATGAATATTGCGAGCAGAACGGCATGCACACATTGGTGATTTTTCTCAACGAAAGTCAAAGCGACCAGGAAGCCAGCGTCGAAGAGAAGGGCGAAGAAGGCGAAAACACGGAGCTTTGCAACATCGCCAACGATGCTAAAGAAATTAACACAACACTAATTGAGCCATTGAAATATGTACTGTACTACATACAGACATATGTATACCTTTTATTGAGAATAAAACAACAATCTTTTTTCTCTATATACCGTATAAAATGCCGTATATTTCATAGAACTACCAAAATGCAATGTTTTGAAAAATGGTGCCACCTGAGATTGTCGCTTAGGACGCCGCTAAAGGTGCGGCCGGCAGCGAGGCCGAGACCGCCTGCCGTCATCGCATACGCGCACCAGCGCTTTTCCAGATTGAGCGTGTGCAGATATTCCATCGTGTAGATCTGACGAGGTGAGGAGGAGGATTCTGGTAGAACATATAAGAACGCGAGAAATCAAGGAGCTAGCACAAAGACACCTGCGATTCAGAGAGCGGTATTAATCATCTACGATATTAGCATGAGGTCTAATCGTAAGACTTGGAGAAGAAAAAAAACCCACACACACCATTACAAGCGCACAAGGCATGGTCGCTGCAAGCGTAACGATCCAGTTGACAACCGTGTGCACATCGAGGAAGATTTGCTAAATACGCTTTAAAATTTCTCGAGTCGAGCGAACAATTACTGTTGAAACCCATTTAGAGGTGACGTATGGAAAATTGGGCAAAAAGAGAAAGAAAGAGGAAGAGCTTTGCTAAGCTTATCTACATATGTATCTATCTCAGCATACAAATATTACTCAGGGTTACTAGCTTCACATTGTTGTTGTTCTTTTATACCTTGTATGGAAGATCTATCCGCTTCGCGATGCGCCCGCCATCCGGCTTGTCCATCGTTATCAACGCAAGCTCTTGCGCCGAGACAACGCTCTCTCTCGGGTCGTCACGGTAGACAACGACCCAGAGAATGGAGACAGCGAGTGAGATGCACGCAGTCATATGAAGAGTGCCCTTCCAGCCACCGAACACGTCATGCAGCTCAAGTATAACGGAGGATCTACACACTCTCTCATTCACGCGTGCCATTACGCAGGTTCGTAGAAAACAGCACACGCTCGATGGAGAGTACGAAGAGCAACGGCAATTTGGAAAATGTTGCATAATTTTTCGGTGAGCGTCATCCTTTACATTATTGATTACACCGTTGATAAAATGAAAAGGGCTATCATTCATATGGCTACGCTGTAGTTGTAATTTAAAAAAACCCATATAAAAAATATGATGCCAAAACACTATTTACATAAGTATCTACATATGTACGTATAAGTAAGATTGCAGTCACGATCAATAATAAAACATATCAATAAAACAAACTATTTTTTGTATCTCACACCTCAGCCATCAGCGGCACGACGAGCGACTTTGTGATGGGGAAGCAGCAGATGACAGCGAGTGACGTGGCCATCTCGGAGACGGGCGACCAGCGAGAGACGACGAAGCCGATCACGCCGAAGACGGACGAGAAGAGGACGTCCTGGATTTTTGAACTTGTTTTTTTTCTATTTGAAATTCCCGCCAACTTTGACATTATTGTATAATGAAATTCTCGTCAATCTAACGTTTTTCCATTTGAAATTCACGACAAAACCTTGCAAATTTTATATTTGAAATTCCAGCCAACATGGCTGTCCGTGTTTAAAATCAAAATGCCTACTGTTATGTTAAGAAGAGGGCAGAGCAAGATGATGCAGATATATAAATGTGCTCTTGCTACCTGAAGAAGCCGAACGGCGAGCGTTAGATAGTACGAGTGCTCGATGGCGAAGGCGAGTCCGCTGGTGGCTACGGCGGTTGCGAGGCCTGTGTGTTCATTTATTACGATTTGAAATTCCCGCCAACTTTCGCTGTCGGCTTCTCTTTTGTCTGAAGACTACATAGCCTTTTCTAGTAAATGTCGCTCTCTCTCTATCATGTTATTTTTCTGTTTCTCTTTTCGCTATTTGCGCCTCTCTTTCCTCTCTCTCGTTTTCGCCATTCGCCGCTCACCCGCCACAAAGAGCACGTAGCGTGCGCCGAACTTGGCATAGAGCCAATTGAAGGGATACATGCCGACCAGCGAGCCGGCGCCGACCGCAGCGAGCAGGATGTGGCGGTCGACCTCGATGTCGATGGCGATGGTGCCATGGTCGTCGTCATCCTTTGAGGCAGAAATAATGAAAGATGTGTGCATGTGTAACCGGTCCAAAGTTCGGCTTGTACCGAAATTTTTATGTAGAGAGAGATATTGAATGTAACATTTGTATTACGATTCGTAATGAGTATGTAGCTATTGCATATTGTGATTTGTTTTGTAGTATACATAGCTACCGTGACTCCCTCCTGATATCTTCTTTGTTTCATGAGTCACGCAGCATTGCTCGATTCACGCTATTGTTCAAACTAGAATATTTGCCTAAGTGACTCTTTTGACCATTTCATATAGTATGCATATGAGCGTCAAATTGATGAACTTACGGACACTTCACTTCTTGTCCTATTCTTCAGTCGGCGTTGTTTTTCCCTTTTTTTTCTCTTCCTACTATTCTCTATCTCTCTCTCACGGAAGGACACATTAAAAAAAAAGAAAAAAGAAAGAAGAACTAGTGTCATCTAAATAAGCGGAACTAATCAATTGCCACTGACAACTTCATGCTCAGGTCCATGGCTCATCTTCGGATGGTGATGATGCTCCTTGATGCAGATGAGCGTGTAGCCGAAGATGTCCGAGCCCATCATGATGCCGCCGAGCGTGAGGAAGGTCGTTAAGAGGACGGCGACGCGGTAGCGATGGCGCCAGTCCGCAAGCCGCCTTGGCGCCATCATCTAAAACGTCTAGCAGTTTTTAATATGATTTATTTTCTTCTAGCATTTTTTCGATGCAGACAATGTAGAAGATACATATGTATTTACATGGAACAAAACAATTGTATATCTGCAAAAAATTTGCAATTTCAAGGAAATGTTAAGCAAAAGTTTCGAGTACAACTTCCATTTCATTTCGCCTTTGGCCAGGGTGCAAAGATTTCGACTGAAATACATGCCAGCAATCATGCTCTGCCTAATGAGAAAAAAAAGATGCTTTTGTTTCTAGAAAATGACAGGCACGAGAGAGAGAGAGAGTGAGAGGAGTGAGAGAGAGGGTGAGAGTGAGAGAGGGAGATAAGGAGAGAGAGATAAAGAGAAAGAAAGAGACAGAGAGAGTGGGATAGTGAGAGATGCAGAGAGAGAGAGAGACACACAGAGAGAGAGACAGAGAGCGTCCTCTAAATGGCAAGTGTTCGAATCGCATCGAAGCCTGACTCGAAATGCTTCTTCTCCTTCTTCTTCTTTTTCTTCTTCTTCTCCTTCTCCTCTGTTCTACTAAACTGACTCATTCATTTATAAAGTAATACGCACATTTATACTTTCTTGCCCTTTTCGTCTTTCTTCCACCCAGGCCTGTTCTTTGTCTCACTTCTCACTAATCTGTCTTTTTAGCCTCGCCTCATTGTTTTCCGGAAAGCTTCTGGCCACCGAGATGTGCGCTCTCTCTCTCTCGCACATGGAGCCTTGCCAACTCCACGGGGCCTCGTCCACCCCCTCATCTGGGAACTTGCCAAACCCAGTCCGGCGTCTGGATGATTCGCCGCTGCCCTTCCTTCCCTCTCCCTTGTCCCAAACTTTCTTCTCTTCATCTTTATTTCTCGGAGACATATTACTCGTTTGGTTCCGTTTCGTCTCGCAAGTCGAGAAAACCTTCCATGTGTTGTCACATCTTTTGATGTATGAATAAATAAATAAATAAATAAATAAATTTGAAAAGGACAGCTACATACTATCGTATCGAAAAAATAAATTTGTGTTATACGTGTTCTATTCAGAAACATTTAATGGCGGAATTAAGTATAAAGTATATTTACAATAGATCCATAATGTACATATGTATAAAATACATAAGTCTCCATTTGGCTGATAATTCCATATTCTGCGCTCCTGGCTTGCGAACAGGTGTTCTCATTGCTAAATGTTATCAGGCATTCAAAGACGAAAGACAAACAATGCGAATTGAAACGAATATCAGCGCACTTCTATGCGTTTGCAAACTACGGAAATGCTGATGGCATTTTCAACCGATGAGCAATTGCATCTTACTCACAATCATTATTATTCTTGGACGATCTCCTCGCAGTTTAGAGTTGTAATTTTAGTTATAGATAGTATATCTATATGTCAAATTTTCATGATGATTGTAATATTTAATTTCTACTTGCAACTTATGTATTTGTGCAACAATGCTCAAATTGTTTCTGTCATGAAAATGTTTTGCGAACTGAAATACACTTGTTATGTGAAACGAATGTGAATCAAATTGAGTTACAAAAATGTTACTGGCAGAAAAGTTATTTCCTTCTAGCATTGTTGAATGTGGTTAATAAACATAAGCTGATGTCAGAAAACATACGTTCTACGTGCCACGATATACGAGAATGTGAAGAATACACTAAATCAACGGTCTGTTGAACTATCCTTTTATGCGTGGACTTTATTTCTCAACAATTTGCCGCAGCATGAATCAATCAATGCTTTTAAAGATAATTAAAAATAAATATGGTGTAGACAAATATTTTCAAAGAATGCCAATGAAACGATTAAGACTAGGCATCTTTCGAATGTAAATTCTTCCTCTGCCATATGCGAGCTCTTTATTGCAGCTTCTTCGCGATGGCAACGTTGGGGGATGCGCGGCGCCGAAGATTTTTTGTTTATAACTTTATACTTTTTGTTTTCTTAAGCTTTCTCTTTCCCACTCGTATCCCGCAACGAGCCCATATATTACATATATACATATGTGTCCTTCTCACAAATTGGCTAGCTAGAACGACAAATTGATTGAAATTTGATTTCTTAAAAAAATTTAAACAGTATTTGCAAGCCCTACCCGCAGCATCCACAGCCGCAGCAGCCGCATCCGCAGCAACCACAGCAGCAGGGGCAGCAGCAGCAGCAATGCTGTAAAAGAAAACGATTTTTATTCCGATCATTTTTAAATTATCTGTTCTTCTCCAGACTCTCTTAGTAAGCATTCACAAAAAGCAAAAAAAAAAGTATGAACTGAAAGTGTCAATGAAAAAGAAAGGTACACAGCAGCAGCAACAACGTTTAGCCTTCTTGAGCGATCCACCGGGAGAAGGCCGAGGTGACAACGACTTCATTGGCTTCTCGCAAGAGGAAGCACACGAAGGAGCTGTGAGTATTTTTTATGAGTAATTTAAGAATCACATTTGTTATAAGTTGAAAGATGTTGTATGTGTGAAGTACGAACCTAAAACCGAAGCCCCGTCTTGTGCGGAGGATGTACCAGGAGAGAACTGGCTCACATCATTCGACATCTGCCGCTTCTGCTGCCCAGCCTGGATGGCTGAGACGCCGACGAGGAAAGTAGCAACGAGAGCGAGGAAAACCAGCGAGTTCATGCTTTTTTTTGTTGCTGAAAACTAGATTCTAGATTAAAATAATTTATTACACCAAAAATAATTTGATGAAGTGAGACGAAGTATGTAAAAATGCCGGACAGGTTCATACCAGCAGATATATAATTATTTAACGGCAATTTAACATCAAAAACGAGAGATGAACGAAGATGTGTCCCCGCAGATTCCACTTCGCGCTTTTATCTCCCAGCGTTCACCGCTGTCCTTCACACTTTACAGCAGACAGTGAGGAGGCATGTCAAGAGATTGGGAGAATAATACCTTTTTATCTGCATAGGTGGTTGATCGAGCCTCTCGAACTTCTTGATCGTTATGTTTGCATGCGCTCTAAGTGGCTGCCATAACGCCTGGCTTATTCGACTGCAGGAAGTATTAGATTTCAGACAATCAGCAAGGCATAATGGATGCTCATGGAAGTGGATAAGGGTGTAAAGTTGACTCATTCTAATGTATTTTCATTTACAAAATGTCGTGGAATATAAGGTAAATTGGACTTCATCTTGGGCCGGATTAGATCCTTGGTGCCAGCTTCCTCCACCATGCATCAAATCCCCAAGAATGGCGAAGACTCATTGCGCTTCACGGAATCCATTAACCCGTTGACATAAATCGTTGATTGATTGATTAATTGACATTGCTCATCTTTAAATTGTTGAAAAATGTGGAAGAAAGAATTATTTTTGGATTTTTCTTTAATTTTTTTTTTTTTGCACTTGGTACACTTTTCGATGAGATTGAATTTTTGAACGTCGGCTCATAGAATGTCTAAAGCTTTACGTACTCCGAGTTGAGGCTTCGTTGTCGCGGCAGCCTTTATTATTTCCAAATACATACATTTGTACTATGTAGGTATTTACATACATACATACATACATAAATGTAGGTATGTTTTTATGTGCATAATACATATGTGTGTGTGTGTCTATTGCCAGGAACTCGACTTGTTTCATGATCATCCACTCCAGTTTTGTGCCTTTTACATTCTCAACCAGATATTTCCATTTCAGATTAGTACTCAAGAATTATGAGTTGCCATCTCTTCTCATCAAGTGGTTTGATACATTGAGGACGTCTTCTTACGTACATATGTATGTATATTGCTGGAGAAGTCACAAGAAGAGAAGAAGCATATTGATCTCGCCAGTTATGAGTGGGCCCTCATCTATTCACTTACAATTTTCCCTTATCATTCGGGCTTGTAACTTACCATTAGCCGTGTTTTTTTTCTTCTTCTTCTCGTTCTAAATCGAATTTTCGATTTATGTATGTATGTATTTCCATTGACTCTGAGAAATTGCATTTAGAACCTCGTTCATTTAATTCTTAAACAGTTAAGCCTCATCTCGTCGGCCTCTTCTCGTCGTCCTCCTTAAAATTGCCTAACCGAATGATCAATTTCGCCGAATATCTAAAGCCAAGCTCAGCCGAGGAGGTTGGCATTTATTGGATATTCTTTTTTTTAATTCTACAAACAACAACAAATATTGAAAAATATTCATTATAACAACTATTAAATCGATTAAAATCTCAAGCATGAACATACATATAATTTAAATAATTTTTCTGCCCTTCTTAAGCCGAGCGAAAGTCACATCATCACCATGGAGATCTACGTCGCGATTGCCATCGGCATCCCTGCCGCCTTCTTCATCTTCATCGTCATTGCGATGCTCTTCCTTCGTTTCGCACCTTGCATCCGCAAGCGGATCCGTCGAGCCAAGTAATGATGGATTTTAAGTTGTCCTTTATTAATGGAAAAAAAATATTTTAAAAAAAATTAAATTTTTTCTTCATCATTACATTTGAGAGCAAAACAGATACTAGTTGTCCTTAATTAATAAAAAAACGAATCCCATAGTAATACTTTTTTTCTGTAACTTTATTAAAACTAAAAAAAAAAATTCCGAAATATTATGATGAAAAAATCAAATCTTATTAGGAGAGCCTTTTCCCGCTCGTCCGACGACGGCATCCGCCTCGAACGTGGCGGCTATCGCACGGCGCGCGGCTTAGGCTTACGCACGGTCATTTGAAGGCGGCAATTAATTATGCAAATTAATTGTCTAAAATTTTTTTTCAAGTAACTACGCGCAAAGGAGAAACAGATTCTTCGAAAAACAGTTCAAGAAAAAAATCTGAATCATTATTTTTCATTCAAATTATTCGCCTCATATCACGGATGTTAACACGCAATATTTTGCGACTCACTCTTGAGCCATGTTGGATAAAGTTACATTTATTTACACAAAAAAACAGTACCGCCCACGAGCCAGGGGGGATAAAGTTCGAGCGATGCGAGGGGCTCGAGCTTAAGATTAACTCAAAATCTTAGAAAATTATTCACAGGGTGTTGTATGGATTTTTGATTTCAGCACATTCTCTCGTTAATGTATAACTAAAAAAGTTCTAAAAATACTGCACCTCCTTTTAAAGACTCAACCTGTGCCTGTCAATTTCGCCTGCGCTAACATGTTAGTCTCTCTGCATCTTATCAACTAATACCAGTAGTAATAATGTATTTACTTTCGTTGTAAATAACCGGAGTGAGAAGCAATGACCTTAATAAGCCGAGCATGAACTGATCTTGTCCGTGCACACATGGCAGCTGGATGTGCAACGCTGAGGGAGCGTAGAGTTTGACGACGGGCGATGATGATGAAAATGCTCAAAAATAGACAAATCAATATACATATCAATGAAGCCAGCTAAATCTCATTCTATAGCATAATCTTCATGTCTTCTTTAAAGTCTGTGACCGCTCAAAATTAATCTAATTAGCGTCGAATTCAACGGAACGGGCACGCCTGCCAAGTATCCAACAGCTTCGAGAACTTGAGTAGTTGACTTGCAGGAGGCCCCTGAAATGATCGGAAAGTTGAAATTTGCTTAACTTATTGTTAAGCAAATGCTTAAATCAATAAATATGTATATTCAGTTTCATTGTTGCATTTTCCATATTGTTCATAAGTTTTAAGCAAGAAGACAACAACCGTAGAAAAAGTTGGAATGTTATAGTGAGGGTACTATTTTGAGACGACAGCTGTCGCACTTCTAAGGCCGAGATTTGATCAGACAGCGCAATACGCCTGAATAATACATTCGTTATATATTGAAAAGAGGACAATTTTATGTGAAGGGAATATTTCCTAAGTGAATTACACTCTAATGATTGAAGCAGTGGGAAAAGAACCAAATAATCGTCGAGGGAATAGAGACTCATTGTCAGATGAAAAGTTGAAGAGAAGTGGACTTGCTGGCTGATCAAGAATCCGGGCGAACTTTGGGCAAGACAACGTGGTTAACAGCCATAATGAGTGCGTCTACAGTAATCTCATCAGCGCAATTTCATATTTGATACGGTCTCTGTATTTACATCATAGTTATGGTTAAAACCTGGAAATTACATTTGAAAGAGCTCTGGTTTTTCTCTTGATTGCTTCAATCATTAGAGTGCATGCAATTCATTTAGTAATTATTCCCGTTGGATTGAATTGTCCTCTTTTCAATATACTATAACAAGATTATTCAGGCGTTTTGTGCTGTCGGTTCAAATCTCGGCCCAAAAATTGCGAAGGCTGTCGTCTCAAAGGAGTACCCTCACTATAACATTCCAGACAACTTTTTCTACGGTTGGTGCTTTCTTGCAACATTAAACCTGACGAACCAACAGTGAAACTTAACTTACATATTTATTGATTTAAGCATTTGTTTCGGTTAAATAACAGGAACTACTTTTCTCGTCAAGTGCGCTAACAGTAAGTTCAAGCTAGTGTAAACTTTCCGATCATTTCAGGGGCCTCCTACAAGACAAGTACTCAAGTTCTCGTAGCTGTTGGATACTTGGCAGGCGTGCCGGTTCCCTTGAAGTCAACGCTAATGAGATTTATTCTTAACTATCACAGACTTTAAAGAAGACATGAAGATTATGCTAAGACTTCACAGAGAGGCTTCTTTGATACGTGTACTATATTGATTTGTCTAATTTGAACCTTTTCATCTTCATCGCCCGCCGTTAAACTCTACGCTCCCTCAGCGTCGCACATCCAGCTGCTATGAGCGCACGGACAAGATCAGTTCATGCTCAGCTTATACAGGTCATTGCTCTTACTCCGGTTATTTACAACGACAGTAAATACATTATTACTATTGCTTTACCTGCCGCGCATTCAATCTGCCTAAAGTTTGAAACATATTCGGAACACTTGTTCCCAACACTGGCGTTGTTGTCACAGGCTGAGAACAAGCTGGCAATATCTCGAGCTCAGCACAGTCTAACAAATCTCTGCGAAATAACACAGGGCAGAGAAAAAAAAGATGTCGCCGGTCGTCCGGTGCACGTCTCCATTCTCTCCTGGTCGACCAAAGTATTCACAGAAGCGACGAAATTGTACAGGCAGAGAAAAAAGACGCTTCTCACCTCTTCGTCTTACTCGAAGCGGTGAGAGGCGTCTTTTTTTCTCTGCCTGTACTATTTCGTCGCTTCTGTGAATACTTTGGTCGGCCAGGGTAGAATGGAAACATGCACCGGACGACCAGCGACGTCTTTTTTCTGTGCCCTGTGCGATTTCGTTGGTGACGGGCCAAAGCTGAACCAGAGCAGCTTTTGCTCGTCACAACCTGCGTCTCCATCTTTCCGTTATCTCTCCATTTTTGTGCTTGTTGTGACCAAGTGACCATCAGAAGTTCAAAACAGGAAGTGCACACAAGCGATTAAGTGAAGACAAGCTGGATACATGTTCGAAACACATGTGTATTAAGATAAGCAGGCAAATTGCCAATTTTTCTGTTGTGTACATGTTCGAAACAAGATTGTTTCGAACATGTGCGCTTTGGACAGATTAAATGCGCGGCTGATAAGATGCAGAGACTAACATGTTTGCATAGGCGAATGTATAAGTAGAGTCGATTAAGGGGGTTTCACTCTTAATTTTAGGCCCTCACCGTGCATGCCCTAACGCCTGTGCTTTTTCTTCTCACTGTTCTCATCATTCTGCTCATGTTTTTCGGTTTCGCTAATAATCCTCTACTTGAGTTTTCTGCTTATCAGGTACGTATACTTGTTTTTTATTAAAAGTACTCTACTTGGACACACAATAACATGTGTAACCAATACATAATCAAGATCTCTAAAAGCGGAATTTGAGGTTGCTGACTTGATTCCCGTAATAAATCCGCTTGCCATACTCTACTACGTCACGCCCTATCGAGAGTGGGTGAACACTGGCCACTATTTTGACATACAAATGTGTTTGTATTAGTAATTTTTGTACTATTGATTTGGCAGAATGGTCAAGAATATCGTGCTCGGCCGTTCACGTAAAGTGAGGCCAGCCACGATGTCGACTTCTTCCGGCAACGCGAGCCATCGCTAGACATCAGCAAGCATTTGCAATCTCAAATCCTCTAACAATTTCAATGGCTAACATTAGTGGTTCGTGAAAGTTGTCATTTATAGGAGTAAAGCTAACATTTGCATATTTGCCGGCCTGCACTAGTTCCTCTGCATTCACTTTAGATAAAAACGAGCCTTATATAAGCCGACTTATCTTGTGAAATAAACATAGTCGTCTCCTACTATCGTGTTTCACTTTCCCAGTGTTTCCATAGCAAGTATACCATGGATGTGAATTGGATTAAACCTTCTTCGTGTTCTCCGTCTCTCCTTTTCATTCCATTACCGCGCTTTTTATCCACTTTCATACAAGGAAAAAGCAAATGCATATGGAAGAAATAGAAATGCATCTTCATAGAACGTTAAAGTGTTTTTTGTTATAAATCAGAAATCGTGAGCAATACTAAATCCAGCAACCTTTGCTGGATTTAGGATTGCTCACGATTTCTGATTTATAACAAAAATTTCGAAACAAGATAACGAGAATCTAGCGATGCGCGATTCTGTTGATGCCTCGTCCACTTCTGCTGCTGTTTCGTCGTATCTGACAATTTTCACTTTTATTCGCTTCCGAAATTTTGACTCTTCAGTCATACAAAAAAATTGCAATAACAACTAAATAAGTGTAATACGGACACGCACGCATCGAGTTGTGGTATGTGGGAATGCCTATAGATTTTGTGTATAACACAAATCAAGTGATGGCAATCCCATACACAATATGTCTAATTATCGAGTCATTTACAGAAGCAAAAAAAAAGTTTATTCGGAAGAAAAAAGATTACGAATATGCACTATGAATTCTACTCCGTAATCTTCTCAATACGCAGCACACTTGAGACGGGTATCAGAATGGACATTGGCTTGTGTTCGAATGAAATGGCCGTGCCATTATCGAGTGGCAGGATACGGTAGTGCTGAATTGTCGCGACGAGGCACAGGAAGAGCTCCATGCGAGCGAGGCCCTCGCCGGCGCATTGGCGCTTCCCGAGCGAAAACGGAATCGTGCGCTCGAGGACAGCCAGAAAGAGAAAAAAAATAATTGATTTCTTAAAAATAAGAGATCATAAGATATGGCGAAAAGAATTAAATACAGTTTGGCAACCAAAAAAAAGTATGCACAATCAAGCAACCTTATTGAGTGTTCCGTCCTCGTTGAGGTAACGTTCCGGTCTGAACTCGCTGGCTTCTTTGAAGATGGGGTCGTGGCTGTGGATATAATGGAGGTCTGCATTGACGTGGCTGCCCTTGGGGATCTTGACACCCTTCAAGAATTATATGCCATTTGACATCCCATGTACTTTCGAGTCTCCATCAACGTGCCCGTATCTCCGTGTCTTCTTCAGCCGTGTGCTCTAGGTTGATGCCGAAAACGTTGGCGACCCTCTGCAGCTCGTTGACGACTGCGACGGCGTACGGCATGAGTGGCTTGTCCGTCATGCAAACGAGGCGCTCCGTGCCGACAATGTTGTGGATCTCCGCTCGCAGGCGGTCCTGGATTGCATGGCCTAGAGGTAAGTGACCACCGCTTCGGATCCAGGCAACCCGAGTTCAATTCCGCACTTGAACATCCTGATTCTGCGCCATGTACAGTGTCGCCCAGCTTAATGTTGTTACTGTGGTTTCCTGACCGGCGATGAAGAAATCGTGCGCCGTGCTGCAGAGCTGGTCGAATCTGATGGGGCAAGTGCATTATTGCTCTCGCACTCGTTTGATGATGTCCTTTACTCTTTCGCCTCACTGACGTCAGCATGTCGTTCGTGAGCATTCTCTGCGCGTATGCGTGCACAAAGCACGTTGGCTCGTCCTCCTTCGGGTCGAAGTCAGCGAGGGTGCGGTCCACTTGGCGGCGGATAAAGGAGAAGAGCTAGTAAAGAAGATCGATCGAGAGCTTTAAACTAATTCGGAAAGTTTGCTTTGTTATTTAGTGTTAACAAGAACTTTTGCTGACGATTGATTACATTGCACGATTTATAAACGTCCACGTGAATATGTACAAAGGCTAAGACAAAGTAATGAATAATTGAATGCTCCAAGACAGTTCCACACCTTTTCAATGTTGTTACGGTGATTGGCGAGTGCGTAGTTGCCGAAGATAGGAATATGTCGAATCCATGGAAAGACGAGTGCGCAGCCGAGAAGCGCAGAATTGGAGGCGTCTTCTAAGAGCTGAAACAGAATACTACGTGAAGTCTATTATAGTAAGTAATGCCATGTCTTTGTCTAATTGAAGATGCTAAAGATACTGTGGAAGATGGAAACACATTTTGTCCAGCACTATACTAAGGTAGAACGCCTACCTTGCTGACGCCTTCGACATAGTCAATCAGCTCATCACAGTCGTCGTACTTGTAACGAACGCCAAATAGCGTCTCATTTATGACGTTCGAAATCATCTTCTGTATAGAGATGGAATGAAATGTTATTTCCCTAACTTCAGCGAAGGTGAATCAGCTTGAGGGAAGAGCTTATTTTTGTTCTTTAGCTAACAGCATGATCGCTGATATCAACAATTAATACATGTTTCTAAGTATGCAAGTGCATGGTACAAATTTTGATGACTGATGTTGCCTTTTATCTGCACATACCTGTAACGGCCATCTCATATCTACTTTTCGCTTGTCTTTGATCGCGTCCAGGCATTGCAAGTACTCTTCGATCGATGCTTGCACCTGGGGAAAATGGTAAGATATTCTCGGACGACAATCCTCTAATGAAACATGCGCGATAGTCACGAGATTGCCGCCTTTCTGAACACGTTTATTCAATTATGTGTTCATGCATGGAAGAATTGCCCGATTGGCGTAAGGGGGCGATCACCGAAACAACTATGCGAGATTTCAAATTGCCGCTTCCCCTCGCTCTCTCATGAGCGTGTGCTGTTCTCAAAATAGCTCGTTTGTGCTACGTACCTGCGAAATAACACGCGAGAAATGGAGAGTGCCTATTGCCAGGCGAAAATGTTTCGAATCTGCACTAATCATTTTTTTCCTGTTATCGTCCTCATTTAACAGAGATGATCCGCTCCAAATAAATTCGATAAATATAAGCTTTCATATGTTGAAGCATACCACCTGCTGCTCCATCAGATTCCTGCCCATGCCAAAGTCCTTGAGAATTGCGATGGCCGTCCTGCGTTGTTCGCGCCATTCAGGCCCACTTGAGTTGATGACACCTCCATTTGGAATGAATGAGAACAGATCAGTCACGATCGTATGCGGCCGTCCAATGAAGATGTCTCCTAAGAGACATGGGAATTAAAAATATGAAAATGAAAAATTAATATTGACCGGTATACCGTAAAATATTTCGTTATATCGTCTTCGTCTTAATCTTACTCTGTACTATATTTCACTACGGCATACTTATTATATCACTTATTTTTCACAGCGGTTAATTTCTCACTACCACGTCTCACTTTGGTGTGCGTAAATAAAGTAGAAAGTATAATTATTAAAAAACGTGACTCTTTACTACAATGGCAGGAATGTATAGCAATCCTTCTGTGAGCTTTACCATTCGCACCTTTCGTAACAAATGCCTCCTTGACATCCTCATACGTGGAAAGGATTACGGTCGGGAACGGAAGGCAGACTGTAAAAATGCTGCCGAATTCTTTGCTTTCGGAAACCTTTTCGAAATAGTCGTACATCTTCTTGGGTGATAGCTAAAAAGGCACAGTAAGAAAGGACAGCGAAACAAATGGTCAAAATGTATTTGTCATTTATCTTGCACCGTTCGTGACCTTTAAGTGATCCTTAATCGATGGATTTGGATAAACAAGCTAACAGTAAACAAATAAACAAGTTTGTCGTGCATGCGTGGGAACCATTACTCACAAGGTTTATTAAACATATACATATGAAGCATTAAAGAGCAAAATGACATAACGTCAGCGATACGCTCTCTAACCTTATGCAAGTTACCAATGAACGGTAGTGGAGTTGGTCCCTTGGGATAGCTGGCAATGAAGCGATAGTATCGAACGATTGAATAGGTGAGTAGAGCACACGCAGCCAGTAAAATGAGGATCATCTTCTTGATCTGCAAAGGAGGTGATCTGATTTTACCCCGCCAGTTTTGTTTTAATAAAAAAATTTTGGGCTACGATTAGAGTGCGGCGGCCTGGCATACTTGCCTCCTTCATATAAGATAGAATACTAACAGGTAATCCGGCGAAGACTTTAAACAAAAACTGTCTAAAATATGTTACTAAAAAATATTAAGATGTCTGTTATAGTACATTACAATACATTAGGACTGATTGGTTTTTTCGCTCTGGAATTTTTTTCAAATACTACATTATTTCTAAAGGAAATTAAGAAGAATGCATACGAACATCGAACACTGCGTATGAACTGCGGATTTTATATAGATAACTTCTCCTTGAATTACGATTCATGCAGAGGAGGGAGAGCGAAATGTTGACCGCGAGAGAAAGATAAAAAGAGAATAAGAAAGAGTAAAGCAGAGAGCCCAGAGCCATGTGTGAGAGAGAGTGTGTGTGATTTATAAGAGAGAACAAAAGTTAATGTCGATAAGGACAGAATAAAGAAAATAACTGAGAATTATGTATGTGATTTGGGCACAACTTCAGTGGAAATATGTGATTTGAGTCCAAGTACGATCCAATTGTATGATTTGTGGCCAATTTCGATGGGCATGCCCGCACAGTGCTTTGCACCCCAGTTCTTTGAGGAGAATCGGATGTTTTACTAATCTACATGCATGCTTATTCCGTGGATATTCACCTACCGTATTTTCTTTATTAGTGCCCCCGGGAGTACTATTTTTCAATCCCCTTGCGAGAGGGGCACTATTAGAGGGGGGGAAGGGTTCTATTAGAAGGAGGGGTACTATTTTCAATGGCCTTCTCAGGGGGGGTGTACTATTACAGGGGGATTCTAATAGAGGGAGGGGGACTGATAGAGAAATTACGGTATTTACGGCCGATATTTGCTCGACTTAGTGCTCAATCATCGTCTTATGAGATGTTGCCTACATTAGCAGTCAAGCAATATTTGAAAGCTGAAAGCAGAAGGAAACTAAAGGCAAGCATAAAACACAAATGTTAATTCTCACCCTCTCCAGTTCTTTCATTGTTGGAAGTGCCGAGAATAAGTGCACCATGTAGAATTTCAGGAGATAAAAAAATTTACAATCAATGAAGAGCTGCATATTCTTTTTAAAACAATATTTCGAAGAAAATTGCATGAGGATATCTTGTGCTAACGTTTTCGTGCGAGAGAAGCAGTGAATAATGTATCGCAGCAGTAGGATACGATGCAGAGAAGGAGAGAGAAGGACGATGTCGGAGAGCGGTGGTGCATTCCAGAGGATCGTGAAGAGCGAGAAGATGATGCACACGGGATCACGAATGCGAAAAGCTTAGATAATATTTTATTTTGACCTTTTGCCTCCCATTCAATTCAATAAAATTCAATTTCAATTCAAATCGCTTTATTTTAACAGGATACTGTTGAGCACCAGAGTCATTCGACATTATTGGGGATTTGATGCAAGATGGAGGAAGTTGCACATGTACGCATCAAATCCCTTAAACGATGTATTTGACTACATTTTAAACGACGACCACTTCTCTCTCTCTCTCTCTCTCTCTCTCTCTCCTGCTCCTCGTATTCCTCTCGTTCTTTAACCTGGACAAGTCTGCAGAGTTGCTGAAGAGCATGGGCAAGTCGAGTGTGCTGGTCAGAAAGGAATGCAATCAAGGCTCCGTCATCGACTAAGCCAATATGAAAAAAATATTTTGTTAAAATTATTTTCATTAATATTGAGAATACACAAAGTAGCCACTCTTGGAACCAACATTCTGTTTTATTAAAGGCAAAGAGAAGGTCCTGGCCGGGTTCGAACCGGCGATCTTCTGCGTGTAAAGCAGACGTGATAACCTCTACACCACAGGACCTTACAATCTCAATTTCGAACCATGTCATTTTTCCTTACTTGTTTTAGTACTCTCAGCAACCTTTCTTAAAGTATACCCAAATAATAACTCCTGGGAAAAACATTTCTGCTCCTTGTACGCAAGATCTTATTATGTACTTGTTCTGACTAAAATTTCCACATTTCGTTGAGAAAAAAAACGCTTAACAGCAAAGTCAGAATGAAAATGGAATGATTAAGATGCGTCCTTGAATACGAAATCTAAGCAGATTCATGACAAGTCAAGTTCGAGGTACAACCAGTTGCTCTACTAGGCTTACCTTGCCATGTTTTATGTTCCGGAAAGTATCCGATCCTGTGTTAGCTTCTGGTACCTTCAAGACATTGATAAAATTATTTATTATTATACTTAAGCAATTCAAGCAAGTGCTTCGATGGCGTGACGCGCGTTTGAGTACCTAATATTTTTTTGTGGGATTTAGCACAGCAACTTATGTTTGCATGTTCTTTTTCCATATTTAGCTCTACAAGGGAGAATTTTTATCGAAAATGGTTTTTTTTTTACAATATCGTCTCCAACTCACACGCTTAGGTTTAAGGCCAGAGATTTGCTTTATCACGCCTCTTCTAAAGTCTTTGCCCTAGTCATATTCTTCTGGTTATTTTCTATCGGTGGAGACAGGTTCCAATTCACTTGGTTGGGCTTGCAATGTCGTTCTTAAAAGTTGTTTTGAAGCGTTCCAAGCAATATTCTTCTTGTTGGATTGAAATTGTGTTCATTGAATCAAGAAGGCTGAAAGTAAACATTCTGATATATAAAGGCAAACAAAGGTCCTGGCCGGGTTCGAACCGGCGATCTTCTGCGTGTAAAGCAGACGTGATAACCTCTACACCACAGGACCTGACAATCTCTATTTGGCACCAAGCCATTTTTGTAAGACACTTGACGGCGATTCTTTTTTGATTCGTAGTGAGCACCATCAGCAAATCAGCCTTAGCCTACATACATACTCTGTACATCTCAGGGTAACAGACTAATCTTCTTGGTCGTGGTGTCCTTGCAGTGAATCGCTTAGTTGTCATTTACTTTCATCTTCGAGTAGCGAACGGTTGGTTCTCTAGGCTTGCTCCCAGACATTGCTGGTAAGCACTGAGATATCTCCTTTTACTTCATTCTCGTGTGTCTCCTGACGCCTGGCCAGTTCGTCACCTTGCCGTCATCATACTCGCCTATTTATTTCCTGTCGGTTTCAGACAGTTTCCAATCCACTTTTCATGGACCCACAATGTCGTTCTTAAGAATTGTTTTGAATCGTTTCAAGCAATATTCTTCTTGTTGGATTGAAATTGTTTGCATTAAATCGAGAAGGCTCAAAGGCAACATCCTGATACATATATTTATAAAGGCAAACAAAGGTCCTGGCCCGGTTCGAACCAAATCGCGCCCAGGATTCAAAAGGCAACAAGCGTGGATTGGAATTGGTACGCGAGGATATGATGGTCACATTTTTTTTAGTCTCTGTTGCGGCTCTTTCTGGCTGTTTCAGTGGCGTGTGTGCCTTGAAAGCCACCATTCCCAGACAGACTACTTTAGGGCCAGATTAAGCACAATTCCCACGTTTATTTCTCTCTTAAATCCAGTGGGTATGTCACATTTGACGAAGCCAATAAATAGCAAGAGAAATTCTTTGGAACGGAGATAACTTGCCATAATGTCAACATCAGTTTGCGATGAGACTGCGAAAGCGAGAGAGCTCACCTTCATCGTGCTACTCGTCCGAATCGCCTTCGGCACAGTCTCCATCGCTCTTTCTCTTCTGCTCATCGCTACTTTCATTTCGAGAAAATGGAAGTCACCCTACGAATCATTCTTCTACAAACTCTTCGTCACTGGCTCAATATTTGTATGTACTCACTCTCATTTGGGTACTCTTCTCATGAATTTTTTTATTGGGAAACACCCAAAACACCCAGAATATTATAGTGCATCCGGGTACTCTTTAAACCGCCGGAATTTTACAGAACATCCCGTTCTTTTGGCTGAATGTCGTGCCGATAACCATGGTGAATTCGCCGCTGTGCGAAAAGTACTTCCCTTCATTGTCGGCCTCATCTCACTGGCACATGCCTCTTCTCGCCTCGTCCATGTGGATGATCACTCTTCACTTTGTTATTACTCTCTTATGCGCTCTCCACAGACTGACTATTGTAATGCATTATTCTACCATGCCCGAGGTACGTACTCGCTCATTCAAGGAGGATAGATACACACAGGCTCAACGTTTAAATTGGTGCGAAAAAACAATTTTGAACTAGAACCTTTTGTTAGTCCATATTTAAACCGTAACATCGTTCATTTGAATGAACATTCTGAATTAAAAAATAATTTTCTCAGTTCTGGGATCGGAATGCTCTCAAGTTTTCTTTGTTGACCGCTATTCTTCCGTTCGTTTTCTACTTTCCTTTCCTGCCAACGACGGCTTACATGACCAATCTCGTCGGAAACATTTCTTTTTATTACAACAAGTGGATCAAATGGGTAAGTTGCGTACAAGTTATATATATGTATAGTACGCAAATGTGCTACTTGAGTTACGGATTTGTTTCCATGCTCTGTAGTAGATCAATGAAACAAATATTATGCTTTGGAAGTTTGACATCATCATGAAGCAACCCTGAAAATTGCATAAACTTTGATATACTATGAAGGAAATATGTGGAAAAAAAACCAAACGTTTATAGACTTTTTGGTATTGTATATACATATATACTTTGAGTCCTTTGTTTTTTAGTATTCCTCATCGCTAACGCTCTCGATCTCCTCGGGTGTCATGGGTGTGCTCTCCGCAATCGCTACTGCTGCGACTATCATGCTGATGACAGTTTGGAAGGTTGACCAAAGTAGACTCTGTCCTGATTGATCGAGGCTGGTGTGAATTTAAGGGGCAGCGAAAAGAAGCGTCACGAACTGAAAGGAATCTCGTGCTTGTCGGAGCAATCCAGACTGTCCTTGCGCTTCTCACATTCTTCCTTTGGGTAACGCGCGTTCCTAAAATTAACAGAATCAATACGTATGTCAGAATGACAATATTTAATATCGAAAAAAAAATTGCACAGATGTACGTGAACGTCTTCTTCTACACCGTTCACGATATTACGTTCTTGGTTCAAGCACAACTTTTGGCAAATATTTGCGGAGATATTCACTCCTTCGGCTCCACTTGGTCATTGCTAGCAACTTCACCGAAGATGAGGGCACACGTCAAGTAATTTCTTATGTATTCTACGACTTCTTTTCCTAGTCTATGCAAAATTATACAAAAGTTCTATGGAAACATACATACATATGTGCTATACCTGAGTATTCAAATGTTTCCAGAGAATATATGTTCTATAAAAGAATATACAAAAGTTTTTTATGGAAATAAATGCACGTACATATGTATGTATGTATTCCACTTGGGCCTATTTTCAGGCACTTCCTGGGCCGGAAGAAAGACGACAACGCAATCAAGACAGTGCACAGTTTTGTAAGTAGACCAACAATGACGGCTACCACTCTTTAGCTATCGCTCTTGCTCTCTTATGAACAAATCGCCTTAATCAATGTGTCAACTTAAAAACCAATATATTCATTATAAATAATACTTTTTTTTCTATCATCATACCTTATTACTCGAGATACGAAATATTTGGAAAGAAATAACTCTCTTGAATTCGATCTGATGCAGTATGTTAGAGGACAATGTTTAATATTGCTTTAACAATTCGATGCACGTGAGAGAAATCATAAAAATTGGTCGCACATTCGTTCACGTTCACATTCTCGTGCTGAAATCACCGAGAAGATGAACTTTACAGAGCAGTAACAATTGCATATGCATAATTTCAAACGCTACAAGGTAGAAAAAGAATGATGGGAAATTGCGGAAAGGAGGTCGCTTTTGGAGTGTAGTGTTGGATCTGGATTTTTAAATAAACCAAAAAAATGTTTAATATGAATGTGCTCGTGATGTGTGCACGGCCGGGTCTTGCGCCAGAAGACGAATCGAGAGCTGCACAGATCAAAAGGTCAACGATGTTGTTCTTCACTTATGTTTCAAGTCATTGAGACCACAATCAAAAGTCCAGAGTACTCCGGGACATTTAATCTATGGAGACTTTCACTTTGTAGAAGGTGAAATTTTGCCATTGATTCGAATACTAATAAATAATGTTGAAAACTTTCAATTTAATGCAGATATATATTTACATTTCATTTCACATAGCAAAAAAAGTTATTTTCATTTCATATAGCAAAAAAAATTGCAATACATAATTTTGCAAACTTCTCACAAACATGGAAATTGTATGGCATCTACATAGAATTAATGGTGTTATATTTTTCCACATTTTGTTGAATAAGCTAATTATAATATTGTCTGTTTTCGAAATTGATGCCGCTTTATAAGCTTGTGAGAGCTGACTCGAAAGAATGGAGCCGGAGTGAGAAGGATTCCGCTATATACATAACACTAGATTATATATTGCTTGCTAAATCGACATTGGAATGCAGGAGCACAAATCGACACATGAGAATAAAACGTTTATTAAGCGACTGATGCCGGCATATATAGGACTCAGAGGTGGAGTACTTTCGTAAGTGCAATGGGAATAGTGCAGGTATGGAAGCTATGATATTCTTCTTATGTGATATACATACATATCTCCATCTACACGACAACTCTTGCCTTCGCCATTCAGCTAATCCGTCTCTTCTTCAGCATTGCCTCAATGATCACATTACTATCAATTGTATCTGCGCCTCATTTTTGCAGCATGCACTATGCTCTTCTTCATTATTCTGCTATGGCCACTAAATTGACTTTCCATATCAATAAGGCGACAGATTAATTACTTTCCAAAATATTTTTATCTCCAATATGTAATGAGTAGCAAGGTAAATGACAGAAAAATATAAACTCTATTTATTTTTGATTTGTTAGTAAATAAGCGAATTGTTCCAAGGAGAGTAAGAGTGATAGCTAAAGAGTTGTTGCCGTCAGTGTTGGTCGACTAACAAAACTGTGCACTGTCTTGATTGCGTCGTCCGCCTTCTTCCAGCCCAGGAAGTGCCTGAAAAAGAGGTCCGTATGAAATATTTACTATAAAACAGTTGCGTGTAGAATATATGTTTCCAAAAAAAACTTTTCTATACTCTTTTATAGAACATATGTTCCATAAAACTTTTGTATACTGTGGAACAGTCAAGAAAAGAAATCGTAGAATACATAAGAAATTACTTGACGTGCGCCCTCATCTTCGGGGAAGTTGCGATCAATGACCACGTGGCACCGAAGGAGTGAATATCTCCGCAAATATTTGCCAAAAGTTGGGCTTGAACCAAGAACGTCTTGTCGTGAACGGTGTAGAAGAAGACGTTGGTGTACATCTATTCCACGTTTGATTTGGCATATTTTGACAGCTGTGCATTTTTTTTTCAATAAGATATTTTCAGGTGCAACAAATGAAAAATTCATTGGCCCTGACATTTATAGAATATTGTGTTATTGATTTCTTTGATCCTGTCAATACTTAAAAAATTTATTTGCAAATCATTGGCTCTGTAAATTCGAGAAAAATAAGTTACCCAAAGGAAGAATGTGAGAAGCGCAACGACAGTCTGGATTGCTCCGACAAGCACGAGATTCCGTTCAGTCCTTGATGCTTCTCTTCGCTGCCCCTTAAATTCACACCAACCTCGATCAATCAGGACAGAGTCTACTTTGGTCAACCTTCCAAACTGTCATCAGCATGATTGTCGCAGCAGTTGCGATTGCGGAGAGAATGCCCATGACACCCTAGGAGATCGAGAGAGTTAGCGATGAGGAATACTAACAAAAGGACTCAAAGTATATATCTATATACAGTACCAAAAGTCAATAAAAGTTTGGTTTTCCACATATTTTCCTTCATGGTATATCAAAGTTTATGCAATTTTCAGAATGCCAAACTTCCAAATAAGAATATTTGTTTCATTGATAGACAACAGAGCGTGGAAACAAATCCATAACTCAAGTAGCACATTTACATACTGTGGTATTTATGTATGTATATGTAAATAGTACGCAGCTTACCCATTTGATCCACTTGTTGTAATAAAATGAAATATTTCCGACGAGGTTGGTTATGTAAACCGTCGTTGGCAGGAGAGGAAAGTAGAAAAGGAACGGAAGAATAGCGGCCAACAAAGAAAACTTGAACGCATTCCGATCCCAGAACTGAGAAAATTATTTTAAATACGAAAAGTTCATTTAAATGAACGATGATATGTAGCTTCGAGGTTTAGATATGACCTAACTAAAAATTCTAGTTCATATCTATCCTCCTTGAATGAGCGAGTACGTACCTCGGACATGGTAGCAAGATGCATTACAATTGTCAGCCTGTGGAGAGCGCATAAGAGAGTAATCACAAAGTGAGGAGTGTTCATCCACATGGGCGAAGCCCCAAGAGGCATGTGCCAGTGCGAGGAGGCCGACAATGAAGGGAAGTACTTTTCGCACAGAGGCGAATTCACCAGGGTTATCGGCACGACATTCAGCCAAAAGAACGGGATGTTCTGTAAAATTCCGGCGGTTTAAAGAGTACCCGGATGCACTATAATATTCTGGGTGTTTTGGGTGTTTACCAATAAAAAAATTCATGAGAAGAGTACCCAAATGAGAGTGAGTACATACAAATATTGAGCCAGTGACGAAGAGTTTGTAGAAGAATGATTCGTAGGGTGACTTCCATTTTCTCGAAATGAAAGTAGCGATGAGCAGAAGAGAAAGAGCGATGGAGACTGTGCCGAAGGCGATTCGGACGAGTAGCACGATGAAGGTGAGCTCTCTCGCTTTCGCAGTCTCATCGCAAACTGATGTTGACATTATGGAAAGGTATCTCCGTTCCAAAGAATTTCTCTTGCTATTTATTGGCTTCGTCAAATGTGACATACCCACTGGATTTAAGCGAGAAATAAACGTGGGAATTGTGCTTAATCTGGCCCTAAAGTAGTCTGTCTGGGAATGGTGGCTTTCAAGGCACACATACGCCACTGAAACAGCCAGAGAGAGCAGCAACAGAGACAAAAAAAATGTGACCATCATATCTTCGCGTACCAATTCCAATCCACGCTTGTTGCCTTTTGAATCCTTGGCGCGATTTGGTTCGAACCGGGCCAGGACCTTTGTTTGCCCTTATAAATATATGTATCAGGATGTTGCCTTTGAGCCTTCTCGATTTAATGCAAACAATTTCAATCCAACAAGAAGAATATTGCTAGAAACGCTTCAAAACAATTCTTAAGAACGATATTGCGAGCACAAGTCCATGAAAAGTGGATTGGAAACTGTCTGAAACCGACAGGAAATAAATAGGCGAGTATGATGACGGCAAGGTGACGAACTGGCCAGGCGTCAGGAGACACACGAGAATGAAGTAAAAGGAGATATCTCAGTGCTTACCAGCAATGTCTGGGAGCAAGCCTAGAGAACCAACCGTTCGCTACTCGAAGATGAAAGTAAATGACAACTAAGCGATTCACTGCAAGGACACCACGACCAAGAAGATTAGTCTGTTACCCTGAGATGTACATAGTATGTATGTAGGCTAAGGCTGATTTGCTGATGGTGCTCACTACGAATCAAAAAAGAATCGCCGTCAAGTGTCTTACAAAAATGGCTTGGTGCCAAATAGAGATTGTCAGGTCCTGTGGTGTAGAGGTTATCACGTCTGCTTTACACGCAGAAGATCGTCGGTTCGTCATCTGCGTCGACATCCACTCCTTTTGCGTGCCCTGGCCATTTCTGCTCGTCTCGAGAACAGTTCGGAGTGATGCAAGGTTCGATTATCACGCTCTCTCTCTCTCTTCCTTCTCGGTCAACAATCAGCACAGCTTATGCAATGATCAAATATGTGAACACCAAACTAAAAATTATGTACGTATATCCACGGTGAATGAAGTCAATGTAAAACTCCACTTTGATTGTTCTGGTATTCGTCGTTCAAATATCGTTTAAATGGACACACTATACATGATTTTGGAGGGAGGACACACTATAAATGATTTTGCCCTGCGTGTGCGGCGTTGTGCTTTTTGGATGCATTTGCCGTAATAACAGTATTAATATATTTCAGTTGAATAGTTTGAATAAAAAAGAAGCGAAGCAAAATTTAATCGATATTAGATAAGTTTCGTTCTAGACAACTTCTACTTGGCCAGCGTCACGGGCATCCGAAAACGGCGTCCTCTTCCCGACAATGTCTCTGAAAGTAGCGCCAAAGAGAACTATTTCTAGTTCTGTAAATAATACAGAAGTATAGCCGATGTGCGTGTGTGGAAAGGAAATTATTCCATGGGAAATTTTGAAAACTTATGCGCTAATTCTGACGTCATTTTCCGAAACGTTTTGTGTTTATATCGAACCTGAAAATATTGCTTTATCTGATTGCCCTGCTTTTTTCCTGAGATCTTTCCAATTCGCGTGAATAAAAATTTGCTTTTAATTCTAGCTGTTCACATATGTCGTCCCAACCACGGCAAATGTATATTCTTATAAGTATTCACTCTCGCCGTCAGATCGTCTATTTTTGCCTTCAAAGAGTCGATGTAAACTTTCCTATTTTCAATTCCAAGGTCAATGCAGCCAAAGAACTCTCCAACTGTTCATTCCTTTCAACTACTTTCTCAAGGTTAGTGGCTCGTTTTGTCATGTGATTGAGTCTCTCATTCTGATTAGCAAGCATTATTGCTATTTCACTTGAGTTTCTCATTCTTCTTAATTCATGCGTGCTCGGTGATGGAGTGTAAATCATATCAATCTCCATTTCCTCATCCTCATTCACAGCCAGTCGGCTCTTTCGTCTGCTTGAGGACTTCTGTGTCATCGTCGTCTGGGACTGGTTGTTGGGTGCAACCCTCCTACTATCAAATTCAGGCTTCAAAAACTTCTCCGAGATACATACCCGCGATGAAGAAGAGAATCAAGTTTAGCATTTAATCCTCTCACTCGCTTTGAGGAGTAGTACTGACAGTAGATGATGTAGAAGGCGCAGACTGCAGCATCACTTGGAAGGTGAAGAAGAGAGCGAATACCACGAAGATGATCTTGCCTCTCCTTCCGGCTTCTTCTCCTTCTTCCTTCGCATTCTGATCATCCATTCTGAAATGGAACATTTCGTACTGACTTCTGAATGGCTGCTTCTACTCCCTTTTGGACCACTTCGTCGATCTACTTTGCCAGCTGGAGGGGGGGGGTTGCCCTGGCTGCCATCCTCCACCACCTCACCGGCCTCGTCCGACTCGGGTATAGTATCTCAGGTTAAAAAAAAATTAACTAAAATGATCAGCAGTCACATCACAAATTACAACAAAATCGTATAGTTATTCCTAGCCCGCGTCTTAAATCCGTAAATGCGTCGCATACGTATTCGCACAACAAACATCCTAGATTTCGTAGCAGTCGACACCTTTTTTTTTATAGCACGGAGGGCGACTTTTTACTTAGCGCTGCAGGGACGTGGTTCTACACCCCATGGGTGACCGAAGGCGAAAATATCCGGCACCGGCCCCAAATGTAGGCACCCCGGCACAGGCCCCCGTGGTCGAAACAGGCACCGGCCTTCAATGCTGAAAAAAATCTATAAAATAATTGCGTCGGGGGGAAAATTCATCCAAAATTTAGAACACTTTGTGTGAGCGAGGCGTCCGTAACGCATACGAAATAAAGCGGGGAACATTTTATGATGAATTGAGTCACCAGTTGTTCAACTGCGGAGAATTCACTTCGTAGTCCACGGCCTCCGGACCCAAGACTAGGCCCCGGTCGACGGTAGTGAGCATGTTAAGAGATTTGTTGATGAATCCTACTTGTTGTCGAATCATTCTCGGCTTAGAAGAGTACTATCCCACGCCTTAGATTTATTAAAGGGAAAATAATACAAGGATGTTTGGTTAGCAAACGAGGAAGAAAGTTACTGTTTGAATGAAGTTTGTAGATAGGTGAGAGTCTGGATGACTAGATCCACAAGCACCCCAATAATGAATGCTATTTCAGTTTCCCTTTGTGAATACATTCCTTCTCTCTTCATTGAATAATACGACATGAGATGCATATCTGCGTGCCAGAGCATTGCTGTTTCAATTGAGTTTTTTTGGTTTACTCTTTCTCTAATTTTTTTCCACTCATAAATCCTCTCCGAATCCTAGCATTCTTTAACTCTCACACCACAGTGAGATTATGTGTCGCAGAGCAACGAGTAAAGTCTTATCCCTTTTTAAAATATTTTGTTCGACATTTCACGAACTGTACCATTGTGTTGGCAAGTTATATGTCTTGCCTATTTTGGAATTTGCTTCACTCGTTTGGTCTGCCTTCTCGTAAATGTCTAATCCGGAAGCTAAAATATGTGCAAGACACGTTCTTTATGTTCGTTGTGCCAAGCTTTCTGATCGTCTAAAATAATAAAATTTCATTCCCTATTGGCGGGTTGAATCAGATCTGACACCGACTTTCAGACCTGGGTTTGCAGAGCCCGCATAAATCTCAGCGAAGCTAATGTACGATTTTCCTGCGCTTCAACCTCTCCGGTTGCATTTTTTTTAAATTAAATTTATAATAAAAAGCGAGAATGTAACAAACTATTGCAATTATTTCTTTCTGTTTCCAAAATTGTGCTCTCTCTTATGATCAAGTAAGAAAATTTTTTATTTCTTAGGCTATCAGCCATATGAAGGAATCTCATTATATGACAGGTTATATAGACAACATTAATCTGAGTACGCATTACTACATATATGAGACGACGTGAATAGGTAGGATCTCGAATGGCTGAGTAAGAGGAGGTGAACGGGATTGCAGATAGCTGACGTGACACAAGCCAAGGATAATGAAGGTTATTTCTGCCAAAGTGGAGTTCATTGCACTTTTTGTGTGTAATTTAGAGCTGCAATTTTAGGCAGTAGGACTGCGTATGTTTACACGTATGCGCATAATTACAAATATTCATATCAAAGCGAGCATGTCGAGCAATGCCATTCAGTGAAGATACACATGTATGTAAGGTGTGTATTATGAAGGGAAACTTAGATGTATGTACATACAAGACTTTGAAAACAATAGTGTCAGACTAGAATTACAACAAAAAGTTATGTTCAGGTATTGGAGGCACTCCACTTCCTCATTTTGCTTGGCAGCCTTCTATGCATTGTTTTCACTTTAAACAACTCTACAAGTATATATGTACTATGTACCTTTAAAAGTGCACATTTGTGACGGATAAGTCTTTTGGATATGACCGGGGGTGAGTGTGCCTCGGGGCGACGCCTAACGCGTCAAGCCTCAGGAGCCTTCTGCTCCTCTTCCGCAATCCCTGCGAGCGCGCTTTTTCTTGCGCTGAAATGAGAGAAGAGTCTGATTCAGACATTCACAGTCTCCAGAATAGCAATGAACAACCATAAAATGCAATTTTATGGTTGTTCATTGCTATTCTATGCTATTCTATGCTATTCGTTGCTATTCTATGCTATTCTGAGGCGTTTTTCCGCCAGGCGTGTTTATAACAAGTTCACGGTATAAACACGCCCGGCGGTAACACGCCAAGTGGAAATTCACGGTTCCACCAGGCGTGTTACCGCCGGGCGTGCTTATACCGTGAACTTGTTATAAACACGCCCGGCGGTAACACGCCTGGTATAACCGTGAATTTCCACTTGGCGTGTTACTGCCGGGCGTGTTTATACCGTGAACTTGGTATAAGCACGCCCGGCGGTAACACGCCTGGTAGAACGTGAATTCCACCAGGCGTGCTACTGCAGGGCGTGTTTATACCAAGTTCACGGTATAAACACGCCCGGCAGTAACACGCCTTGTGGAACGTGAATTCCACCAGGCGTGCTACTGCCGGGCGTGTTTATACCAAGTACACGGTATAAACACGCCCGGCGGTAACACGCCTGATGGAACCGTGAATTTCCACGGCGTGTTACCGCCGGGCGTGTTTATACCGTGAACTTGTTAGAAACACGCCCGGCGGTAACACGCCTGGTAGAACCGTTAATTTCCACTTGGCGTGTTACCGCCGGGCGTGTTTATACCGTGAACTTGGTATAAGCACGCTCGGCGGTAACAGGCCTGGTAGAACGTGAATTCCACCAGGCGTGCTACTGCCGGGCGTGTTTATACCAAGTTCACGGTATAAACACGGCCGGCGGTAACACGCCTGGTGGAACGTGAATTTCCACTTGGCGTGTTAACGCCGGGCGTGTTTATACCGTGAACTTGGTATAAACACGCCCGGAGGTAACACTAGTGGAATCGTGAATTTCCAGTAGGCGGGCACCGCCGGGCGTGTTCATACCGTGAACTTGGTATAAGCACGCCCGGCGGTAACACGCCTGGTGGAACCGTGAATTTCCACGGCGTGTTACCGCCGGGCGTGTTTATACCGTGAACTTGTTAGAAACACGCCCGACGGTAACACGCCTGGTAGAACCGTTAATTTCCACTTGGCGTGTTACCGCCGGGCGTGTTTATACCGTGAACTTGGTATAAGCACGCTCGGCGGTAACAGGCCTGGTAGAACGTGAATTCCACCAGGCGTGCTACTGCCGGGCGTGTTTATACCAAGTTCACGGTATAAACACGGCCGGCGGTAACACGCCTGGTGGAACGTGAATTTCCACTTGGCGTGTTAACGCCGGGCGTGTTTATACCGTGAACTTGGTATAAACACGCCCGGAGGTAACACGCCTGTTAGAACCGTGAATTTCCACTTGGCGTGTTAACGCCGGGTGTGTTTATACCGTGAACTTGGTATAAACACGCCCGACAGTAACACGCCTGGTGGAACGTGAATTTACACCAGGCGTGTTACCGCCGGGCGTATTTATACCGTGAACTTGGTATAAACAGTTACCACAACTCAGAATAGCATAGAATAACATAAAATAGCAACGAATAGCATAGAAGAGCATAGAATAGCATAGAATAACATAGAATAGCAATGAACAGACATATAATTGCATTGAATAATATAGAATAGCATAGAATAGCCTCAGAATAGCATTGAATAGCATAGGATAGCATAGAATGGCATAGAATAACATAGAATAGCATAGAATAGCCTCAGAATAGCATAGAATATTATATGCTATTCTATGCTATTCGTTGCTATTCTATGCTATTCTATGCTATTCTGTGCTATTCTGAGGCTATTCTATGCTACTGTATGTAATTATATGCTATATATTCTATGCTATTCTGTTATTCCATGCTATTCTATGGCTATTTATGCTATTCTACGGCTATTCTATGCTATTCTATGTTATTCTATGCTATTCGTTGCGATTCTATGCTATTCTATGCTATTCGTTGCTATTCTATGCTATTCTGAGTTGTGGTACCGCCGGGCGTGTTTATACCAAGTTCGCGGTATAAATACGCCCGGCGGTAACACGCCTGGTGGAAATTCACGTTCCACCAGGCGTGTTACCGCCGGGCGTGTTTATACAGTGAACTTGTTATAAGCACGCCTGGTGGAAACACGCCTCAGAATAGCATAGAATTGCATAGAATAGCAACGAATAGCATAGAATAGCATAGAATAGCAATGAACAACCATAAAATTGCATTGAATAACATAGAATAGCATTGAATAGCCTCAGAATAGCATTGAATAGCATACGATAGCATAGAATAGCATAGAATAGCATAGAATAGCCTCGGTATAGCATAGAATAGCAACGAATAGCATAGAATAGCATAGAATCGCAACGAATAGCATAGAATAACATAGAATAGCATAGAATAGCCGTAGAATAGCATAAATAGCCATAGAATAGCATAGAATATTTTGATCGTTGCACGTTTTTGAATAAAGTTATCCAAGCGAAATATCTCCTCTCTCCTCTCATGTATAAATGGTTTATATTTTAGGTGTACATTTCACATCTATATGCTTGTTTCTTTTTTTCTTTTTTTCGATTTCAGCAGGCTGAGCCGGATGCTAGAAACCAAGAGCACTAATCTCCATTCCCCCTTAGATTCATATTTCTTCGTTAATGATTGGTCTGCTGTCTCCTTCATGTCATCAGTAAACAAATTTTTCCCTACGCGCAGCGATTGTAATTACATCAAAAAAGACAAATTAACGAATACGCAGTAAATGAAACTGTTTAGCTGGGTAGAAAAGGTGAGCGATTTCAGTCCAACATTTGTTTTTACGAAACAGAGAGAAGTCGAGCACTCAAATTAGCAGGTAAAATCAGTCTGAAGAACAATGCAGACGGAACGAGGAGAAACTTCTTGCTGCTCTGGGCGATAGAATGCAATTCGCTTTGTACGAACATGGTTGCGCTCGAATAATAAATGTCTTCATTTCTCACCTGATCCTTGACTCAGTCTTTCTCTGATCTCACCCTCTTTCCTTCCCGTCTCTCTCATCTTCAGTGCAAATCCCTTTCCGAATTCGAGTTACAACTCGGGCAGCGTTGTCTTTTCTTGGCAGCGATCCTCTCGAAACAACTTCGCTCCCTCCTCCTTATGAATCATTCAATAGGTAGTAAACTGACAAAGAAAGCAAGATATGTATACCAATAGTTATGTAAATTAGATATTAACGGGGAATTTCTCGTGAAAGTATTAGCCACAGGCGAAGCGAAGCGTTGCCGTTGATCGATACAAGTATCCCTTAGCGAAAAGCAGCAAAACACTTCAGCTTTATAAATTTTCTTGCTTGCAAGCAATTGTTTTTTTTTTAATTCTGCGTTTTGAGGCACAATTATGTTGTTGGCATCCGTCCTCTCTGTCCCAGCGAAATTTTCAGCAATTCTAGAAAAACAATTTGGATTTTTTACAATTTACAAAAGTATACTAAAAAACAAACGAAAATTTTTTTACAAATTTTATTTAACTTTCTGTTCCCAACATTTTGTGTCCGCTTATGAAAACACATGCACTTCATATGAACTGAACACGTACTCGGAGATTTATCTAAGGTGAAAAAAACAATACAAAGAAGATTGTATAGCAAACCGAGGAAAAAACGTGTGCCTCCGATGTCTGAACTTCCTTGTAGGTACATCTTATTTTCCCATTATATTAATACATACCTTATGTACATACATATCTTCACTGAATGGCATTACTTTACATGAGCGCTTTTGATATGAAGATTTGTAATCGATTTGTAATGAATAGTTACGCATCATATGTGTATTCGTCTAGAACAACGCGCCCACAAAACATTTTGTCCCCAGCAGATTTTGTCACCAATCTACGTACAATGTCTGTGAATTGTTTGTTACTAATCTACGGACAGATTTGCTCGCGTTGCGGTCGAACTTTCTTTAGAACGCGGCGTATAACGTATCCAAAAAAATACTTCCGATTCATGAGAAATTTAACCGATCCTGCTGCTAGAAAAGCTGTGTACGCATATGTGTATAGCTCAACAGAGCAAGGGAAATGTTGAGTATCATCTAATTTTCCTACTGTTTATGCATAACTTACATACATATGTTCACTGAATGGCATTGCTTGACATGAGGAGCGCTTTGATAAGAAGACTTGTATCACATTTGTAACATACGTACTTATTGTTAGCTACGGATACATACATACTGTATATGACACGATGACTCGCCTCACATCTCTTCCTTATTCACCGCAATCAAGTACATTCTGATTATGTACTCATGTAAAAATTAACGTCATTTCCTGACTTCATATGTAAGGCAGTCTGTCTGGTTTAGCTCATATTGAGATGTTTCTCTTCCCTTCCTTCGCCCTTACTGTCAGGCAGATTCTTGACTAAAAAAAGTACCTGCGCTAGTTCCCGAGGCCCATCCAAATCCCAACGATTGCGAAGAAGCCGGAGAGCCTCGTTACACATTCGCATACATGCAGAACAATACGTATAGGTGTATAGCTCATGGTCAGCAAAGCAAGTGAAATATTGAAAGTATAAATCGGGCTCTTTTTTTATTCTTATCTTTTCATTCTTTATTGAAAGACTTCCTGGTGAAGTCACGGTTTTTTAATCCCAAAAGATACTCTTCCTTCTTTTCTCACACCGCATTGGGATTATTCCTCCCATCTCGTAGACGCTTCATGAATCGTATAGTAAGTATGTTTACTTACAAGCGCATTGATATTGATGCGAAGAAACTCTTCTGCATTTTGCCCTCAACATGCACTAGAGCCCATAGATATAATGTAAGAAAATGCATTACCGTTGCAAGTATAAAAGATTTAAATACCTTGTGCCAGGTAGAGCTGTTAATGATTCGATTAGACTTCCTGATTGGATCTCAAGCTCGCTCTAATATGTACAGTCCCGCCCAGGATCTTGGTACCAAGGACGCTTCGGACGATTCGGACGCTTCCAAATGCATCCTCGCTAATAACTTTTGTTCTAGGAAAAACTAAAATATTCTAAATGGTACATTAGTTTGCTTATAGAGTACGGATGCTACTGTTAACAAATCGATAACTTTTTATCATTTGATAAGAAGTTATCAGTTTTTGCTAATAAAAAATTTCATTTCAAATGTTTTTAAACGAAATTTCTCCTGTACCATTATTTTGTCTCTACACACATCCCCAAATAATAAAATTAAAGATTGTATCATTGATAACGGAAGTCGATAAATGAGAACTTATCACGCATGTTCATATGATGTAAAGATTCGCCTTACGATTCTGAATCTAATTATGTAATCAGTTTTCAACAGAAAGTGCCGGTTAACAACATTTTTGACTGTGTGTACTTTGCAGGATTCCCCATTGTCTTGGTCTTTGTCAGAATTTTGGCTCGGTATGATGCGTCCAAATCTAGGTTGCTGCGCTAGCATTGATACTCAGAAATGTAGCGCGCTCCCTTTTCGTCTTCGGTTTAATTACCCAAGTTTGAGGTAGCGAAATAGCATAGGCAGAGAAAAAAAGGGTTAGGCCCCGCCCCCTCGGCCTGCTAGGCCTCCCTGCCCATGTTCTTTCTGAAGAAAGTCTTGCAAAGTACACACAATCAAAAATACATTGTTAACCGACACATTCTGTTGAAAACTGATTACAGAATTAGATTCAGAATCGTAAGGCGAATCTTTACATCATATGAACATGCGTGATAAGTTCTCATTTATCGATTTCCCTTATCAATGATACAATCTTTAATTTTTTTATTTGGGGATGTGTGTAGAGACAAAATAATGGTACAGGAGAAATTTTATTTAAAAATATTTGAAATGAAATTTTTTATTAGCAAAAACTGATAACTTCTTATCAAATGTTAAAAAGTTATCGATTTTTTAACAGTGGCATCCGTACTCTATAAGCAAACTAATGTATCATTTAGAATATTTTAGTTTTTCCTAGAACAAAAGTTATTAACGAGGATGCATTTGGAAGCGTCCGAATCGTCCGAAGCGTCCTTGGTACCAAGATCCTGGGCGGGACTGTACATCATCTGTCACAAAATCGTGTTATGTAACCAAGCTGTTTCTCTCTCCTATTTAATCTCCATCTCATGTTCTATATTATTGGATTGTCACATCATTCAACTGATGTATGAATAAATACATATATTAATAAATATATTATCCCAAGTCCCCAATTCTATTTCAGCCTTTCCTTTTTTATCACTTGAAATACAATGAAGCAGCCGCGTGTCTTCAGCTCACGATCTTGCATCTATGTATACATATGTATATATGAATGTAATTATCTTATCTCATCATTTAATACCTGCAGGTAAAATGAATGAATACAAGTCGTGTCACTTTTTAGAATATTTTGTTCGACATTTCCCGATGTGTACCATTTTCTGCCTCAAGTTAAATGTCTTACCTATTTTTTAATTTGCTTCAATCGTTTGTTCTTCCCTCTCTTACATGTCTATTCAGGAAGCTTGAAAATGTGCAGCACACCCTTCTTTATTTTCGATGTTCCAATTTTTCCGTTCCTTTGAAGAGATTCCTTCATACCCTGTTCGTCTAAACAAATATTATCTTCCATATTCATGCGTAGAAAGTGTTCTTACAATCGACTTTCAGAGCTGACTTTTCAGAGCCCGCATAACTCACAGCGAAACAAATGAACGATTCCTCGTGCGCGGTGATGACCTCTCCTCGCCGCATGAAGTTCTCGGTGGAACTCGCTCGTCTTCTCTTTGGCCTCGTCTCGACATCGCTGTCCGCCGTGCTGATCGCTCTCTTTTTCACTCGGCGTACGCAGCTGCCGTACAACACCTTCTTCTTCAAGCTCTACGTCGCCGGCGCCATATTGGTGTGTCGGCACATAGAACTTTACTGTTTGGACATCAAATATGATGAAAAAGTTCGCCTTGGCTTCGTTAGTAGTTCTCACTTGCGAAACCGGCCTTGCGCCAGGAAGATCGTGAGCATACCTGTTGCAGGCTCGCATAATTTTTCTTTGATTGCCTGCTCTCCTTTAAGTGCACGCCACTCTTCATGCTGAACGTGCTGCCGTTGGTGCTGCTGAACAGCAGCTGGGGGTGCACGTGGCTGCTCCCGTTGATGAGCAACGGTGGTCCCTCTCACTGGCTGATGCCCGTGCATATGGCGCCCTTCTGGCGGAATCAGCTACGCTTCACAATTTCGCTCATCTGCGCCCTAAATCGATGTTCTATGGTTTTCTGGCCGACACGTATGCCGCAGGTCTGAAGGAGAAACTATAGCATCAAATGTTTTTGTAAATTAAATCATAATTTTAATTCAACTTATCGAAGAGTCTTTAATATAAATTAAAATCTACATCAGATGTAGTATAAAACAAAAATTTGCTGCATGAAACAGCCAAAGAAAAAAACATGGCTATGAACATGCACTTTGCACATTACTAAAGAAAGCAAACAAATCAAGTTTTCAAGTTTACAAGTTTATTCCATTAATCAGGTTCAATTCATACATATTTAGATTGAGAAAATGGAGATATCAGGGTTCTTCACTTTGACTCTTTTTTCTTATTCTAGTTTTGGAGTGAGAACGGCTGGAAATTCTTCTGGCTCCTACCAATTTTGCCTCCGATTGTCTATTGGACGGCACTGAATTCAAAAGCTTCTGTTATCTCTGTCGATGGCTTCTATATGTTTTTGACGGTTTCATTCAGTTTTCAGGTTTGTGACTTTAGGTACTTTCTGTCTCACTCTTTCTCGTAATCTCTCTAACTCTCGCTTTCTCACTCTCTCATTCTCTCTCGCTCTTACTTTTTGTCCCTTTGGCAATTTACCAAAATTTTAGAACTATTTGCGACCAGCGTTAATCGTGACGGTGACGTCGGGACTCTTTGGCTTTCTCACGTTTATCCTCACTGCGACAACAATCGTTCGGCTGCAGGCGTGTAGAGCAGAAGTAGGAATTAATTCAATTTTTTTACAGCGATCCCTCACCGCCACCCTCTCCCTCAAACTTTGATGCATTCGAATCAAAATATAAATTTTATGTGCGATAAAAAAGACATTTAAAGGCCCTCCAATCGCTCAGATAAACACAAGTCGGAGTGCTCGGAGTGCTTCTTCGGTCGAGCGAAACTTGGCCATCGTTTGTGCCGTTCAAGCGCTCATTGCCGTGGCGTCAGCGCTACTTTGGGTTTGTCTCGCAAAAAGCACGAGTAAATTTCTTTTTGTTTCATCAATTTCATCATTAATCACTCTAAATCAAATGCTTTTAAGCCAAAAAACTTACTATTGAATTAGAGCCTTTTTATACGACACAATTACAGCAGAGCAAGTGATTCAGAGAGGCGAGACTAGAATGGTCAGGAAAATTCAGCTAGATTACGTTACGGGAGTTCCGTGCTCCTTTAAGGCTTTCTTCTTCGTGTCTCGCTTCATCACTCTTGACAATACCTATGCGTACATCTACCTTGGCGCGAGCGTCTGCCTCGACATCCACTCCTTTTGCGCGACCTGGTCCTTTGTACTCGTCTCGCAAACGATTCGGAATGATGCACGGTTCGATTGTCTCGCTCTTTTTTCTCTCAACAATCATCACATCGTTTGCAGTGATCAATTTGTGATCATCGAAAGTTAAAGGAGGTGATCAATAAAAAAATTAGTAAGATATTTTAGATTTCAAATCGCTGTATTATTATATAAGGTTCGTTGTAGACAATTTCTACTTGGTCGACGTCACGGGCAGATGAGGTCGGCGTCCACTACCGTTGAAAGCAAAGCGATGTCTCTGAAAGTATCGTCAAGGAGAACTATTACTATTTCTCAAAGTACTACGCAAATATAGCCTATATGAGTGTGTTGGCAAATAACAGTAATCATCCCATCCACCCACTATTCACCTACATTCAAGCAAATGTTAAATTCCATTCTAATTGAATGAAGGTGAATGGTGGGTGAATGTTGCTATTTGACACATGTGTGGAAAGAAAGTAGTTATGTAGGAAATTTACAAAACTTAATTGTCCATTCTGACGATATTTTCTGAAAGTTTGTTTTGTTTGTTACTATATCCATGTCAAACTTGAAAATATTGCTTGCTCATTTGGCAATCTTTGCTCTGCTGTGTATTCCTATGCCACCAAACTTAAATCATTTCTCTTGATGTCATACTCATTGTCATAGAATGTTTTTCTTTTCGTCTATTGTTGAGAATTTGACACTGAAATGAAATATTTACAACTTCATTTTATTTTAAGAACTCTGATCAGAAAGTTTAGTTCCCGCTTAAAGACACCTCCTGTTGTAGACTTATTGTTTGACATACACATATGTACATACATCTTGTTGCTTCATATGTTCTCACGCACTGATAAATACATTATTTAACATCAATTGCAAATGACACACTCTACCTCGCTTAGAGTAAATGTTTGAGAGATTGCGAGAGAGAGAGAGAGAAATCGAGAGAGAGAGAGAGGAAATGGATATGAGAGAGAGTGATGATTAGAGAAGATAACGTTCGATAATTAGACAGTGATGTGGAACGTAAACGAGAAATAGAATGATACTATGAATTTTGCTCCCTGTCTTTATTCTTCTCTCTCTCTCCAAATGTCTGGAGTTTACTACTTGTTTTGTTTGTTTATATTTCTAGTATGAAAGTTCCTGCGTTCATAAAGTCAGTTATGTGTGGTGTTATTTTCCCATTGTAATACACATCTTCACCGAATGCTTAACATGAGACGAACGCGCGTAGACTCGACAGCGAGTTCCGGAAGAAGAAAAAACAGCGTCGTCTGCATCTCTCGCCGTCTCTCTTCACCATCCTGCCAGTCGTGCTGGACAGGACGCGAAAGCAGAAGAGACGCGACCACTCGCGAGCTGTGGCAGCTAAATGAATGACGAAAGAGAAATGAATTCGTTTTAGAAAAAAAATAATTCCTAACGCACATTTTTGCATGCCATTTTAGTCGTTCCGAAAGTGAAATCCGTGTTCCGAGTTTAGAAAACCGATAGCACTCTTGTCAAACCTAACGAGCCTTTGAGATTTTGGTTATACATACATACATATGTACATGTATCATGATTCGACAAATGTGACGACGTTTCAGCAATTTTTGAACATAATGGATGCACTAGTGCATCTAAGTTCGAGCCGTATCCCCTGACTCGTGAGCTGTACTGTAATTGAGAGAGAGACACACAGATAGAGAGAGAAAGAGAGACAGAGATACAGAGAAAGAGAGACATAAATAGAAAGAGAGAAAGGGAGACATAGGGAGAGTATTTGATTACCGGCGCTCATCAAGTGCAGTGTGCCAAGTGCATTCTGCCAACTGCACTAGTGCCACTTGACCAGCAATTAAACCAGCCGTAATCAGCCTAAAAATATGTATAAATACACACGGATCCCGAAACTGTGTCCATCTTGTGATCACTGATTCGCTTGTACTTACACTATTGTTAACTTATGTTTATACATTGTCATAAATATATCTATGTACATATATTTACAAGTTTTTTTTTAACAATAACAGATTGAATGATTGAAATTTTATTGAACAGAACTTGTCAACCAGCCCCAATTGTAGACTTTCTGTCCCGTTCGCTCTATATTTCTCTTACACCCTCGTCATGATTTCATGATTTTTGACCGTTATTTTTGTGATCTTTCCCCTCACATCCTCGCTCTCTCTCACCCACAGAATTTCTCTCCCTCATTTTCTTTCTCTCTTTTCTCTGTCTCCCTCTGACTTTTACTCTAGGCGAAGGAGGGTATGCCATTAGTAATTGACGTCAAATTTGGTTTGTGTATGTGAATTTACGAAGCAACAAGATGCAATTGGTATGTAGATGAATATTTATTTCTCCACAAGTATATCTAAACTGAATCTGTAATTATCAATGTAGATGTTTAGGCAGTTAATTCATAGGAATAAAATGTTTTACATAAATAAGTAAAAGACTAAGTCTACAAGTTCAAAATCGAGTTATAAAAACATTTCGATTCAGTTACTAGACTCTCAACAATAAAGGGAAAAAACATATCTCTGAGCATGACATCAAGAAAGTGATCTATTTTTCGAGGCATTTCTGATTGTAGAAGTAAAGTGGCAATTTGATAGAGCGATATTATTAATTTATACATAGACATAGAAAAAAAACTTTCAGAAAATTTATTTATCCTCAGAATGAGCTTTCGCTTCATTTTGTTCTAAGTTACTCGTGGAATTAATTGCTCTAGACGCAGACATCGGCAATAGTTCCGTAGGAGATTGAGAACTGGAAATAGTTTACTTTGGCGTCACTTTCAGAGACATTCCTTGGTAATCTCTGGAAGTGGACGACGTATTCGGACGCATGTTACGTCGGCCAAATAGAAGTTGTCTAGAACGAACACCTTATATAACATCAAATAAATCTTGCATTGCTTATTTCCTCAACCAAACAATTCAACTGAAAGTTTATTTATGATGTTTTATGGCAAATACATCCAAAGCCGTTGCGTGTTGATTGTTGAGAGAAAGAAGGGCGAGACAATCTAAAACGCTTAACGCGACCGCTTTCGTCCGATTCCACGTGGCCGGACTTTTCAGTATGCATTTAATTTATGTTCCTAGTTGTTTCTTATTTGTGTTATATTGCTTTTACCTGTCCAAAAACTTTTTTGCCTTATCAAATCCAAATAATTTTATTTGTCACGAGATGATTGAATGCTTTCGTGATATAGCTAATTATTTCCTTTTCAGGTATTGCCTTCTTATACAAGGCATCACGCAGACTGACATCTTATTAAACAAGATGAAGAAAAACGAACGACAGGACGACAAATTCGAAAGGTGTGCATACAAATACTTTATTTAATTGTTTGAAACCAAGTGTGTCAAGCCTTATCTTTATTAGTGAAGGTAATTTGTAGAATAGTTATACCAGGGAATAGAACTATATGTACATAGAACTGTCATGCAAGATCACATTCACTTTCCTAAAGGTTTTTTTGTAAAGACATGTTGCATGATAATTTATTTGCAACCAAAACAACACACAGTAGCAAGGTCATGTCTGATATTTATTAATGTTTAAGACTAAAAATTGTGGATTTGTTATAACAAAAATTAGTACGGTATATGCCAAACCTTTAACTTTACAAAGTGAATGTGCATAGGTAGAACACATGCAAGTAATTCTTCACTTCCAGAAACTCTTTCCTATGGAAAAATGGCATGTAAAGGTTATTGTATTTATAATGCAAGTTGGATATGATAGACAGTAGTACGGTATGCACATAGAAACGGTATATACGCAACCTTTAAAAAAATTAATGTTGGCAGGACATGAACGTGTTGGAAGACAAGACGTCACCGTTCAGTGTGCAAGATGGGGGGCAGCGTTATCGACGCACAGGTTGGACAATGGAATAAAATATAATCTCTATTTTTGGTATTTGTAACAATCGATTTTTATTCATTTTTAATTCAAAGGAATTAAAAAAACTTTACTTTTATTTAAAATGAAAACATAAAAACCTTACAGAATTGCCTGTGAAAGCCATAAGACGGGCGACCATGCCTTTTAAACCCTCTGGTGGACGGGGCGCATCGTCAAGTCGCCGAACTGAATGTGTAAACCATACGGCGACTTCACCCTCTGGTGGACGGGCCGTTTCGTCAAGTCGCCGCCAATTCTGCCGACTGCCGAACTTCTGGCCAGGTACGACAACCAGCAAATATGTGATCTGGTAAACATAAAAAATATAATTTTATGTTTCCTTTTTTTTTTATTTTTGCTGCAAAATGTGACATGCTGGATTTATCTTATTGACTACAGTTTGTGGTTTGTGTATGCAAGATAGGATCACAGTATGTACATAGAAATAACATGTAAAACAGTTCCCTTTTCATATTGAATTTATGAAGAACATAATGAATGACAATTTGATTTATTTATATTTTTCATATAGATGTATTTCAAATTTAATGTTAAATATTTTCAGATTCACGATGACGATTCGGGATTAAAAAAATTTTTCTCTGTTATTCTTATTCAATAAAGATATTGTATCAAGATCTAGTGTACTCTTTTCGGTCTATTATTTTGAAAAAAAAAACAATTGCAGTACAACCTTGTCATTAACATGAAGGATATGGTGTTGTGAATACCTTAGCCGAACTGGCCAAACAAGATGTAGTATAATGAACAACAGGACGAAAAATTTGAAAGGTAAACACAAAGTGCTTGGATTCTTCATCAGCATTGTTCTTAAATAGACAAAGGTAGCTAGAGTTTATGCGTAGTGTTCGAATAGTTTTCCCAAAGAATAGTGAATGAACTACACAAATTACAGACATGTCAAAGTGATGTGAGGCAACCGTAAAAAGTTTTTCGGCATCAGGCCAACGTTCAAGTCTTACCATTAGATCGTCAAGAACAAGTAGTGTTTTTTCATTCTTCTTTTCCCTCAACATTTCAATGTCAGGGATGCCTTCATGCATTGTGACATGTGCAAGATTGGCAAACTCGTTATAACCAGTTTGGTATTCATTGTAACAGAAAATAACATGTCCAGGCTTTACATTTTCATACGCTTGTTCCCTTGTTGTTATAATTCTATTAATTAATGTGCTTTTTCCACATCCCGAAGGACCACATACAAGCATACACGAAGGCCAAGCAAGATACATTTATCACAAGTTTCAAAAGTTTTGTATCGCAAGTTTCAAAAGTACTTATTTTTTTCCAAGAACAACAACTGAAATCAAAATTATTCAAAGTACTGTTCACAATTCAACACAATCGGAAAAATTTAAACTTACTGACAATTCACAACAAGTGACAATGAAACTTTTCTAGCAAAACTTCACAAGAAAAGGCAGACAGTGTATGGTGCACTATGTGCCTCGATACCCGTATGGGAACGTCCCGTATGTCCCAAATGGAATGCGCCTCTTGTTGAACACGGGCTGGAAGAGCTTCTCGAATGTCACGGTCTCGATACCGTGATCACCGTCGATGGCGAAGCGCTTGTACGGGATGGGAATCTTCTTCCATCCCGTTCGATTCTTGAGGCGTCGCACAAAGCGATGCATCGATCTGAAATGGATCGATCCTTCGTGGGAAGCCTCTGCACTTCGCTTTCTCGTGCCTCATCGGGCGTCTGCCATCGATAGGCATACGCCTTGGGTCCCTGGGCGACGAATTCCACGCCGCGACCCCCTCCCAGCTCATCCGTGAGGTCGCCGAGGAAGTCCCCTTCCAGCTCGGCCAAGGGGTCGACTTCGTCCTCCTTGTGCAGGTAGAGGACCGAGTCGGTGTCTGAAAGTAATGTTTTATTTAAAACAAACATGGTAAATAGTGAGGAACACTAATGATAATAAATTTCTACTTACCGACGTAGAGGAGCCTCTCTTCGGGATGGGGGATCCTCTGGATGATGTTCAGCAGAGTGCATCTGGCGTAGGCAGTTGTCAGAACTGCAGACGCCAGACTCGTCGTCGGGAGAGGCTTCAGTGTTGCCGAGGTCGACGGCCGGAAGGTGACTTGCAGCTTTCTGTCGCCGAGCAGACAGTAGTCGCGCACGTCCACGTCCGCATCATTCATGAGGCGTAAGAAGTCGACAATCTCCGTCTTCAGTCTGTCGTTGCGCTCTCCCAACTTGCCCCACTATAAATATGTGTTCATACAAAAAGAAAACAATATGTATTCAAATAAATAAATAATTCAAACTGAAAAGCGAGTTGGCCATCAGCTTGGAGACTTGTCTGGCCGCGGCGTTGTGGGCAATCGATTCCGCTTTCAAGCGGATTCCTTCTCTATCCTCGAAACGTGTGATGAACGCGCTCTTCTTCTCTTCAGTGTCCGCGGAAGCAGGCCACCCGGATACCTCCTATAAAATGTAAATATTACAAGAGACAAATAATCAAACAAAATAAAATATACCGTCTTTTTGCCGACCCACGTGTCCATGTATTCGGACAGGACACCGTGGGATACTTCGCCCGTGGTCCCGTTCCGCTCATAGAGCGACCACTTCTTGTAGTGACGCGCCTAAATAAATAAAATTTACTGTCTTGTTTAATAAATAAAATGTACCACAACCAAAATTTATTTAAAACTAACAGAGTGGATCTTCATGATCTGGTAGCCACATTTGAGGGCCTCGATCAGCTCGACGGTCGCGACGAACTGTCTCTCCTTCTTGCTGTGCTGGCAGCCGAGGATGTAGGGATCCATCTTCTCGGCGCATGCTGCACACAGCGGCATGACGTTCTTGCCGCCAGAACGAAGCGCCAGAACTGGGACGAAGAGACGAGTCGGCGGCAGGACCTAATTGCATACATTAAAAAATGTTTTATTTAATAAATTTTAAACTTACTGTGCACTTGACGAATCCTTGAATCGTCAGCTCTTCCGGCTTCGTGATGGGAGTCTGGATCCTCGAGACGTCGACCATCTTGCCCTGTCCCACCGGATAGGGCCTGTACTTGTTCGTGTACGGGTACAGACCTAAAGAAAATCATTTCAAAAACTTATTTAAATAATATTAAATTTATGATTATTCTTATAAATACTAACTGCACACGTCGAGGTAGCGGATGGTGTAGCCGGGCTCAGGCTTCGCGTACATGCGGAACACCTCGCATCTGCCGCCAAAGAAGGCGTCGTAGAGATTGAGAGGCTCCTGTAAATGTACATGTATTTTTATTAAACGAAATAAGTAAAAATGTCTAACCCCAATCTCGTAGTCGGCAAAGAATTGCCGCATCTTGTCGTCCTTCTTGAGTCTCTTCTCGATCTGACACTCTTTGATGACGACGACCTTGTGCTTGCGTCTGAGATGCTGGAGGCGCGCCTCATCTTCCTGACGGATGAGGGCTGCACGTCGACCTCGCACCATCGTGTGGTCCGAATAGCGGCATCGACAGACATGCCAGTAACACCCGTGGATCTAAAATATATGTTGTATCAAAGGAACAAGAAACATATACAAATGAACGAATGCCTTCGTGCAGGAGGACGACATCGGAGAAGCAATAAGCTTCAATCTCCAGACGGAAGTCGAATGTAAATTAGTTCTGCTCGTGCTTGTCGTGCCAATCGTCGAATGCGGTGCGATTGAAGCGGTGAGGGAAGTGCCCCTAAATATTTTCCTTTGAATTATTTATGAGATGAATATTTATCATACCTTCTTCAATTCCTTGATTCCGAATGCTTTGGGGAACGAGGCGAGTGGCATGGCGAGGAAGCTCAGCGAGTCAACCATTCGGACGTTGTTGACCTCGAGTTTCATGATTTTTCTGCCGGCCATGATCAACTCGGATGGAGCGACAGGGCTTCTGTCGCTGCACAGATATCGCAGAATAAACTGGCCATCGTAGCTAAAATAACAAACCTTGATAGCATATTAATAAATAAAATGATATATAATCCAATTTATAATTAAGAATTATATAAAAAGGTAAATACTTACGCGCGGAGATTGTGGGCGACTACGGTGAAGCCCTTGTGTTCGTCGCCGAACACCCAGTCGCAGAACTCTTCAATTATCCTTTTCTTGGGGTTATCCAGCGCCTGCCACTGCCAGAGCCTCCTCCCTCCGCAGTGTTCACAGCTACTCGTAACGTCGTAGACGTCGTTGGGCAGTTCTCCTTCGCATTTTCCACACGAGTGGAGGGCGATGATTAGATTGGGGACGTGCATCTTGGCCCCCCTCTTATTCTTGACGATGCGCGTCTGAGGAAAAACAAGAATTGCATAAACTATAAATAAATTTTTAGCAGACAAAATTAATAAAATTCTTACTTCGATGTCGAATACTATCGTCTTCTTCTTGAACGTCTTTGACAGGGGCGGGAGAGTTGAGACGTAGCACGTCTTGTGGCCTTCAGGGCGGTCCTCACAATACGTAGCACAGTATGAAAAGCCGCATTGGTGAGGACGACCCTTTCTTTTCTCGCCCTTGGAATGATGACAGTGCGGGCACCTCTCGAGAATATCACAGAAGGAACGACCTCCGCGACTTCCTAAGACCAAAAATTTTTTTTTATACATATTTAAACAAAGTTGTAACCTTTCTCTTGATGATGAATCAGACATTCTTCATTGTGACAGACGACACCACATGCCTCACACTTGTGTGCATCGTGCCCATTGCACATGTCCTTCTGGCGCGTGCCACACTTGTCACAGTTGACAGGGCACGAGTAGTGTGCCGATGCAGCGTTGTCCAGAACGTCACATAATGGGCAGTAAAACTATCGATCTTAAATTGAAAATAAACATTTTGAATGTTATAAAAATATAATTAAAATAACTAACTGAAGAATGTTGAGATTCGTTTTATGTGGTCAAAGTGGCCTCGACGTAGACGAAGTCCAATGACTCTCGTGTCGTCAATGTATTCGCCGGAGAATACTGCCCTGCCCGGTTTGTCACCATAAAACAAGACCAGCTGGACGCCAGGCATGTTCTCTTGGAACAATTTGACGTCGTCGATGGAGTAGGTGTCCTTCTTCGGGATGCCAAATTCCCTGTGGTAGAGGTCAGCAACCTTCTGCTGTTGCTCTTCACTTCGCGAGATTGACCTCCATCTGGGGAAGTCATTTTCATGGTCAAGGTAGGCCATCCCAATGGCAATGGCCTTGGCGAGGCAATCTTTCTCGCCTGCAATTATTTTCGTTATTTATTTTTTTATTATGAATTTCATTATAAGTACCTTTGACCTCTGTGATATTGCTCCAGTCATTCTTTTTCGCGAAGGAACGCTTGCCGGATCCGGTAGGCACATCAATCCACGATATCCGAACATGGAGCTAAAAAATATACTAAATATAAAGCATAATCTTTGAAAACAAAAATTAAGTAGTTTTATAAAACTTTGAATCAATGTACATACCTCGCTGAAAAGAAGCGGCGTTGCCACTCCCGTAGACGTGTTCGCAAAGGAGATCTCTTTGCGTAGTATATTCGGAATGTTGTCCGAGTATACCGAGGGCTTCATGTAGTAGGCCCTTGGCTGGCCTTCTTGGTTAATGGGGACAGAGACACGGAGATCACTGCCGTGTTGAGTCGGCTTGCTCTTCTCGAGCACGTCCAGCATGACCTAAATATTATAATGAAATATAAATACGTTTAAACAAATAATATAACAACTTAAGAATTCAATCAAGCAAATTAAAGTAGTTTTGTAAAAAAACTGACCAGGTCAAAGAGTCCATCGAGATCCTTCGTTCTCTTTGCAAGCTTGCGGAAGCGAATGGAAAAGTCTTCCTGTTCCACCCGGAACCTCTTGTTTCGGCTTCTCGAGAGGTCTTCCACTTTGTAGAATTCTTTGACCTCGTGAGCCACACCGTCAATGTGGAGAGGTGTCTGTAATAATGAACATTTGAAATAAAAATAACCCTTTAAAAAATAACTGAATGAAAACAAATTGAATACCTCCACTTCTTCTTCTTCTACTTCTTCTTCATCATCCATTTCCTCTTCGTCACTGTCTTCATAGACAATGTCATCATCCTCCTCCGAGCTGCCACTGTCGCTTGACGATTCATTATCGACGTACTCTTCGTCGTCAGACTGTTATAGTAATTATTTTGAATAATAATAAATAACTGGTCCAATTTGAAAATATCAAAGCGCAAAATAGAATGAAAAAGATACAAAAAAATAATATATATATATAGACCAAGAGAATATAAAAATACATATGTACATACCGATTCTCCATTGCTGCTGCTGCTGCTGCTGCTTCTGGTGCTGCTGCCGCTACCGTTGCTGCTGCTTGTGTCACTGTACGGCACAAGTCTTCGATCATAATGGACAGCAGTAGAGGTAGAGGGCAGGTGCTCTTCCTCTCGCTCCTATTTTATTTCAAAATCTCAATATAATTCATGGTAATTTTTTCTATATACAGCAAGTTAATAATTTGATAGATAATATTTATGTCTTACTTTGATGTCGCGATGTGCCTTCTCGGTTCCATCATTGCTTGCGCGCTTCATGATTCTTGACTGGCGAGAGACTGAGAATCTGCAAACATGTCAACCGCGAATGCATCCACATCACTTCCTTCAAATAAACGTCCAGCTAGCATTGGCAAACGAATACGCGCGCACGGGAAAGCATACGAAATGATTTGTTCTTTGACACTTCATTTGATTTAAAATCATTTGTTTTTAGGTGGAAAACGATGAGGAAGAAACTGTCAAAAACGTGGCTATAGGCAAGGAGGGACAGATCGTCTTTCATATCGAGAAGGGCAGCAAAGTCACTTTCAATATTACTATTGCATAGAGAAGGAAACGTCGTAACTGTACGCATCTTGTAGCTTTCGTGATCAATCGACTGTTTGTGATTTGACTCTCTTGTTATATGCACTATTTCTCACTTATCCGCCTTAGCGCTGGCAGCATCCTCTCTAGATCCTGAACGCTGATAAGACATGCATCATATCCTATATGACATATTTCGTAATTTTTCTTTCTTTCTCTAACTTGTATGTACATAAATCATGGGCTATTTTCATTATTGCGTGGGCGTTAAGATATTTCATAATATTTCATATTGCATACCATTAAGAACAGTACAGATATAAATAGAATTCGTGGGCATTATATTACAAAACATGAAGTGAAAGTACAGAGAATGACTTGTTCATCATTTAAGAGAGTACATGCACACTGGTGAATATGCAACTTCCGGTTTGTTCTTTTCATTTCATTACAAATTCTTGCATGATAAATTTAGCTTTCGTTTCGTTCTATTCCTTTCACTATTCATTCACTCTTCCTGGACTTGGGAAATTTTATAATTAATATTAAACGGAGGGGGGGGGGGGGGGGGGGTTTCGGACTTGGAAAATATTCCTGTATCTGAATAATTCACGAGTGGTTTTGGAATTGTTAAAATATGTATCACTACAACATACACGTTTGCATGTCTACATATTCAGTTGAGAGTTGGCATGAAGGCCGATTGGCTCATTGGTAGTGTGTTTGTTTTCAAATAAAAAGGTGCCAGGTTCAATTCCTCCTCGGGGGGAATAAATTGCTGGGTTTATTCCGGACTTGTGATATTACCATTGGCTGAAAAATATTACCCCCCCTGGGCATAATATGTGATAATGTGATGTATGATCACATTCCACACTAATGTATACATCTTCTCTTGCAGGTTGGTATGATGACCGAATAGCCCATTGGTAACGTCACGACATACGACGCAATCTCAGGTTCGATTCCTCTCAGTGTTCTGAACTTGGGATATTTCGACTGGCATACTTGGAAATATCCCCCTCCGGTGAGCGATGTGTGATCTTTAATGTATGATCTCTTCCACACGAATGTCTACATCTTCACTTGCTAGTTGTCATGATGGACGATTGGCCGATTGGTAACGTTAAGACTTACGATGCAATCGACCCAGGTTCGAATCCGGTCGGGGTCCTGGACTTGTGATATTTCCACAGGTCAAGAACGAGGTGGAATGAATTCTGGACTTAGAAAAATAACGGTCGAAAATTTCAACGGGACATTCCGGACTTAATTTCAAAAAATAACAGGTGAAAATTTCAACGGAGACTTCTGGACTTAGAAAAATAACGGTCTAAAATTTCAACGGGAGTTCTGGACTTAGAAAAATTTCACTTGGTTAAGATCATCAGCACACTCATCATCGAATCTACATACATTAATTATTCTCGAGCATTATTGATCCATTGCAAATCTTCATTTTTTAAAGAATCTTTAGAGAGCAAAAAAATTGGCTCTACATTTTCATGCAGAGAAGCAGGGAAGAAAGTGACGCAGCAGTAGGAGACGAAGCAGAGGAGCAGAGAAGGCGAGAGAAGGACGAGTTCGGAGAGCGGCGCGTTCCAATGAGAGATTATCGTGAAGAGCGAGAAGATGGTGCACGGGATCAGAAGAGTTAGACTCACGAAGGCGAAACGCTTAAAGAAGATAAGAAGAATCAGGGAAATTAGTAGTCACATATACATATGTATGTTTTTTCTGTTCATGTGTGACTTCAATTTGGTCAAAATTGTCGACCTCGAAAGTTTGAGCGATCTATATTCACTCATTACAAATTTATAAGCAAGCAAAATTTTAAAAACGGTCAATTTTAAAAATTTTAAAAACGGTTTACTATGGTCATCATGTCATGAACCAGCCAGCCTCCTCTTTCACGTTCTCTCTCAATCCAACTATGACCGAACTGCAGAAGCTTGCGCGCTTCAATCGCACAACACTTTTTAAACTGTATTCTCTTAATATTTCATTTTGACCTTTTGTCTGCGAATAAAAAGAGTATTTGACTACATGTTTTAACACTACCATTTTCTCTATCTATCTCTTATCGCCTTTGTATTCCTCAATTTCTCTGACCTGTACAAGTCTGTTGAGTTGCTGAAGAGCGTGGGCAAGTCGAGTGTGCTGTTCAATGCATCCGGAAAGGGATGCAATCACTGCTTCGTCATCGACTCCGCCAATCTGAATCATGAATTCGTCAATCTTGGTTGACTGTTCCTCCTAAACGTCACTGATATCGTTAGAAAATGGTGATTTTACAAGTTTAACTAGTTTACTCCACAATCAGAGACTGGGCCGGTGGCTGGAAGGCAAGATCAAAGGAATTGTGATTCATGACTGCGGTTCGTATCCAAACGGCTTACATATTTCAAAATTGGTGAGAACTACTTAAATATACGAGTTTAGTCACTATTCAGTGTTTGTCTAATTAAAAAGTACTAGTTTAAAAGCCAACATTCTGCAGTCGTTCATTGAAGAAAATGACTTCGCAGTTCGCTGCTCGAATGGCGAAGCAGTAGAGAAGAAGAGCGAAATTCCCTGGAGCGCCCAAGTACATCCACCCAATGGTGGAGAGGCCCCATTTGTCTTCGAAATAGTATGCCTGAAAACATGGATTTCTAATGCAATGAATGAAACAATAACTTTCTACACATGTATGTCGCCCCAATTGTTTTATAGTGATATAAAGATCAAGTACTGAAACTAACACACATTTTCTTTTCCAGTGATATATTCATTATGTTTTCTTTCTTTTCTTCTTTTTTACGATCTAATTGCTCGGGTTTGATTGTTTTAATTTGTGGTTATAATCGTACTTGAGTGTGATCGCATCATTATATTGCTGTAAAAATAAATTATTGTACCCTGAACATTTGGTTGTCGAACGTGGCCGCTCCGTAGATGTTCATCAGCATGAATACGCACATGTAGACAAAGAGTGGAATGGTCATGCCGAAGAAGATGTTGTTCTGTCGCCGAAGTTGCTTCTGATATCGCCAAGTCCCTTCTCCCTGCAGGCATATTGAAGACTATATTTATAATCAAAGAACTACTGATTTTACTGGATATTTGCTTAAGGTAGGATTTATTTTTCATCTTCATATTTGTGTTACAACTGATTTGACTGGATATTTGCTTAAGGTTGATTTTATTTTTTCATCTTCATATTTGTGTTAGTTGTCGTCCTGTGTCTAAAGTTGTTTACTACATGACCAGAATAATGAACATAAATAGGAAGAAGAAAAGTAAAATTGAAGTCATTTTCCCTTAATAATATTGTACTTGCCTCTGTGACTAGATTAAGGAGTTCGATGAACTGCCTAAAATCGCCGTTGCGCATTGCCGGCAGGAGACAGCACTCAAAAATAGCGAAGAAGAATCAATTTGCTTTGTGATAATTAAAATGTAGTAGCACGAAAATAAATGAGACAATGCTGAAGGCTGACGATTGACATGATCTGTAGACTAAGAATGCTGATTAGCATGATCAATGAGACGACGGCCGCCTTGTCAAGGTTGCCGTAGATGACGAGCCAACCGTTGAGGAGTGCGATGTAGATTGCTAGGACGGTTCAATTGTCGAACGTTGTCGATTGGTCAATTGTCCAATATTGCCAATTGATCAATTTATTTTCCCGGGTCTGTTTTTAAATCCCGATGTAAATGTTGCTTGTTTTCTGGATGCTCATTGAAGTTTCACCATTGAGAATGGATCCGATGACGACAACATAGCAGATCTTTCGTAAGACTCGGCATCTCTTTCCCTTCTTCGGCTCATCGATTCGAGTAGCATACCGACTTTTATTTCGCATTCGAGCTGTTTTTTTATAGCGAAAATAAATTTTTTAAGTAGAAATGTTTCACAATCCCTTCGTGATGACCATCATGAATTTCTGGTTTGTTGTTTGTTTGGAAAAAGTAAAAGTAAACACCATGACACAAGGTTATTCTTGCACTGCTTTGACATGTTTTGGGTTTTGATTCGTTCCAAGGACTGATATTGAAAAAAAAACATCATTTGTCATCATCAACAAGGGATATGTAACCAATGGAAATGTCGCATTCTAAATGAGTGTTTCCAGGTAAGTAAACTAACTAAATGTACATATTATTGTATACAAACAATTTTATTTTTCGATGTATGTATGTAAGAGTGGCTTAATGAAATCCTCATGTTGCTAAGTATCTGTATTTGTGTGCAGTTACATACATACATACATATTTTTCTCGGCTACACATTTGCCCAAGTCATCCACATGAGAGACACAGGCTTTGCAAATGCCGAGATCCGAAGCAGTCTATTTTGAAATAGAAGTACATACATACAATCTTTTTCTGCCGTTCATGTAGGAGCAAAATATCAGCGCACAAACTACGCGAGAGCCCCGAGTATAAAGGCGTGCGGATGCATGCTGACAAACAACCACTTCCCTGCTTGTCTACTCCTCTCAACCAGCCATTCTCTTTCTCTCTTTCTCTTCTTCTTCTTCTTCTTTTCGCTGCTGTTCTCACACACTCGCTTATTCAGAGTTCCTCGCCCGATTCTCAAGCAATGCCCGTCGTCATCGTTACAAGTGAATTTTATTTCATTTACTGCTTGAAATATACATGTATTGCATATATGTATGCATGTACATATGTAAATTTGTAGTAACTATTTAATTTAATTTTCCATTTGTAAGATACATATATTTTTATGTCATTCATTTGAAATAGTAACATTTCAGCTGAAACCTAAAATCGTAGGAAAAATCTGCCGTTACTTTAGGTTCGTCTTCTGGCATTGGAAGGGGGATCGCCTTGCTGTTCGCTGAGCGTAAGTGGAAGGTGTCGCTTTGCGGTAGAAATGAGGCTGCGCTGAGAGAAGTCGCATGCCAGTGCAAGGAGAAGGGCGCACCGGATGTTAGCACTTTTTTTTATTTATTATTTATTTTTAGTTTTGAAATCATTTATTCGGCCAGACATACAAGGGCACACAGAGAGGCGTAGACAGGGCTTGAGGAGAGTTCAAGGGTTGTGGCTCTTTTTCCCACATTACGATAAAACACCATATAGATGACATATATGAGTATTAAATTTTTTTATGCTTGAATACATACGAGTTTGTGAGATTACAGGTTACTTACGCAATTGGCGATGTGACGGATGACAAGACTCTGGAAGCCATTGTTAAGAATACTGTCGACAAGCTGGGTGCCATCGACTCACTAGTTGGGCTTTTTTTGTAAATTGTTTGAGCGCTCCTGGAACCTAAGATTTTTTCTTACATCGAGAAACTTTAAAGTCACAAAAGGCTTCAAATGCAAATGGATCAATATATGCATATGCATTCAGATCAACAATGCTGGAATTGGCGAGTACGGACCAGTGTTGTCAACTAGCGCAGATGTCTATGACAAACTATCTAAGACAAACATTCGCAGGTAACAACAACGAAATTGACAATTTGCTGTCTTTCTCCTTTTGAAGAACATTTTAGCTTTTGACAAACTTTTTTCATTTCTTTTGAACGTTTGAACGCAAAATTCGTTTGCCACTCTCTGATTTTGGTGTAATAAATATACATATTATTTAGCGTGATCGTGCTCTCTCAACTTGCGCTCCCTCATCTCATCAATTCTCGCGGTTGCATTGTCAATGTTGGCAGTGCCCTCTCATCAAATCCGGTCATTATTTATTTTCTCTAGAATGTCTATCTACAAAAAGGATCCTCTAGCAATCCAACTCTCTCGACAGGTTCCCAACACGGCTTTCTATGCGATGACAAAAGCCGCCATCGATCATTTCACTCGCGTTCTCGCCGTCGAAGTCGGTCCAAAGGGCGTTCGAGTGAATGGAGTCTGGTTCGATGCTTACTTTCTATTTACTAATTCTATTTACTCTTTCCTTCTATTTACTCCTTCTATTTACTTTCCACATATTTACAGACATGCCTGTTCACTGAAAAAAGTTTTTTTTTCCCATACTAAAGATTGCGTTTTTTGACAGGTCTCCTTGAATCACATGCTCTCTCGAAATTCTGTCACGCAAAAAGGCATTAGTATTTCTGTTGAATCGCGGAATCCCCTTTTCAAGCCTATCCTTCGTTACTATAATTTCTTTATTCTTTTAAACATTGTGTTACTTACATATTTAATTCAAAGTAATCACTTTAAAAATAACATCATTTCAGCCCGGCGATCACCGTCACTGAATTCCAGAAACGCGCGGGAATGCCCGAAGATCATTACCAGAAGGTGAGAATCGGCCGTCCAAAGAAAGAATATAGATTTAATTATCTGAATTTATCTGAACAATGAAATTTACTGTACAGTACCGCTCAACAACCAGGGGTGCAGGAACTTTCGGAACTTTCGGAAAGTTCCAAAATGTCCGATCGAATTTGTGCGCTTCTCGATAACCGCATGTCGATTTGGTTTGCATATTTGGAATCAGGCACTCGGGTTACACCATAATTGAGTATTAAAATGTCAAAATAATGCATTTTCGACAAAATGGAAAATATTGTGAATTTGTGGTGCAGGAACACCACAATTCGTAGTGCGTCAATGTGTCTATGTGTCAGTGAAATTTATGAAGGCATTTGCTCTAACAGTATAACTTTAAATTACAGTTGCAGACTTCATTTTTAGTATCCTGATGTCTTAGTAAGTGACTTTTAATGATACAAGTGAAAAACATACGGCAAAAAAATTTTGCAAAACAAACTTGAAGAAATTGGTTCAAAAGCAGAACCGAACACCAGCCACTCCATTCATACTCGTTGCAGGCATACCAATACTCCACCAAGCCACACCGTTTGCCAGCTCCAAACTATTTTAGGGTGCATTTTGAGATTGTTCTTAAGAGCAGATAGAGTACATGCCACGAAAATTCCATATATTCCGTAATCTTACGTTCATTGCCAGATTTTAATTTCGAAAACATAAAGTTTCGGGTCCTCTTTCCGCGTCGGAAAATATTTTTTGAATTAACTTTTCTAGAATTGAAATCCAAAAGCGCAGCAAAATATTTTCTGCGATTGGGGCTCGAACCTGAGACAAACAAAATTACAATCCAGCGCGTAAGCCACTGCGCCATACCAATCATTTCTGTTCGTGCAACCGAATCTTTGACAGTCGGTCAGCCACCTGCTTCCCAAATTCACTTTCTCTCTCTCTCTCTCTCTCTCTCTCTCTTCTTGATTTGTTCTCTCTTTGCTCGCTTGAAAGATCCCCCACTTTGAGCTATCATTTTTACTCTCTTTCTTTTTTTCCTAGTCGAAACGTTCGCCCCGTTTGGGATTCGAACTTGCGACGCTCAAAAAAGCGAGCAAGCGCGCACCTTACTGCGCTATGCAGGACATGTGGATTGTCTGAAGATCGACAAATCGACAATGATATCGCAGATTTCGGGCCTTTGAATTTTGGGCCTGCCCTGACCGGCCCTGTTCCATCTCGGTTCTGTACGACCCTTGGGGCCTAGATGGAGAAATAAAGAAAGAGAGAGGGAGAGAGAGAGAGAGCGAAATAGGAAGAGAGGGAAACGGAGAGAAAGAAATAGAGTTAGAGAGAGAGGACAGCGAGAGAGAGAGAGAGAAATAAATTGAATAGCGACGTAGATGGCAGATAATAGTGTTGCCATTATTGTTAGAGAGAGAGGGAGAAAGTGAATTTGGGAAGCAGGTGGCTGACCGACTGTCAAAGATTCGGTTGCACGGACAGAAATGATTGGTATGGCGCAGTGGCTTAAGCGCTGGATTGTAATTTTGTTTGTCTCAGGTTCGAGCCCCAATCGCAGAAAATATTTTGCTGCGCTTTTGGATTTCAATTCTAGAAAAGTTAATTCAAAAAAATATTTTCCGACGCGGAGAGAGGACCCGAAACTTTATGTTTTCGAAATTAAAATCTGGCAATGAACGTAAGATTACGGAATATATGGAATTTTCGTGGCATGGACTCTATCTGCTCTTAAGAACAATCTCAAAATGCACCCTAAAATTGTTTGGAGCTGGCAAACGGTGTGGCTGGGTGGAGTACTGGTATGCCTGCAACGAGTATGAACGGAGTGGCTAGTGTTCGTTTCCGCTTTTGAACCAATTTCTTCAAGTTTGTTTAGCAAAATTTTTTTGCCGTATTTTTTCACTTGTATCGTTAAAAGTCACTTACTAAGACATAAGGATACTAAAAATGAAGTCTGCAACTGTAATTTAAAGTTATACTGTTAGAGCAAATGCCTTCATAAATTTCACTGACACATAGACACATTGACGCACTACGAATTGTGGTGTTCCTGCACCACAAATTCACAATATTTTCCATTTTGTCGAAAATGCATTATTTTGACATTTTAATACTCAATTATGGTGTAACCCGAGTGCCTGATTCCAAACGCAAATTCGATCGGACATTTTGGAACTTTCCGAAAGTTTCGAAAGTTCCTGCACCCCTGGTTGTTGAGCGGTACTGTATATATATCTGTATATATATATATTTTTTTTTTGGCATGCTATCACCTTAATATATTATGCTGCTTCCCCTTGTTTTTATTAAAGCAAACAAATTGCAGTACATCGAGGCAGCTTCAGCCGTCTATCCACTCGGTCGGGTCGGACTGCCGGAGGACATTGCGAAGGCTGCGTTCTTCCTCGCTTCGAGCGAAGCCGGCTTTACCACGGGTCAGATGCTCAAGGTGGACGACGGCTTCGAAGTCACTCGTCCAAAGGTGCCTAAAGATCAAAGATCAAAGATCGAAGATCAATGACTCCTCACATTCTATCTCCCCACTCATTGCAACCTAAGGAAGTCCATTTCGTATTCATAACCATGCATATAAGACGTTGCCTCCAACTAGCACGCCGCTTCTTTTGTTGTACTGTGATGAAAGCACAATATAGTTAATTTTTATTCCAACGATAGAAGCTTTATCTTGATTTAATAATAGCTCGAGAACATAAATATGGACTTGCAGTACAGTATTTAAATACATACATAATTTTCTGGTGATTAGACGATTAGATCTCTTGTGAGGAATTCTCATTCACGTTGAATTTACTATACAACCCAAGTTGTTTTCAAGCAATAAAGTATGCAGCAGTCAATTTACCACGGTTTAATGAGTACATTGAAGTGATCGAGTGAACGGTCATTACGCCTTGCTTTCGAATGCGAAATAAGGTTCTGAAAAATAAAGACGAAATGGCATATTGATCGTGGCTTTTACGAAGAACAATGCATTTCGATCACAAAAATAAATAAAACTATTTTGCTACTTGAAATTAAAAGGAATATTGTTTTATACAAAAAAATTGAAAATGAAATTCCTCTTTAGATTCCATAGAAATTCTCTGTGACAACATGAGTGCTTTAAAGAAGGGCGATCACCGAAAAACTGCAATTGTATGTTCAAACGAGCAAAGGTTTCAAATGGAAGTCCATTAAATTACTCAAAAAATTACGGTCGACGAGGAGGCTAAAGTAGCGCTGGTTTCGAAAAATCCGTTTCTTTTTCGAAGCGAGATGTTATTGCTCGTTTAATAATTTGATACTGTTTTGCCTTATATTCTTTAGTTTATTGAAGAATATTCACATACGAAAGGTGGTAAAGCATAAAATAAAAAATTTCTTGAAATATTTGTATATTTAATCTTCGCGCGATGGGTACGTGGCCGTTAATCTACCATCGAGTGCTGTAACATCACGTTTTTGCACTGACACCAATCACAAATTCATTCAAAATTTGCACTTTCAAGTATCTTATACTTGAATATGGAACCTTTTTTGTGCTTTTTCATTTGCTTTTTCTTTTTCCTCATGCCCGAGACTATTCGAAAATAGCTAAGATGTTTCATAAATCGGCAATGACTTTTCGGTGATCGCCCTCCGGCCCAAAAAGTCCATCTTGAATTCGCGCCTTCCTGCCTGACACAAATGCGAGAGAGCATGTGATTCAAAAAGTCTTGTCTACAATGGTCGGGAAAATGCAAATAGATTACGGATGAGTTTCGTGTTCCTTTAAAAAACGAAACATTTGTTTGGAAAAATAAAAAGACTTTTTTTTCAGAGAATAGGCATGCCTGTAAATAAGTGGAAAGTAAAACAATAAATAGAATTAGTGAATAGAAGGAAAGAGTAAATAGAAGAGTACACAAAAGGTAAACATCGAACCAGACTCCATTCACTCGAACGTTTTTTTTTGGACCGACTTCGACTGCGAGAACCCGAGTGAAATGATCGATGGCGGCTTTTGTCATCGCATAGAAAGCCGTGTTGGGAACCTGTCAAAAGAGTTGGCAATTGCTAGAGGATCCTTCTTGTAGATATGCACGTAGAAATTCTAGAATAAATCAATAATTACCGGATTTGATGAGAGAGCACTGCCGACATTGACAATGGAACCGCGAGAATTGTTGAGATGAGGGAGCGCAAGATGTGATCACGCTAAATAATATACATATTTATTACACCAAAATCAGAGAGTCGCTAACGAATTTTGCACGTTAAAACATTCCGAAGAAATGATAAAAAAGTTTGTCAAAAGTTAAAATGTTCTTCAAAAAGAAAGAGAGCAAATTGTCAATGTCCTTGTTGTTACCTGTGAATGTTTGTCTTGGATAGTTTGTCATATACATCTGCGCTAGTTGACAACACTGGTCCGTACTCGTTAATTCCAGCATTATTGATCTGAACGCCCATTTGCATTTGAAGCCATTTTGTGACTTTAAATTTTCTTGATGTAAGAAGCAAATCAATTTCCCAGGATCGCTCTAACAATTGAAAAATAAGCCTTACTAGCGAGTCGATGGCACCCAGCTTGTCGACGGTATTCTTAACAATGGCTTCCAGAGTCTTGTCATCCGTAACGTCGCCAATTGTATAAGTAACCTGTAATCTCACAAAATCGTATGTATTCAAGCATAAAAACCTTTTATGCCACGGTTAGAGTACAGCGAACTAACATACTTGTCTCCTTCAAATATGACAGAATAATAACAGATTACCCGGCGTAGACATTTAAAATTAAATTATGTTTCTAAAGATATGAATATTAAGATTTCTGTTAGAGTACATTACAATCAATACATTGAGACTAACTAGCGTTTTCGCTCAGGAATTTTTTTAGTTACTACATTTCTAAAGCAAATTAAAAAAAACATGCGAACGAACAACGAACACTGCGCATGAACTGCGGTTTTGTATAGATAACTTCTCCTTGAATTACGATTCATGCAGAGGAGCGAAATGTTGACGCGAGAGAAAGAGAAAAAAAGAGAATAATAAAGAGTAAGTGAGAGAGAGTGATACGAAACGAGAGATAAAAGAGAACAAAAGTTAATGCCGATAAGGACAAAATAAAGAAGAAAACTGAGACATATATATGTGATTTCTGCCCAACGTCAGTGGAAATGTGTGATATGAGTCGAAGTAGGATCTGAATGTATGATTTGTAGCCAATTTCGATGGACATGCTCGCACAGTGCTTTGTACCAGAGTACTTTGAGGAGAATCTGACGTTATACTAATCTATGTACATAAATTTTCAGCGGATATTCACCTATTAACGGCCGATGTATTGCTCTAATTAGTGCTCAATCGTCTTATGAGATGTTGAATACATTAGCAGTCAAGCAATATTTTAAAGCTGAAAGCAGAAAGAAAACTGAAGGCAAGCAGGGAGCGCAAATGTTAAGTCTCTCTCTCTCTCTCTCTCTACCCAGATATGTCCCTTGCTCTCTTCCTCTCTTTCTCTCTCTCTCTCGCTCTCTCTCTCGCTCTCTCTCTCGCTCTCTCTCTCTCCCTCACTCTCTCTGCAACGAACGGATTCTGGAAAGACTTTCTGCTGCGCCGCAGTGACGCTACTGCCATGATGTATTGCGGAATGTAGCCGAGCGATCGTGGGCTTTTGAAGACTTTCTAAAAGGAAGCAGAGAAGCAGAAAAGGACTCTGATTAGAAGAGCAGAGAGATTGCAAAGTAATTTGCTTAAAGGTATGAAATTATTTTTTACCTTAGTACGATCAAAGAGGCAGAAATTAGCCACTCTCGAAAGCAACATTATGATATGGTATACAAAGGAAGTGAAAAAAGGTCCTGGCCGGGTTCGAACCGACGATCTTCTGCGTGTAAAGCAGATGTGATAACCACTACACCACAGGACCTGACAGTATGTATATCACACCTTGTCATTTTTCTTTACTTTTGTAGAAAAAAGAGATGGCAAAGAATTCGACGATGAAGGAACACTGATTATAAAAGCAGAGAGATTGCAAAGTAATGTGCTCAAAGGTATGAAATTATTTTTAGTACGAGCAGAAATTAGCAAATCTCGAAAGCAACATTATGATATGGTATACAAAGGAAGTGAATTGAGATGTTCGCAAGGGCCGTGTCACCAGTGATAAAACGGGACACGTAGAAGAAGGCCTTAAAGGAGCACGAAACTCAACCGCAATCACGGAGGGTACGGGGCATATACATTCTTCCGGTTTGAGAGCACACCATCTACCGTAATTTTGAGCGTTGCGACCGCTTCATGCGTTGCGGCTAGGCACAGAATTTGAACGCCTCCCCAAAGCATTGATTGATCCTTTGATGGTCGCATGAAGAAAAACAGCCTTTTCGTTTGTTTCGCAAAAACGATTGTAGTAAAAGCAAAAAAAAAACATGAAAAGTCTCCTCATTTTGCAGTTCGGCACACCAAAGTCTGTCAAACCATTGTAGTCTCGTCCCTCTAAATCGCATGCACATTAGCCCATATGTCAGCCAAAAAGGTGCGAATTCAATTGTAAGTTTTTGGATCCTAAAGGCGCCCAAAGCTAATAAACTCACTCTTCTTAATTTGATACGATTCTTTTGCCTGAATAAAAGGCGAGAGAGCATGCGACTTAGAGAGACATGCTATTTAATCATTAAAATGAAATCGAAAAATGAACTAGTGCAGTTAGCCAAACCCAAAGAAGCGCAGACGCCACGGCCATGAGCGCTTGAACGGCACATACGATCGCCAGGTTTCGATCAACCGAAGAAGCACTCCGACTTGTGCTTATCTGCCCGATTGGATGCCGTTATTTATTTATTTATCGTACATAAAATTTATATTTCGATGCGATACCATCAAAATTTTGAGTCGGGGAGATGGTGGGGGGGGGGGGAGGGACCACATACACAAGTCGCACCAAGCCGGGTGCGCTACTAATGGTATGCCTTGTCATAAGGACGGGTTAGTGGGGGGGGGATGGGGGGTGGGGGTGAGAATCGTCGCAACAAATTAAATTCCCACTTCTGCTCTATTCGCGTGCAGCCGAACGATTGTCATCGCAGTAAGCACAAAAGTGAGTAGGCCAAAGAGTCCCGACGTCACCGTCACGATTGCTACTGGTCGGAAATAGTGCTAAACTTTTGACATTAAACATTTATTTTTCGCATTAGCTAACTTGGTATCTTACCAGAGGGACCAAGAGTTAGAGAGAGAAAGAGAGAGTTAGATCGAGGACGAGAAAGAGTGGGACAGAAAGTTTGTATCTATCTACAGTCAGAAACCTGAAAACTGTACGAGGCTGTATGAAACAAATAAAAGCCGTTGACAGAGATAACAGAAACTCTTGCATCCAGCACCGTCCAATAGACAATCGGAGGCGAAATTGCAAGGAGCACGTAGAATTTCCAGCTGTGTTCGCTCCAGAACTAAAAGAAGAAAAATTAAGCAGAGATGATATCATTGCCATCTCCGCTTTCTCAATCTACTTAAATACTTACGAATTGAATTGTTTGCTTCTTTGTTAACGTATACAGTGTGTATGTACATATGTGTTCACAGCTCTATGCAAAATATTGTTTTAAACAAAGATATAGATAAGTTGATTTAAAATTATGATTTTCAATTAAAAAAAAATTTGATGCTCTAACCTGCGGCATACGTGTCGGCCAGAAAACGATGTAGCAACGATTTAGGGCGCAGAAGATCGAAATTGTGAATTGAAGCTGATTCCGCCAGTAGGACGACATATGCACGGGCATCAGGCAGTGCGACGGACCGCCGCTAACCAATAGCGGAAGCAGCCACGAGCACCCCCAGTTATCGTTCAGCAGCATCAATGGCAGCACGTTTAGCAGGAAGAGTGGCGTGCCCTAAAAGGAGGGCGATCATTCACAATGCGAGTAGGCACGTTCATGCTTTCTCAGGTCGCACAAAGCCGCAAAAAAAAAATGCCAAGCGCGAATGAGATTTCTCGAAGAGCGCAATATGTGTTCACACTCTACTTTTACGAGAGCTTGTAAACTTAATGTCTTATCCAAGGTTTTGCTTGGCTACAGCAGCAGCGAAAGTGGGGAGCTTCCTGCTGAGAGCGGCAGTTCTAGAAATGCCTCAAAATGTGACGAAATGGTGCATGGAAGTGTTCTCTGGTTATCGAAGCGAAGGAATGCAAACCCGGCGATGAGCCGGAGCCCGCGCGCCAGGAACGCCCATGATGTTCCAGGCGCAAGGTGTCGGTTTCGCTGATCAAACATACATATTTTTGTCGTCCAAACGGTGACGTTTTCAGCTGACACACCAAAATGGCGCCGACGACGTAGAGCTTGAAGAAGAAGGTGCTGTACGGCGGCTGTGTACGCCGAGTGAGAAAGAGCGCGAGCAGCACGGCAGAGACTGAGGTCGAGAGGACGCCAAAGAGAAGACGAGCGAGTTTCACCGAGAACTTGACGAGGCGAGGAGAGGTCGCCGCGCACGAGGAATCGTTCATTTGTTTCGTTGTGATTTATGCGGGCTCTGAAAAGTCAGCACAGAAAGTCGGTTAAGTCAGGCACATACAATATGATGTGAGAATTAAAAAAATATTGTATGATTCGAAGAGGATTTTTTTTAAAAATAATAATGGCATCTCTCTAACGAGTCCAGATCTGAAGAAGAAGAAAAAACTAAAAAAAAGTAAAGTGAAAAAAGGCTCGATTGAAAGCTATGCTCTTTCACGTATATGCGCCTCATGTTATCTTATTCAGTGAAGGGATATATTCACAATGAGACAATAGCATATATGTATGTCTGGTGTACTTGTGGATCTAGTCATCCAGACACCCACATACATATCTATAAACTTTATGCACACAGTAAGCTTCATCCTCGTTTGCTAGGCAAACATCTTTGTATTATTTTCGCTTCAATAAATGTAAAGCGGGCGATAGGTTGTATTCTTCTAAGTAGAGCATTGTTCAAGACCAAGTATTATTCATCAGGGATGCCCGGGGGCCGAAAATATCCGGCCCCGGCCCCCCGAGGCCGGCCCCGGCCACCAATGTCGGCCGAGGTCGGCCCCGGCCCCCCGAGGCCGGCCCCGGCCACCAATGTCGGCCGAGGTCGGCCCCGGCCCCCCGAGGCCGGCCCCGGCCACCAATGTCGGCCGAGGTCGGCCCCAGCCCCGGCCCCCGGCCCTCAAGGTCGGCCACGGCCCCGTGGTCGTCCCCGAAGGAGTGGTGCAACTGTTAATTCTGTTAATTCGTAATAAATTTGTCAGATTCCATAACAAGCCTTCCGTTTCCGTCTGTCTTCCGTTATTACAACTCATTCCTTCCAATCAGTCACCCCATCCCTCCTCTCTCTCTCTCACTCGCTGTCTCTCTCTCTTGCTTTCTCTCTCTCTCGCTCTCTCTCTCTCTTACTCTCTCTCTCTCGCTGTCTCTCTCTCTCTCGCTTTCTCTCTCTTACTCTCTCTCTCTCTCTCCCATGCCAGCTTCACCAGCAGCTGTCACAAGCCTGCTGCCTTTAAGAGAGGGCTTCCCTGCCAGCCCTCTCTGCCCTAACTCCGTGTACCCCCTCTAATGGTAAGACGCTTTTCTTCTTCTTCTTTTGCTTATCTCTTCGCTCTTGCACCCATTCGTTGCTATTGCTAAACGGACATCAACTGATGCGGTGTCACCATACAAACTTTGTTCGTTATCTAGACGCTGAATTTCGGTAAACAACCGGGTGATTGAGTCAAATTAAATAATTAAAAGTATGGAAAGCCCCCCAAGTAACAATCATGGAAGTGTATATATATATATATATATATATATATATATATATATATATATATATATATATATATATATATATATATATATATATATATATATTAAAATTCAGCTCTATTCTTTTATTTTGAATCCTCAATTCAAAAAATCAGTCAGGGTAATAGATCCAAATATTGACTGAATTCGAACAGTTGTCCTCTTCTCAGCGAACTAAACTCGATTGGTCAAGGCAATAAATCTGTGCCAGGTAGGAACCGCCGTTAAGATTTTGACGAACGTGGGGGGGGGGGGCGGGTTTTTGTACTGACAGTCAATTCTGCCCTCTTCATGAGAGATTAAGAAAGAATTGGGCAGAGAGTTTCAGATCTGTCCAATTGGGAAAAAAGATTGTTCGGAGACAAATACCTCTGATGGTGAGGTTAGAAATCCATTTCTATCAACAGAAAAAAAAACAATTAAACTTGAGCATTAGGAGATCTCAATTAAATTTTATTATCATTTTCTACAAAATTAATTTTAGGGCCTCCTCTGATTTCCGAAGTAATGAAATAGGAAAATATGAATATGTATAGAACTTCAGCTTGATCCCTTTTAATTTTGCATTGAATCCTTCACAAAAGTTTCTCTCCGTGTTGGCCAAATAGCATTGCTATCTCATCGTTTCCTCTTTTTTTATAACTTTTTCCTTGTGTGTGTTTGCATGCTCTGCAATTCCTTACTCTCTCTTTCTCTCTCTCTTTCTCTCTCTCTCTCTCTCTTTCTCTCTCTCTCTCTCGGTGCCACTCTCTTTCTCTCTCATTCCCCCCTTTTCCCATTTTCGGTGAGTGTCCGTGTTCATTGTTCTCTCCTTATTCTCTGCCCTCCTCAGAGTTCCTTCTCGGTCTTCCCCTGGCTCCCCTGCACTTTCTTCGACCCCGTGCTTGATGGCCTCACGTGATGGTCTTTCGCCTTCATTGTCACGGCTGTTCGTCCCATTTCTCGCTCTCTTTCTTTCATGCTCTCTCCCTCTCTCTATCTATAATCGCTGTTTCGACGAAACTGACAGCAGTGTTAGAGAAGCGTGACTGTCTAAGAGAGATATAGATAGAGAATGAGAAAGAAAGAAAGCGATAGAGATTAAAGAGGATCAGAAAGAAAGGTTCGTTGCAGTGTGTTCATGAGTTCAAACAACCATCCGATCATGTTTACCACACTGGCCCTGGCGGGGCAGACTGAAGAATGTAAGACTGACGAAATTTTGCTATATAACAAAGAACAACGGTAGTGCAGTTGTTTTTAATTGATTTTTTTGATAAAGAGGAAAACAAGTTAATTCAGTCAAATCTATGTAGAAGAAGATGAAAAATTGTTTTATTTATACAGCCGTCATTAATTAAAAGAGCGCTAAACTCTTGTTTTTTTCAGTGTTTAGTTGATGTATGTATGTATGTATGTATGTAATGAATGAGGTCTGCTTAAACTACAGCAATACCGAAACATGAACGTTAAAAAAAACTTTTTAAATATGATCAAGTTGAAATCTTGCCTATATTTTCACAAGAATCCACCAGATTTCGGATACTAGGCAAATATTTCGCTAAAAAGCAGAGGTGGAATTACGATGGATGTGTTAGGGTAATGGTGATAGGAGTTTTCGTGCTCAAGCCTCCTTTGAGCCGGTACACTGGCCAATTTTGCTCATGCGATATGGCAAGTTTATTATTCGTAGCTTTCTTTTCTATATATACATATAATGTATATTTTTCAATATATATTTTTTATGTATATCTATATGTATAATAGACCGTTAATTTAAAAAAAATGACAATTTGACTGACAAATTGGACTTTGCGCTTCTTAGGAACGAATACGTACAGTTGAACAGAAAAAAATCAGGCAAGGGAGTAACAGGCAAAGAAACTCACAATTCCTCATAGGCAGGTTGAAGGAGTTTAACTCGTTTGATAAAGTTAACTAATTCAGCTTGAATTCGTAATGTGACTAGTGAATTGTGAATGCAAAACCCGGCTCGGGCTTGTCCGTTAAGGCCAAATGGGCCGGTTTTAGGCCTTCCCTGTTGGTGAAGCCAAGTTCAAGGCTCCCGTTGCGACATATCGTAGTTATTTTCACCCCGATTATGACATACATATGTACATACATCTCGTTTCTGTATATTTCGTCTCCTTTAAATTGTATGCGATAAACCCTTGTACCGTTGTGAGTGAGTAACGAAACAAGAGACTGTCAAGGACGAGGATGTGCTCCCTCCAATTTATACCTCTCCTCTCTCATCCTCTCTCTCTCCCTCTCTCTTCTCTCTTTTCTCTCTATTTCTTCTCTCTATCTCTGTTTCTGCTTCTCCTCTCTCTCTCTACAACTTACCAAGGCTGATAATGATAAGGATAGCAATGATATTAGTCAGGGAAACTGTTGTACATGACAATGTCACTAACTAGATACTGTAACTTTTGCACTCGGCGATTAATTGTCTTACAATGCATTCAAACCCGAATTATAATTTAGGAAAGCCGCTACTATTCCTTGGACGAGTAAAGCTTGCCGAATCGAAGGAAATCAAATGTTTTTTGTCAATGGTGACGAAGAAATGCCTAGCTTTAAGAGGCTTAAAAACATTTTCCGACGCTGTTGTTCCTTATGAACACTTTCTTGCTCTATTTCTGTTGAAATTGAAGGGACCCATTGAAGAAACAGCGGGTGAACATGAAATCCTATGAGAAATATTTGCTGAAACACAAGAGTAACTATGTACTATAGAAAAGAAGAGTCTGAGCTGGAATTTTAGAATTTTAGCCGCGCCGAAAGCGTACGACAAAGAAAGAGAAAAAAGAATAAGTACTTGTGCTCTTTGATCCCTTTTGCTCATTCGTCCGTGGTCGCACTTGCTATGGAAAGAGTTCTCCTTTCTCCGTCATGAGGCGAAGTTTACGGTTTCTCTCGCTTTTTCTCGCTTTCTCTCCCTGTTTCTCTTTCTCTTTCTCCCTCTCCGTCTATCTCTCTCTCTCTCTCTTTCCTTTTCCTTTAAGTCTCTCTCTCTCTCTTTGTCTTGCACTCTCCTTCTCACACTATCTCTCTCTCTCTTTCTCTAATTCTCTCCTCATTATCGCTTCTCATTTTCGTGCCATCGCTCCTAAACTCTTGTCCTCCACTATGATTGAGCAGTCTTTTCATTGTCTCGATTTCTCTGGCATTCTCGTGCACTCTCGGCTCACAATCAGCTCTTGCATGAAATATCATGCAAAGCAGATTTCTTTATCTCTCCCCTTTCTCTTCTCTCTCCCTCTCTGTCTCTCTCACTCGCTCTCTCTGTCTCAGTCTCTCTCGCTTTCTCTGTCTCACTCTCTCGCTCCCACTTTCTCTCTAACACTGGCAAACGGCACATTCTCATCCTCACTTCAATTTCCGCCTAGCTCCCTTTCAACTTCTTTAGGAGCCCTCAAATTTGCATTGACTGCTTTAGCATGAAAGATGAAAGAGAGAGAGAGAAAGATAGAAAAAGTGAGAGAGTACTAGATGACTAGACAGAGCATAGAATTTTGTATGATAAGGCGGAAGATAGACAATGAAAGAGCATAAGAACTTGACAGAGCGGAGTGTGAGGTGTTCAATTGTCAGAGTGTATATTGGAGGCTGAAGGGGGATAAATGGGGAAGCTGAAAGAGCGTGTAAGAGGAGAGCGAGAGAAAGAGAAAAAGAGAGAGGAGAGAGTGCGAGAGAGCGAGAGAGAGAGAGAGAGCGAGCGAGAGAGCGAGAGAGTCACGCGCTCTCTGGCCTGATCGCATGACGCGCAAAGGCGAGGAGCGAGCGGGGCGGCCCCCTGTCGGTGTTTCCCAATCCTTTTTCTCTCTTTCTCTGCTCCTTCCACGCTCTCTCGCTCTATAAGCTTCCTCTCTCTTCTCACTCCCTCCACCTCTCTCTCTCTCTCTCCCTCGCTCTCTTTCTCCAGCACTCGTCACCACACCTTCCAGCGCATTCCCCTCTCCCTTCCTTTCCAACTGCACCCGCCAGCACACAACAAACCAAGCTCATATTTATTTATTCATCGTAACACCCCACTCATCCACCTTCATCACATTTTCCAGGCAACACTCCTCCACAATTTTTTTTTGCTTGTTTTTCGCCTCGAAAACCTTGCATCATTAGTTTCTTTAATTTCCGAACAATTTTTTCTGGACAAAACTAGAGAAGGTTTCTGTTCGTTCATACGTTCTCAACGATTATTACCGCACGAGGACACAGATATTTCCCCTTGGTGTTGTCTGTCTACGTTAATTGTGTCTACCTACAGTAGCAGACTTTTCATGCCTACTATAATCTCTCGATTTCTTCCTCTCAATCTGTTTGGAAAACCACAACCGAACCACGAGCTATGTTTCATTCTATGTTTCTCAGTTCGCTCTCTGCCTTTCCCTCCATCTCTCACTCTCTCTCTCTCTCTCTCTCTCTCTCTCTCTCTGCTTTTCTCAGTCTCTATTCTCCTTTTTCCCTCTTTATTTCATTCTCCTCTCACACTTTCATTTATTTGTTTCTCTCTCTCTCTTTCTCCCTCTCTCTCTCTCTCTTCGCAATCACCTTACTTTTATTAACCCGTGTGATGTGGCCGCTTGGAGAGTCGCGTCACTGGGGCAGCCCGCTTTAGCGATGCGGGGCGGAGTCGTTTTGGTCATGATGCGAAGACAGAGAGAGAGAGAGAGAGAGAGAGAGAGAGAGAGAAAGAGAGAGAGAAAGGGAGAGAAAAATATAGAGGGAGAGAGAGTGAGAAAGAGAGAGAGATAGATAGAGAAAGAGAGAGGAAGAGAGAGTGAGAGGAGAGCGTGGCCGACTGGTAGACAGAATAGGTTGGGGAAAGCCTCTTCTCCTCCCAAGCACCGTATCATTCATTGCTCCCTCCACTTATCAGTCATTGCAGCGCGCAACTCGGCCGAGCACAGTGGCTTCCCCAATCTTCTGCCTGCAATCACCCCCCCCCCCCTTTTTGTGAGACCGGTCGGGGAACCCCCCCCCCCCTCCCCCCTTTAATCATTCTTGGGTACTCCCCCCCCCTCTCCTCCTCACCCCACACACTCCGACTTTGGAAATTGCCCCCGTCTTCTTTTATCCTCACCACTCATCCTTATTAGGATACGTTCTTCTAGATTATTCTTGCGTGATCCCATCAATTCTCTATTGTCTTGTGAATTCCGCGCAATGATAAATACGCTTTTACTTCTTGGCGATAACAAATCTGACTCTGATTTTTTTTTTGCAATAAGGCCCACGTCATGTGAGCTTTGCGCTTTAATTGATGAAAGATCAAAGATTAATGATCGCCAATTTTTTTTTGCTTTTCCAGAAAGAAGCCCAGTTCCATTGAATGGCATACGTGGCGGCCGCGAACGCAGCACAGCACGCGAATCGAGACGGCCTCAATGGTGAGAGAAGTGGAAAAAGAGCAGCTACTACTTTTTTTCCTTCTTTATTAGTCACTTTTATCCTTTAAGTTAATATAGCTTTTCAATTTGCAAGAAATTCTATTGAAAAAAGTACTAAAAGAACTTGTATATGTATAGCTTGATATTTTATTAGTTATTGTTTAAAAAAAGGTAAAAATTTCAGAGCAGCAACGCGCGAATCTCGTCATCATGAAGGAGATCGAACGGCAGAGCAACAAGCGACGAGTCATGGTTTGTTCCTTCGATGACACTACTGTCTTATTTTTCTGTGTATCTTTCTCTCTCTTCTCTTTATCTCTCTCCCTTTTCTCTCTCTCTCTCCTTTCTCTCTCTCTCTCTCTCATCTCTTCAGCTGGAGAATCTGCTCTCTCTGGACGAGTGGCTGCAGCGGCCTCGCTCCTGCTGCTTGCAGCGTGCGCTCGATGGCGCCGTTGCTCTTTCGGTATGTGTCATTTACTTTAATTATTATTTGTTATTCTGCGCAATTTAATGTATGTATTGTTCTTACTAAATAAGTAACATGGCAAAGAAAACAAAAATGAAGATAGTTTCTCGTCCAGGACGAGGTGGGCACCTCAGCCGACGAGCTCTCCGCTGCCTTCCGCGAAGTCTCCGCGTGTCCGCAGCTCAAGCAACTGCGCGCCATGCAGCGCAAGTACTCCGAGACACTCGCGCACCTCGAGCGGAGGGTACGTAAGCTTTTGTTTTCTCCTTTTCAAATATCGTACATAGTTTTACCTTCGGAGGTTTTTTAAGCTGTAATTTACTATATTTTTTGGCCCCCATGAAATTTCCGTAGGTTCCGGCTTTCACTACCAACTACGGTGGTTTTGGGCAATCCAAGCTACTTTTGTCTCATTCAAGCCCTAATTCCCGCTGCTGAAAGCTTTTTTTTTTAAATCTCTTGTCCCCCTACAAAAGGCAGGCTTTGTATCAGAAATTATGTCGGTTTCGCAACAGTGCCACTGTCATTCTTCATTAAGCCCAATGTTGCTGGCTGTAGTCTTTTGAAAAGAGGCTTGATTTCCTCTTCTTTTTTTGCTTTGTTTGGGATAGGGAGATGGAGAAGAGAGAAGGGAAGAGAGATTGAGAGAAAGACAGAAAGAGATCACGTTCAAAATGATAAGGCTTCTTCTGACGTGACTCTTGTATCTTAATAGACTCTCTTTCTTCTGCAGATTGCCGAGGCGCAGCAGCCCATCTTCGAGTTTGCCGGCTGGCGCGAGGAGGAGGAAAATGACGAGCTTGGCGGACGGGCCTTCGTAAATGAAGAGGCAAGTTTCGTTCACACAATTGCGACATATTCATTTGTTACCAAAATAGTAAACAAATGAAACAACAGAAATTCAGGAAAAGTTTACAATGGCACGAACCAGAAGTACATCAATGTCATGTCTATAATTGTCCAATAAACAATCTTCCAGGGCCTCGTGCGCGTCGACTGCCCGCCCGCGTGGTGTTTCGAGGAGCGGCAACGCGCCAGTGACGTCATGGAGGCACGCGATCAGATCTACACCGTAAGTGTTAAGATCTCGTATGAATAATGATTGAGGACATATATGTTCTCCACAGATTGTTCAAGAGTGTTGATTTCAATGATTCTTTGTAATACACAAGCCCCCTAAAAGTCCTTTAAATACTGCCTGATACATCTGTATATGTACGTACATACATACATATTAAAGACGCCAGATACGCGTCATACACAAAGTTGAGCTTTTCTCACGCCAATCGATAATGCACAAACCCGTCTGAGACAGACAACAACTTTCATAGCCAAGTGCGAGTGATAAGACTGTTTACTCGTACACAAAAGATAGTATCAGCTGCGCGTGACTCGATAACCTTGTCATGAGAGAAAGGCTCATTATTTGTGCATGATTAGTCACATATTTACTCACCTATTTCTATTAGTTTTCTTTTTAAATATTGAAGAAAACATTAATTGAAATTTTAATATTAATAAATCTTTTCTTAATGTAGGAAGAAGCTCGCTTCGTCGACTGGATGCAGCACACCCTCGGCAGTCTGCAAGACGCGCACGCCAAGGCACTCCGGCTTCTCGGCGTCGTCGAGCAACGACTCTCACGCGCTGTAAGACTTTTTATTGATTGTTTAAATGACATCGATTGTTTACATTTTCCTACCAATTTTTTGATTGTTATTACTACAGAAAAAAAGATCATAGTTTAACAAGAAACAAAAATCATTTTCTTCTCAGACTTGCGCAGCGAACTCCCGCAACGATCTCGATCGAAGGGTCTCAACTTCAATAAGAGAAATTGCCGATGGAATGAAGAAGGTATGGTTGTTTTGCTCGGAAATATTCATTGGGTACAATACATAAATACAGAGACCATAGAGTTGAAAAATACACCAAATAAAGATGATAAAAAAATTTGTTTTGTTTTCAGCTGCTCGAGCACTTTGAGTACACGGGCTCAGGGGCGGCGCCTCTCGCGCCGACCGTGACGCTTCTCGCTGCGACGCGTCGCGGTCGCACGCCGATGCTGCTCGCGCCACCCGGCATCGAGCTGCTCATGGCGGCGACGAGGGACTGAAAAGAGACCGAAGTGAGACCCCCAGAGAATACCCTTCCCGGGCCAACAATGACACCCAAAAAAACAAACGTTGCTAGTGCACGCTAACACTATATAGACAGAACGACGCATAAGCGGGCCCTCGAAAGCCCCCTCCTTATCTACGGCCTCTTCCATGTTCAGCAATGTGCAAGTTGTCTTCAAATCTTTGTTCAAGAGTCGCCTACGAATTGTGATGGCGTCAGATTAATTTTTTTGTTAATTTTTGTTGCTGTATAACTTGAATAGAATGCATGTCATAACATCGCAAACGCTTGCCAGAAAATGCCTATGATTAACTTCGAACGTTGTATTTGGAATGGCCACATTCCGGCTCTAGTCAGAAACACACACACTCAGTATTTGTTTCTAGCAATGCTACGGATATCAGCTTCTTCACAGTTGTACGGGTTGAAAGATTAAGTATGCGTGTGCTTGTTTTGTTCATTGGTCTTTAATTATAAATGCATTACATTTTGAGAGGTGTACATGCACGCTGAACACTAAAGCCCAGCCAAAGTACACAACGACCAAAAAAAGGAAGGAGAAAACATACTATCGTCTAGTTCCCGCGTTCATTGTCAGAAGAATAACAAACGACGTTGATTTTTTTGCGGTGGAATGAAGCGCGTTCAGAAACATCATCCGGAAAATAATTTTCTTTGTACCTTGATGCATTTGTATGATGTTAACAAGTTGTGCGACTTTATTTACCATGTGTTATTGTGAATTGTGTCTGTGAGAGAAAGGAAGGGATGCAATTCTCACGATCAGAGTGATTTGTACATCTGTGTGTACAATGTCGAGACAGACTTTTGACGGTAGTGTCTTACAGAAGAAATGGTGCCTGTTAATGGAAAGCTTATTCACTTAATTATCAGAATTATTCCAGGTGCCGAAAACAGCGCCAAACCATGCTTTCCAGTTTGTGAAATAAAGGCAAAATCGTCGAATTAAAAGCTAACCATTCAGATTGATCCCTGATAAATACGTAGTGTTCTCAAGAAAGTCCAAACGATGGTAAACCCGTTCTTCCGGTATACCTTATAAGACAAATAAATTAAATGCCTTTCTCAACATGCCTTTGTTGCTGTGCGCATTTTCCTTTCTTTGCTCTATCTCCCAGACAATTTACAAGAATGCATGAAAACATGTTTTCAATTTCCTTCCATAATGCCATATGCCGGAAGGTACAAAGAAATATTTGCCGGATCCTTTCATGTACACATCAGATGTTGAAAAGTTGGTAAATCATTGCTGTTTTATTGTTGTTTATTGATATTTATGGAACATTGAGCATGTCGAATGAGTCGTCCTTCGTGTACAAAAGCGCCTATGACACGACGCCGTGGGGTGCGAGTCTTAGCTTTCGAAAATAATTTTTCGAGCCCGCGAAAGTGGGGGGGGGGGCGTCTTAGCTTTCGATTTTGTAGATTTTCGAAAACTTTTTGGCCACCTAAAATTAGTTACGAACAAGAGATGCATCACTCATAAAGACAAATTTCTCCGCTTAATAGCGGAGATATAAAAAAAATGTTAAATAAAAAATTCTATTTCGTCCAATATTTTGAGGCGTCATTTTCAGAACAACAGCAAACGACTTGTATGCGGTTGAATGAAGTTCACCATTCAGACACTGCACCCGAAAGATATTTCTTTGTTCATTGAGGCACTTGGCGTAATGGAAACAAGCTTCGACCTTATTTTTCATGCATTCTTGTGAATTGTCTGGGATGGAGAAACAAATAAAGTAATTCACAGAGCTAGTATGTACATTGATATGCATGTACATTATTGAGAACGACTTTGGACTGCTGTGTCATTCAGAAGAATGAGATTACAATGGGGAAAATATGTTCTCAACTTCTTTCCGTAATGAGAAATGCCTCATGTTACTAGAATATATTTTCTTGAGGAGGAGATTTTCTTCAGACAATGAGTATGCTGAAGGAGAAGATAGTGAATTTTTTATTATTTTGCATTTCCCCTTGGATATTAGATGTTGAAAATTGATTAACTATTTCTAATTTTACAAATTTAAATCGAAATTTGAGCATAGCACGTTGAACGAGTCGTCGTCCTTCATGTACAAGAGCGCCTATGACACGACGCCGTGGTGTCCGCTCGTCTCTGCCATCCACCTCTCGCTGCCCGTCCTCGCGCTCCCGAGCGAGCTGCTCTTCTGCCTCGTGCTCGCGCGCCTCACCGCCATTCATCCGCACTGCAAGTCAGTGTGTACTTCTCAAGCAGGTAGGCCTTTCTAATCAAGCACAGACTATTGGTCTTCTCCAATTGCTCAAGTACGCTTTTATTAATTGCTGTTCAAAGCTGGTGACGTCGGTTCAAATTTTTTCTCCATATTGGGAACTTTTGAATGCCGCACCACAGTTTCGAAGTGCTGTATAAAGTGGTCTCGCAATAATATCTTCGCTCTGTTTAGTCAAATTACATATTCAGGGCTCTCCTCTTCTTATGGATCGCGACGCATCTCTCCCTTCTCGTCGCCCAGTTCTGGGGACAAGTCGCGCGCCTCTCGGCTGGCCAATGCGTCCCGGACAGCATATACGACTCGTGTTAGTCTACCTTACATTAAAAAAAATGTTTTCTTATTAAGTGAAGAATCCAGCTTCAGTAAGGAGGGTGATTACCGAAAATATTTGCGAGATTTCGAATTGCCCTCATTAGTTTGCTATGGTCGTCCTCTAAAAAAGATCTCCTTATAAACAATAAGATGTTGCTGATTTTTCACTTTGTTTTTGCAAAAAAAGAAAAAAGTTAAATTAGGTGAAATTATTCTTTTTTCTTCTTTAAGACGAGCAATTAATTTCGATCGGTCTACATGCCGCTGGCTACGCTGCCTCTTCATTCACAGAGCTCGCAATTCTCGGCGAACGTTTCGTCGCGAGTCGCCTCCTCGAACGGTACCGAGTAACGTCGACTTCTGTCGTCGTTCTCTCCCTTATTATCACTTCCTTGGTGAGTACCACTCTATAACTGGGACCCGAAGCTCTAAAAACTCTTCTTAGCTCTTTTAAGCTCTTAAGCTTCCTAAAATAGCGGTACTCCCGCAAATAGCGTAACTTAGTTAACTAGTTCTCTCCCTTGTTATCACTTTCTTGGTGAGTATTACCTCTATGTGCATGTGTGAAACGATTCAGAATATTCATAATTAGTCAATTGCTCAATTAATAAAAAACCAATAGATAACTCATATGTCCCTTGAAAGAAATAATGCCAAACAATTTATCTTCTACAGATTATCGCAGCAGGCCTCATCGCATTTTTGCATATTTTCGGTAAGTTAACGCATTTAGCTCGTTTAATCATGTGATGATGATTAATTGTATACAACTCAAACTTCAGCCCAATTCTTTGTGGTGTTCATTGTCTTCATGAACGCCGTTGATCTCTTCAACATTTTCGTGAGTGGGCAGTCGACTTTTTTTTTGCTTTTTTTTCGTCTTCTTCCTCCAAATTAGTTAGTAGACACGGGCGTTGTGACATGGGATGTCACAATTTCATGGTACAATATCGTACTGATTTCTTTACATCAAAATTGTGTTCCACCCATGTCGCAATTTATGTTCCATCAAATTGTAAACTCCAATGTCACAGAATTCGAACACGGCATGTCACAATTTTTAAACGCTGTACCGCATCGCAGCACGGAATTTAGCGGCAGCACAAAAATTGTTACATCCTCCCAACGTTGTTTGCGCGGCCAACTTTTTATCTCCTGCCGTCCCTTCATTCATTCCTTCCTCAGCATTTTGTCCACTTGAATAGTGGTTAAGAAGGCCCCCACCCACTGTTCTTCTGCTGTCCAGGCCCTAGCGGATAATTAGAATTGCAGCAAGTCCAAAGAGTCCTTCGACAATAGCCGTAAAACTATTAGGGAGAGTGTGATAACCTATCTTGGACGCAATTTCGCATGTATGGACTAGTTCATTTTAAAAAAAATCAAAAAAAGTTTTTAAAAAAAACCACCAACTTCCATGTCATAATTGTGGTGACAATTTTCGTCTGGAACAAAAATTGTATGTCATAATTTTGTCTGTGCGTACGGTAAATTAGCCCAAAAATATTTCTTCACACAGCCGTGTGAGTCTCGTGTTTCAGCTCAACATCAAGTTTTCACGTCATTCACGGGTCGTCTACAGCACGCTGCTCGGTCGCGCCAGCTTGAATGCCAGATACCAGGCATGTCGCATTTTCCTTCAACGTTGTCTAAACAGGGCGAACTAATGGTAAGTTGATAAATAAAACAGTAACAAAGTTGTTTTAAGGCTTGACACTAATCGATCAAATCAATCGATAATCAGCAAAGCTTTTGCTTCTTGAGTTGTCCGAAGTGCGACAGCTGAACGAGTGTTTGCTGCACGTTAGTCTCGTGAGCGCGTGCATCAAGCTTGTTGCCATCATCGCATGCTACGCGTTCGCGCTCGACATTCTCCACATTCGCGTCCCTTTCAATATGCCCTTCTTTCTCCAGAACTTGCACCTTTATACGGTCGGTTTATATCACACAGAGATTTTCTCATCTAATATATGTATGTATGTATATATGAACAAAATGGTCCCGATGCTCGAAAGCTTGGAGTGCCACAAGGTAAGCGCCATTTCATTTCCTGAACAATTATACCTACCACGTTTCCTTATCTGATCACACAGCGATAAAATCATTTCAGTGCCACACAATCAACTGCGTCGTCTGTGTCTGGGTCTTCATGCTGCGACATCGGTCAGAAACTTGTTAATTAATTTGCGCTCCCCAACCGAATTCGATCCTGCGTAGTTCGCTTTGCACGGGAACATGTTAACCATTCGGCCATCGTGCTACCCTCTTAATTGAAGGCGAATGCGCGATGACGTCGACAGCTGAACGAGTGTTTGCTGCACGTTAGTCTCGTGAGCGCGTGCATCAAGCTTGTTGCCATCATCGCATGCTACGCGTTCGCGCTCGACATTCTCCACATTCGCGTCCCTTTCAATATGCCCTTCTTTCTCCAGAACTTGCACCTTTATACGGTCGGTTTATATCACACAGAGATTTTCTCATCTAATATATGTATGTATGTATATATGAACAAAATGGTCCCGATGCTCGAAAGCTTGGAGTGCCACAAGGTAAGCGCCATTTCATTTCCTGAACAATTATACCTACCACGTTTCCTTATCTGATCACACAGCGATAAAATCATTTCAGTGCCACACAATCAACTGCGTCGTCTGTGTCTGGGTCTTCATGCTGCGACATCGGTCAGAAACTTGTTAATTAATTTGCGCTCCCCAACCGAATTCGATCCTGCGTAGTTCGCTTTGCACGGGAACATGTTAACCATTCGGCCATCGTGCTACCCTCTTAATTGAAGGCGAATGCGCGATGACGTCGAGAGTGTCGCGCGCGCCGTCGGCCTTGGCTTCTGCCTTCGCCGGCAACAAGAGTCGCCGTCGTCGCAGTTCGTCGTCAAGCTCGATCCGATCGCTGAGGCCAACACCTACTTTACTCTGCTCAAAGAGACCTGGTGACTATCATTCGTTCGATGTTAGCGAAGCAGTTTATTTGATGATGGTTGAATCAGTACACATGAAGAATTTATTTGGCTGCCAACCGAGACATTGCCACTAACAGTCATTAATTACCTGTTGGGTTGTTTAATACACATCTAGAGGAAGAACCCGAATCAGCGACGATCAAGATGGGAGCGAGAAGCGTATACGAGGGAGGCTTGATGTGATTAGTGAAGTTGTTCAAACAACACGGACCCCTACATAGCATCACTTTAAGTTCGTCTGGGCTGGGGATGAAAGCTGACCGCGGTGTTCAAACCTTCCTCTAATAGTTAGCATGGCATTTCTACTGCTCTGATAACTATTTGAATAAATAGAATGATTATAAGCGAATGTATTAAAATCATTATTACAATAGGCATAGCAGTAAATGATCGATTTTATCTTGCTAAACCTTCTGTATCTCAGGCCGAGTGAATGAATCTTGAACTGAGGGCAGCTAGCATGTAACAACATGATTGTAAGTACAAGACCTAAAAGTATTGCAGGGATTTTCTAAAATGCAACTAAAATAAAATAACCGGAAGAACTACCACAAGCTCAAAGAAATATACAATTTTGTTAAGGTCGCCTAAATATGCAAAACGGGTGATTTTTTCGATCAATAGTTGGTCGATTAAACTAATATTGTACTATTTTAAGTATAATAGTACAGAGAAGCAACATCGAAAATTTCATAAACTTTACTTCACTTTGAAGAAAGAGAATTATGCATGAAAAACCAAATATACACTTTTATTGCACGCTATTGTATGTATATTGCAACCCCAACCGTGCCCCTCTCCATCGAACACGCTCTGAAACCCGCGACGTTGTCATGTTTGTAGTAATTGTTGTTAGCAAGGAAGCTAAACTTGTCTCTTACGATTGGAGTTGTTGGGAGCCTTGCTACGTGTGGCACTATGTTGAAATGATATTCATTTGTCGAATGAGAAAAATATTGCCACTGTTTCTAACAAGAAAATAATTCAAAGAAGAAGAAAATGTGGTTTAAAGGAGACCATAAGGGAAAAACTCCTTCCACGAAGTCCCTGACGGATTTGGACGGAACGATAAAAAGAACGGAGTAAAGAATCAACAGAAATGGTGTTTCTGCCCCTCGCCTCTCTCCCCAGAAACTTGTGGTGTGCACCGCTGCCAGGTGAGCCTACGTGTTAAGAAAAACCCGGCCAATGTTGGTTGCGCGCACCATATGTATGCAATTCATGAGCATGGCTCGGTTGGCCCCAGCGGCCACCGTGTTATGCTGCCAAATATTTTAAAAATGGCGGGAAAATAAAGGATTCGGGAATTCAAAGTTGAAAACAGTGCTAATTTCCTCACAATCAGGGCATGGAGGTTTTTGTGACTTTGGGACACTTGCAATCGAAGTTTCTAGCACAACCTGACCAAATTAAGCGAAAAAAACAAGACACTATTTATTCGCCTCGGACCTCCTTTAAGTAGCATTTCCTACGAGAAGACTTTCAAATAATTTGCTTCGCTGACAGCCAACGAATGAGTCACCAGGTCTCTTTAAGCAAAGTAAAGTAAGTGTTGGCCTCGGCGACCGGATCGAGCTTGACGATGAGTCGCGACGACAGCGCCACTTGTTGTGTGCTAAGGCAGAAGCCAAGGCCGACGGCGCGCGCGACACTCTCGACGTCGTCGCGCATTCGCCTGCAAGCAAGGATTAGTATAGCTATATGGTTATCAGGTCCCCGAGCAAATCGAAGGACGCAGGTTCGACTTCGGGTGGCGCGCACAAAATACGTTACCGATGGCGCAGCATGAAGACCCAGACGCAGACGTCGCAGTTGATTGTGTGGCACTGAAATATCACCTTGTCGATGTGACCAGACAAAGAAATGTAGTAAGACTGGAGATGGGCCCGATCTATCATGAAGTGGTATCCATGTGGACCAAAGCGGAATTGAGGAAGGCCGTCTACCTGAAGTCGGGACGACTTTACCAATATCCTTGGTGCCAACTTGCTACATCATGCATCAAATCACCAAGAATGGCGACGACACATGGCTATCCACGGAATCCACTAACCCGTTGAATAAAGTTGACTTGGATACGAGAGAAACCGACCGTATGAAAGTGTACGTTCTGGATAAAGAAGGGCAGGTGGAAGGGGGCGCGAATGTGGAAAATGTCGAGAATGAGCGAGTAACCCGCGATTAATGCGAGCAGCTTGATGAACGGGCTTACGACACTGACGAGAAGCAAGCACTCGTTCAGTTGTCGCACTTCGGACAATTCAAGAAGATGATTATCGAATGATTTTTTATTTATTTAATAATCATTGATAGTAAAGGTGGTCTTACAGTTTTATTTAGCTCATTAATACACTACTCGATAAGCGGTAAAAGTTTTCAAGATGCTGTCCCATTTCCAAAGTGTGCACTGTGAAATGTTCGCTTGCCTGGTATCTGGCATTCAAGCTGGCGCGACCGAGCAGCTTCCCGTAGACGAGGCGAGAATGGCGGGAAAAATTGATGTTCACTTGAAACAGGAGTCACTCACGGTTTTCTAAAGAAAACATGTAGGCTTATTGACAGCATGCTAAAGACATTTGACGAAAAAGAATAAGAAGATAAAAGAACAAAAGAAAACTGTCAACTCACAAAAATGTTGAAGAGATCAAAGGCGCACATGAAGGCAATGGCTGCCACTGAGAGTTTGGCTGAACTTTGAGTTGTATACAACTAATTACATGATAAAACAATCTAAATCCCCTTTCACTAACCGACAATGGCGAAATATCCGAAGAGGCCTCATGCGATTATCTGAAGAAGATTAATTGCTTTGTTTTACCTATTCAAGGGACACGTGAGTTCATAGTATTGATTGATCTATTGATTGGGTGATTGACTAGTCTATAGTTTGATTTCTTCAATCCTTACAACACACATATAAACACAATTACTCGCCAAGAAAGTGACAGCGAGTGAGAGGAGGCCGACAGAAGTCGGAGTTACGAGGTGTCGTTCGAGAAGGCGGCTCGCGACGAAGCGTTCACCAAGAACGGCGAGTTCCGTGAACGAAGACGTAGCGTAGCCTGCGATATGCAGAGCGTAGGATAGGGTTTGCTGGTCTAAAAACATTTCACTTAATTTATCGGTCGCACAAGAGTGCCATTTGATAGGTAACATAATAATCTTTCGAGGATTGTCCTCCTTTGAGGAATGCATTTCGTTACTTTTTATACATAAATTTCTACTTTATTGATTAAAAAAAAATTAAGCCTTACACGAGTCGTACAAGCTGTCCGGGACGCATTGGCCAGCCGACAGGCGAGCAGCCTGGCCCCAGAACTGGCCGACGAGCAAGCAGAGATGCGTCGCGCTCCACACGAAGAGGAAAGCCCTGAACATACATCGAAGCTTGAAAACTCAAGATCGTCGCAATCTTTTTTCTTCACCATGTCGCAACATTTTAGTTACTTTTGTCAATTAGAAAAAGCCACCAGCTTGAGCCTATGCATTCACACTGACTTGCAGTGCGGATGAATGGCGGTGAGGCGCGCGAGCACGAGGCAGAAGAGCGGGAGCGCGAGGACGGGCAGCGAGAGGTGGATGGCAGAGACGATCGGACACCACGGCGTCGTGTCATAGGCGCTGTTGTACACGAAGGACAACTCAGACGACATCTATGCTCATGTTACGGCAGAATAAAAAAAATTATTTCCTCCTATCGAATGGTTTCCTGCGCTCATTGTCTGATGAAAATTGAAAATTGTAGTTAAATGTTCCCTAACTTTCATACACCTCATCCGAAGAATATATTTTTGTAGCGAAGGCATTGGTCATGAGACCAATGCCTTCGAAGGCATGTCATGTGAATTCCTGTGTATTGTTTGATAGAAAAATATGTGAAATTCCCACTTCCTCCTATCGTATATACTGCGCAAATTGTCAGCAAGGAAAAAACTTCTTATAAGTTTGCGTGAAGTTCACCTTTCAGACACTTCACCCGGAAAATATTTCTTTGTAGCTTGGAGCATTTGGTGTTATAAATAAGTTTCACCATTATTTTTATGCATTCTTGTAAATTGTCTGGGAGAGAGAAAACAAAGAAAGTTATTCACAGAATAACATGTACAACATCCATACATACATTCATCTGGGAAATATTTCGCTGTACTTTGAGGCGCTATGGAAACAAGTGTCGACCTTATTTTTCATGCATTCTCGTGAATTGTCTGGGAGCGAGAAAAACAAAGAAAGCAATTCGAAGAACTTGATATTTAGATATGAAAGTGCAATGTCGAGAAATGCTTTAGATGGCTCTGTTTCGCAGAAGAAAGAAAATACCCTTGGCTGGTTCACGTTTTTTTTATCCAGAACACAACTATCGTAAAATACAAGAGTTATTCACTTACCATTTTATATCGTTAATTATTCCATATGCCAAAAACAGTTCAAAAGCTTTCCAGTTTAATTGAATAAAGGCAAAGTTTTGCATTGTTTTCTGGACATGTGATAATTCTGTTAGATACGATGTGTACAATTCTTATAATATATAGAAGTTGGACCAAACAAACCGAAATAAATCCTTTTGTTCTATAAGACACATCCGTCACAAGTCTTTCCTAACAATGTACATGGAGGTTTGCGCATTTTCCTTTCTCTACTCTCTCTCCCAGACAATTCACAAGAATGCATTAAAAAATGGCCTCAAGTTTTTCCACAATGACTAACCCATACGGCTACTAAGCAAGATATATTTTCTTGAAGAGGTGTGTGAAAAGTGAGCTTCATTCAAATGTAAGAAAATGTCGTTTGTTTTTGCTTCTCACAATGAGCGTGGGAAACTATGCGTTAGGAGAAAATATCTATGCTGTTTTATTACTTTGCATATGTTTTCATGCTGAAAGCTTAATACATTATTTGAAAGTTAATATATTTTGTTGTCGTAGACTATGTTGATCGAAACTTGAGCATGTCGAACGAGTCTTCTTCGACCTTTGTGTATGTTCACGGACATCTAAGTGTGCGCATTTTCCTTCCTGCTCCGAGACAATTATAAAAAATATTTTTTCAACTTCTTTCCGCATTCACAAATGCCTCAAGGTGCAAAGATATATTTTCTTGATGATGTTTGTGAAAATTAAGCTTCATTCAACCTCATAAACTTTTTTTTTAATTCTGACACCTATGAATAGGAGAAATTAGTATTTGTGTGTATATATTCATTTTGCTTTTTTTCATATGCAAATTAGAAGTTGAAAATTTGATTGGTTATTTCTTTTTAGTTGTTGCTTATATTAATGTAAATCGAAACTTGAGCATGCCGAATGAGTCATCGTCCTTCGTGTACAAGAGCGCCTATGACACGACGCCGTGGTGTCCGCTCGTCTCTGCCATCCACCTCTCGCTGCCCGTCCTCGCGCTCCCGAGCGAGCTGCTCTTCTGCCTCGTGCTCGCGCGCCTCACCGCCATTCATCCGCACTGCAAGTCAGTGTGTGTGTGTGTGTGTGTGTGTGTGTGTGTGTGTGTGTGTATGTGTGTATGTGCTGGTCAATCTGGTTGCTTTTTTTTAAATTGATCATTGCCGACAAGTCAACGCACCTTTGACCAAGGTTCAAAGTTCTATGTATATTCAGGGCTCTACTCTTCGTATGGATCGCGACTCATCTCTGCCTCCTCTTCAGCCAGTTCTGGGGCCAGTCTGCGCGCCTCTCGGCTGGCCAATGCATCCCGGACGGCATGTACGACTCATGTAAGTCAATTGTTTTTAAATATAAACTACAAAAACGAAATGTATTCATATAAAGTAACGAATCGAATTGCTTAAAAGTCATATGAGATATATCAAATTGCCACGCACTTCTCATTCGAATTCGGTTGAATGCTACTTTCTCACAACAATCTTGTGCGACCAATAAATTATGTTTCTTTTAGACGAGCAAACACTGTCGATCGCAATTCATGTCGGAGGCTACGCATCCTCTTCGTTCACCGAGCTTGCCGTTCTTGGCGAACGTTTCGTCGCGAGTCGCCTCCTCGAACGGTACCGAGTAACGTCGACTTCTGTCGCCGTTCTCTCTCTCGTTATCGCCTTCTTGGTTAGTACTTGTGTGCGTGAAAAGATACAATAAATCATAATGTAAAAAAAAAAAACTACTTAATAAATAAATCAATAAAGCTACTTCCCTTAAAGAAGTAATGCAAATCTTTTACAGGTTATCGCAGGAGGTCTGAATGGATATTTGGCTATAGTCGGTAAGTAAACGAATTTATACAGTTTTATCATGTGACTAGTAGTATACACCTCAATGTTTTAATTTAATTTAGTTGCATTTAAAGTAAATTAGTTATATGTTTCATCTAAATGCACTATTCTTTCTCGCACTCTTTTTTATTCCTTTTATCTCTCACGGTGCTTATTTGTTTATTCCTCTTTATTGATCTCCGGCCGCGTCATATCTCTACCAGTGTTGTCACATCTTAACGGATGTAAATAAATAAATAAATAAAATGTTCAGCCCAACACACAGTGGCGTCCATTGTCGTCATGAACTCCGTTGATCTCTTCAACATTTTTGTGAGTTGGCAGTCGTGTTTGGATATATAATTCTTAAAAAAAACACTTATTTAATACCCTATAACGTACCTACAAACACTTCTTTTCACCATCGTGTGACTCGTGTTTCAGCTCAACATCAAGTTTTCCCGCCACTCTCGCCTCGTCTACAGGACGCTACTCGGTCGTGCAAGTTTGAATGCCAGATACCAGGCACGTCACACAAGTTCAAAGTGGCCAACATTTTCCACTTTCTGTGCATCAGTAGTTTTTTTCTCATCTTTTTAAAACTTAGATAATCGAATAAAAAATCTATAAAATTAATCAATAATAAATAAATGGCTTCTTGAGTTGTCCGAAGTGCGGCAGCTGAACGAGTGTTTACTTCTCGTCAGCCTCATAAGCGTGGCCATCAAGCTGGTCGCCATGCTGGCGTGCTATTCTCTCGCTCTCGACATTCTCCACATTCGCGTCCCATTCAACCTGCCCTTCTTTCTCCAAAACGCCCACTTTAATACGGTCGGTTACTGTCGTAATCAATGGCTATTTACTAATCTAATTATATGAATTAAAAACGCGTCCGATGCTCGAAACTCAAGAAGCAGTCGCATTTCATGATACGGCGTTTCTTATTCTGATCACACATCGACAAAAGGAAATTTAGTGCCACACAATCAACTGCGTCGTCTGCGTCTGGGTCTTCATGCTGCGTCATCGGTTAGATGACATGCTTGTCATTTTGCGTCCTGCGCTTTGCGGGCGGACATGCTAACCATTTAGCTATACTACTTTCGCGCTTATTGCAGACGAATGCGCGATGACGTCGAGAGTGTCGCGCGCGCCATCGGCCTTGGCTTCTGCCTTGGCCGACAACAAGAGTCGCCGTCGTCGAAATTCGTCGTCAAGCTCGATCCGATCGCCGAGGCCAACACTCACTTTTCTCAGCTCAAAGAGACCTGGTGACTATAATTCGTTCGATGTTCGCAGAACAAAAATTTTTTGATAAAGTCTACTCCTATGAAATAAGTAATTAAGGCTACTGAAACCACTTTCTTTTTTCTTTAAACGAATTATTCTATTACTAGCATCATTTGCACTACTTTTTTTTAATCTCATTCGACAAATATATATCCTTTCAGCACACTTAGCCCAGTTTGTAGAATACAACCGAATATATTTTGTCGTTGCATTGCTTTCGTTGATATTTTGTAGATAAGCGTGTGTTATTATATCCCATTGCTGAAGCCGCATATCATCAGTACGCAAAAATGACTTGTTTGGCTGTCAGCCTAAATACTGCCACTGACCGTTATTTGCCGATAAATGTGCTACCGTTAAGTAATTGTTGCGTTGTTCATATGCAGCTTGAGGAAGACGGTATACGAGGTGAGTACAGCTTCTTGTCTCCAGTAGTTGGAGGAACATCTGATGTTTTACCAATCTACGGACACATTATGTGGATTCTTACTATTCTACGGACTTAGTTCGACGCTTCCACGCTTTATTTAAAACGCGGATTATACCGTACCTAAAGAATAGTTCAAGTTCACGGCCAATACATGTATGGCAAATTTAACCGATGTTGCTGCTTGGTAAGCTGTGGGGGGTTGACGGATTAGTCCTGTCCAAACAAGAGCTACTTTTTTTGTTTCTTTTTTTCGAAGTTGTTTCTTCGGACAAATGCATTTCCTTTATGAGGGTTCAGCGATTGGTCCTTATTATAAATAATATAATACATTTGAGTAGAATGTACAACAAGTTCACTGATCACTAACGCCTTATTTTTGAACAAAGGAGATGACAACAGTGCTTTAATGGCTTTCTTAGAAAGTGTGGGAGTGTGTTGAAAGGATTCATTCGTCGAATGAAAAGCAAAAGAAGTGCAAATGTTGCTAATTAACGATGGATTATTAAGTTCAAATAAGAAGAATTGGCTTTAAATTGCTTCAATTATTTAATTCGTTACGAATAGATTTTCAAATAAATTGCCCTGATAAAGGAATCATCCTGCGAATACAGTAGCACAAGAATACCGGTTTGTAAAGTTGTCTGTCTCTCGGTCGAGAGCGCATGTGAAATAGGAGGGCAGCTCTTGCCTACCGTAGCTAATCATCTACCCTCAATTTTTCACGTCACTATTAACCTTCTATTTTTCACGTCACTATTACTCATCAGAATGTAATGAAAGAAAATGGCTCAAACTTTCTGGATATATGTTTTACGATAAGATGAACATATCCATATAGAAATAAAAATTAGGTTAGTTATGTCCCGGAAACCTCTTTTAACAGCCAACGAATGCTTCAGTCACCAGGTCTCTTTGAGCAGAGTAAAGTAAGTGTTGGCCTCGACGACCGGATCGAGCTTGGCCACGCATTGAGACGACGGCGACACTTGGTGTCGGCCAAAGCAGAAGCCAACACCGGCGGCACACGCGATATTCTCGACTTCGTCGCGCATTCGCCTGCGATTAAGTGTTATAGCCCAATGGTTATCAAGTCACCGGGTAAAGCAAAGGACGCAGGTTCGAGATCGGTTGGCGCGCGCATAATAAGCAAGTTCTCTGACCGATGGCGCAGCATGAAGACCCAGACGCAGACGACGCAGTTGACCGTGTGGCACTGAGATATATATCTTCGATGTGTGACCAGATAAAGAAACGTAGTATAACTTTAAACAGTAATGAAATGCAACTGTGTAGTCATAGTCCAAGATTTGTAACGTCAAAATCGCATTTTGTTCATACACCTATATCAGATTTCAGAATTATCTCTGATTGCGAGAAAAACCGACCGTAGCAAAGTGCACGTTCTGGAGAAAGAAGGGCATATTGAATGGGACGTGAATATGGAGAATGTCGAGCGCGAGCGAGTAGCCCGAAATGAGAGCCACCAGCTTGATGCCCCCGCTTACGAGGCTTACGAGCAGCATTTCCTCATTGAGCTGTCTTACTTCGGACAGCTCAAGAAGTCAAATATTGATTATCTATTGATTATATTGATCTATTTGTCAAGAGTTTTATAATAATTTTGCAACAATGGTCAGACAAATTCAGAGAGATTAAAGTTGGCTCCTTCAATCATTGACATGTGTGACATGCCTGGTATCTGGCATTCAAGCTGGCGCGACCGAGTAGCTTCCCGTAGACGCGGCGTGAATGGCGGGAAAACATCATGTTGAGCTGAAACACGAGTCACACAGTCGTGAAAATAAATGTTTGCAGACTTATAGGATACTGAGTAATTTTAAAGGAGAAGAGGACGAAAAAGAAGAAAAGTGCCAAACACGCAACTCACAAAAATGTTGAAGAGATCAACGCCGCTCATGAAGACAATGAACGCCACTGAGTGTTTGGCTAAACTTTGAGTTGCATTAAAACAAATCACATGATAAAAACAATCTATCGTATTTTCACTATTAATAATCTGGGGTACTACTTTTCAAAAACCTTCATAAAGCGTTGAATACTTGAATGGAATCATCACTTGTTTAGCCGTTTTACGTAGTTGTTAAATTAAATTGAAATCAATTCATTGCAAAAAGCATCCCATGCCTCCATGATCCATTCGATGCACGTCTCGAGCTGAGATATTATACCATTAGAAGGGGGCACTATTGGAGGTGGAGGGGAGGAGGGGAGGAGGGGGGGGGGTTCCAATAAAGGGAGGTGGTACTAATAAAGAACATACGGAAAATACGTTCGCTAACCGACGACAGCCAAGTAGCCGCTCAGGCCTCCAGCAATAATCTGAAGCAGATAAATGATTTCTTTTAAATCATTTCTGGATATGAGTTGTTTTATTGATCGGTTTAATGATTGGGCAATCTAACAATGCTACTGAATCTTCACCAGTAACGTGATAACGAGGGAGAGGACGCTGACAGAAGTCGATGTTGCTCGGTACCGTTCGAGGAGGTGACTCGCGACGAAGCGTTCGCCGAGAATGGCGAGCTCCGTGAACGAAGAGCCAGCGTAGCCTGCGACATGCACAGCGTACGAGCTTGTTTGCTCGTCTTGAAAGAAAATAATTTCATTACAATTAATTCGATTTTGGCCATATGAAGGAAGGTAAAAATCTTTATCTCCACGAAAATTAAGATAGAAGATAACATTTATATTTTCTAATTTTAAGTGATGGTTGCATGGAAATTTTTTGAAGTAAAATGTCATTTTATATGAATAGATCTTTTTAGATGAAGAAAGAGAAAATTGCGTTACCCGAGTCGTACAAGCTGTCCGGGACGCATTGGCCAGCCGAAAGGCGCGCGGCCTGTCCCCAGAACTGGCCAACGAGCAAGCAGAGATGCGTCGCGATCCACACGAACAGGAGAGCCCTGAACATAGAAGCTTGAAACTCAGATTTTTTTTGTGATTTTTATTGTTTTTTTTTGTATTTTTTTCCATTTACCATGTTGTTATGTCACAATTAGTAAAAGCCACACGATTGGCAACATTAACTCTAAACGTATTCAGCCAAAACACTGACTTGCAGTGCGGATGAATGGCGGTGAGGCGCGCGAGCACGAGGCAGAAGAGCAGCTCGCTCGGGAGCGCGAGGACGGGCAGCGAGAGGTGGATGGCAGAGACGAGCGGACACCACGGCGTCGTGTCATAGGCGCTCTTGTACACGGAGGACGACAACGAGGACGACTCATTCGACATGTTCAAGTTTCAAAAAAATACTACAACAATATTGTGAGAATAAAAAGACACGACCGTTTTATTGCAGTTGAATGAAGCATTAAGAAAATATACCTCTTTATTAAGAAAATATACCTCTTTCACACAAACACACACATCATCAAGATAATATATCTTAATTCCTTGATGCTGCATTTGTGGCATTATGGAAAGAAGTTGCGACCATATTTTTAAAATGCACTCTTGTTAATTTTTTGAGAGAGAGAGAGAAGAGCTATGAAAGGGAAATGCGCACGCCTTGATGTTAATGTATGTACATTGTGTTGAGATAGGCTTTTGATGGCTGTGTCTTTCAATCAGTGAAGAAAAGAATTTCCTCGTTAGTATTCCTTTCTCATGAACCCACATGAACCCAATGTCTCTATGATGCACGAAGTTTACACTTCTTACATCCACCTAAATTATCATATATACGAGCAAAACCTACATTGAGCAGGGCAAAACATCTCCTTCGACTACTGCGTTGAGAATATATTAATTAATCGGCTTAATCATGTTTAGCTTTTAATTTTCCCATTTTGGGCTTTATTCAATTAATTGGAAAGCATAGTTTTCTTGTGTTTTGGCCATGTGGGATAATTAATTATGTTAAATGAATAATCCTTGTCCTAGTTGGTATTCCTTTCTCATGAACCCAATGTCTCTATAATGCACGAAGTTTTCACTTCTTATATCCAACTGAATTATCATATACGAGCAAAACCTACATAGAGCAGGGCAAAACATCTCCTTCGACTACTTTCGTTATTGTGAAAATAGCACCAAACCAGTATGGAATAGCCTGTAAGACCTCCCGTCAAAATCTTGTTCTGCGAATTGCTGTCCTTGCTTTCTCTTCAAGACAATTCACAGGGATGAATGAAAAATATTTTCTAAACCTCTTTCTTTCCATAATGCGTCAAAGCTACTAAGATATATTTTCTTGTTGAGGAGGTTTGTGAAATGCGAGCTTCATTACACCGCAAGAAAAAACCGTGTATTTTTTTATCACAATGAGCGCGGTAAACTGTGCGATAGGAGTAGATTGTAACTTTGTTATATTAAAAAAAATATTCATGTACACCGTTCTAGTTGAAAGCTACTTTAATAGCTTCTTTTTTGTTGTAGTACGCATTCAAATCGAAACTTGAGAACGTCGAATGAGTCGTCCTGGCCCTCCTCCTTCGTGTACAAGAGCGCCTATGCCTCTCGCTGTCCCGCCCTCGCGCCCTTCGGCAAAATAAAGTAAAATAACTTCAGAGCCAGCCTTTGTGTTACTTCTGCTCAACTGCGAGCGAATGTCCTGGTTCAGGAATTTGCTTCTGAAGACGCCCCATTGCTGCCGCCATGACTCTGTAGTGGAAGACTGTGGACACAAGTTTCCATGCATTCGGCGTCAAAGGCCCCTGATTACTTCGGAGAAGCAGTACTCCTACAATCTAGAGACAAAAGTCGAAAGGGGCTGCTCTGCGCTCCTCTTCGCCAGTGTTGAATGAACATGCACCTTGTGTCGTCACTCGTGCACCGCAAAGTCGTAGTACTTCATGTCAGGTACGTAGTTCGCCGATATGCTAGTGGGGTTATTGAAATGCTTTGCCCTACCACGTCTTCTTTCATTGGCCGTGATATGGAATATAAAAAGAACCTGCATCGCGACCGCAATGCCTCAAAAATCATTTCATTTTATTTTAGCCTAGATATATATGACGGACATCCACCGTAAAGTGGTGAAAAAATGGAGCATGCCCGTAGATTAGTAAAACATCAAATGCTCCTCAAACTACTGAGGACAGAACAAAGTCGTACAACTTCATGGCAGGGAGCTCGCCGGTATGACTCTGTAGTGGAAGACTGTGGACACAAGTTTCCATGCATTCGGCGTCAAAGGCCCCTGATTACTTCGGAGAAGCAGTACTCCTACAATCTAGAGACAAAAGTCGAAAGGGGCTGCTCTGCGCTCCTCTTCGCCAGTGTTGAATGAACATGCACCTTGTGTCGTCACTCGTGCACCGCAAAGTCGTAGTACTTCATGTCAGGTACGTAGTTCGCCGATATGCTAGTGGGGTTATTGAAATGCTTTGCCCTACCACGTCTTCTTTCATTGGCCGTGATATGGAATATAAAAAGAACCTGCATCGCGACCGCAATGCCTCAAAAATCATTTCATTTTATTTTAGCCTAGATATATATGACGGACATCCACCGTAAAGTGGTGAAAAAATGGAGCATGCCCGTAGATTAGTAAAACATCAAATGCTCCTCAAACTACTGAGGACAGAACAAAGTCGTACAACTTCATGGCAGGGAGCTCGCCGGTATGCTTGTAGTTGGTGATGGAACTGAAACTGGTATTTCAATCAATCTCAAACATATTTTACCTAATGTAAGAAGTAATAACTAGTACCTTGAGATCCTCGGTGATGTTGGCGCCAATCATTTCTCCAAATGAGCGACTGCCAGATTCCGTAGGGACATCCTACTTACTTCCGAAAACCGACGACCTCTTTTATTTCAATTGCCTTCGTTGATATTTTATTGATAAGCGTGTGTTGCTAGATACCATTGTTGACGCCACAAAATGATTAGAACAAGTATGGGACTTGTTTGACTGCCAGCAAAAACACTGCCACTGAACGTTACACTGTCAATTGCTTGTTGTGTTGCTCTGAACGTCCTGTTCAATTATTTCGCGCCTTGAATTAGAAGGAGCAAACAAAGAATACGAGTCGGACGTGTCTCAGTGACATCGTGGTTGGAGTTAACGACCTGCAAGCTCCTTTAATATACAGCAAGAGGAAGATCGCGAATTGGCGATGCGCAACATGGATGAGAGAGGCTTATCCGAGGCAATCCTGTCACGTCGACGGAGATTCGCGAAGTGTCCAAACAAGCGCGCGATGAACATACTTTTTTCGTCGGTCAAATACACTACCGTTATAAAGGTTCAATGAATCTTTGATTAATTTCACATTTGAGAAGCATGTACAACAAGTTGCACTGATTACTAACTCCTTAACAAAGGGGGAACCTCGTTTCATGGCTTTCTTAACATGCGTTGAAGGAATATTTATTAATCGATTGAGATCAAAATGCAGTGCAAATGTTGCATATAATAGTAGCAATAAGCAATTCGTTAAAAAAAGACGAAAATACGGTTTAGTCACCATGTCTCTTTGAGCAGAGTAAAGTAAGTGTTGGCCTCGGCGATCGGATCGAGCTTGACGACGAATTGCGACGACGACGACTGTTGTTGCCGGCGAAGGCAGAAGCCAAGGCCGATAACGCGCGCGACACTCTCGACGTCGTCGCGCATTCGATTGTAATTAAGAGAGCCTCTCCGTATGCCTCCAGTAGAGCCTGCCCCAGATCCAGATGTTGGAGTTCGAGTGTGAAAACATATTCCGGCATGGCACTGGGCCCCAGTAACAAGATTAAATGGCAAAATTTTTTTTTCAAAAAATATTCTTGCGTGAACAGGTAAAAGTATGGATAATTTAAGAATTGACGTATCTCGCTTCAAACTCAATATTTTTAAATTTTCATTTTTTTATTAGCATTCCCATTGAATTCTAAACAAACGACCTTTAGACGTCATTCGAAAAATATTTCATTTTCATATCGAAAAATTATTTTAAATATTTCAATTTGACCGTTGAATACCTTATACTCAAAACGTTTTGGGTGCTATATCTCAAATTGTAGAGCGTTAAAAACTGTATAACATATCTTCTTTTCGTTTAGCCTGGATGTCCCCTAAGCTGTCAAAAATAGACTCAAATAGGGGCACCTCGGAGATGAACGATTCAAGGGATGCGGGAAGAACGGGTTAAATTCTTGTTGTAACATAAAATGAACCACTTCATTCGATTCAGCGCGTTTTTCTTTTCATAAAACCTATATTTCAAAATTCCATGACTATCGTTTTCCATGAAAAAAACGCATTTTGCGATTTTTCTACCATAGACAGAAAATGACCTAAAACTATTCGAATCGCTATATTTTCAACAATTTCAAAGACTACAGAATGTGAATTGTACTATTCTGTACGCGACAAAATTCTCTACAAAATATCTCCTTTACATCTGGATACAGTGTCCCCACGAATCACAGTATCGATTTTCCAATGGCCGTCGCGTCAAAACTGACTGCTTCTCATTTTGCAACTTTTCGTGCAATACGAATATTTCCTACTCATCCAATACATCATTCTGCTCCACACAGCACACTGAGTGTGGAAAAAATGTTTATTTTCCAGATTTCCCGTGTTTGGTTTCATGAATTTACAAAAATTTTGTCTAAATAGGTTATTTTACTGGTTAGTAATTCAACATTTTGTTTTTTTCGAAAGCTTTAATGCCGCAAGTAATAATTTTATTTCATCAACGTTTGATAACAAAAGAAATAGCAGGAAACGTGGAATCTCGACTTTTTCTTAGACCTGCATGAGTTCGAAAGAGTCCTGAAAACGATTAACTGGGACATTAATATGAATGATATGTACTAGCAGCAATAAGGATAAGCAATATGGAGTAATACGATTATTATTGTAACCCACACTCCGCTTCTGTGCCCTGCAGGTCTTATAGACGTAGTAGAAGACGAGGAGGATGATGACGAGAACGGCGACAATGACGAAAAGAGTCACAGACATTCCGTGATGCTCGACTGAAGGAAGAAAACAATCAGTGCCGTAACCAATGTCGTATAACTATTTTAAGAAAAAAAAACTGTTCTGCTGACCTGGAGTGCACATCACACCAGAAAAGCCATCAGCGCAAACGCAGGTGAACTCAAACTCCGAGACCCTCTTGCACGTCGTGTTAGGGGGGCAATCGCACATTTTGAAAACTCTAAACTTGCACGAAAACCTTGATAACTATAACCGTTGAAAGACAGCTTTTATTACAATGCGATCCATTATATAAAGCCAAACATCACGGATGGATAATTCTCTAACAGTAATCTTTATGTTCGGGCTGTCAGACGCTATGTCATATACGTACATATATGATCTTGTGAAGTGGTGCTGAATATACTTTAAAATGCACATATAATAACTCATTAAACCATTTTATCTTTCTTTCTTAAAACTTGTTCTAACCACACTCTCCAATACACTTTAAAAAAAGTAATATAGTATGGAAATAGAAATTCAGTACCAACAGTCACTTATCGTTAGTCATACAATTTTAAGCTGACAAATGGCGAACTAAAAACATGTTTGATTATCGCAGATCAGAAGCTTTGTTAGAATAATTCATCTTCAAAATGTGTTCTATGGGTTGTTACCGATGGGTTCTCCACGTCTTCGGCGAATTCGGTTTGGCTGTGCGCTATTACTCTATTCTCAGCTGTGATGTCGAACTGCGGGTCAGTTTCGAATTCTTCCTCTTCGTCACCTTCCTGCGAGAAAAGCTCATGGAGCACCGCATCTGTTTCTTCAGATTCAATCGGAATTGGTGGGTTCTGTAAGCAAAATGCTTGATAAATGCAACCATCAAATATTCTTCCTAACTTTCTTTTGTTGCTGAGCGAGGCGTGAGAAGATGGAAGCAATTTGGCGATAATTTAAAAGTTCATGTGGTGCGAACAACAGCTTGTCTTGGCCATACACTGCGTTTCTCATGCGTTGTTCTGCCGCGCGAGGGTCAATTTTTACTTTAGAGCGCCACCCTTCATAGAAAATCTTCTTTATAAATTCCTTTGAGCGTTCGGTAAGTCGCTCCCCTTTCTTGCGGTCACGATGGGCCCATCCTTCCTTGGTTTTCTTTCCGTTCTCTGTATTCTCCTAAGGCAAAGAATATATATATATATATGTATATATATATATATATATATATATATATATATATATATATAGGGCAGGTAATTAACAATATAATTAATCAAACCTCCAGTGATGCAACTGCAGCCTGCACCTCAGGGTAGGCACGTTTCTCCTGAACACCTTCTAGTGCACAGGTATAATACTGTAAGGAAATGTCTCGTAAAGTGAAGCGCTCCGGGATGTAGTTATGCTTGCCAATGAGAAGATGTCTTGCAAGTTGGCTCGAGCTGAGAAATTCAGACGTACATGCCTCTTCGGGACACCGAAACAGATGGGTCTCAAGGGTGCATATGTCGGAGTCTTCTGCAGCACAGTAGCTTTCAGTCGAATCAAGAGGTGGGGCACTGGTTGTGCTTTCTTCCGAAGAGGGAATTGAGAAGTAAGAAATCCCCACCTCTTGATTCGACTGAAAGCTACTGTGCTGCAGAAGACTCCGACATATGCACCCTTGAGACCCATCTGTTTCGGTGTCCCGAAGAGGCATGTACGTCTGAATTTCTCAGCTCGAGCCAACTTGCAAGACATCTTCTCATTGGCAAGCATAACTACATCCCGGAGCGCTTCACTTTACGAGACATTTCCTTACAGTATTATACCTGTGCACTAGAAGGTGTTCAGGAGAAACGTGCCTACACGGAAAGAAAACCAAGGAAGGATGGGCCCATCGTGACCGCAAGAAAGGGGAGCGACTTCCCGAACGCTCAAAGGAATTTATAAAGAAGATTTTCTATGAAGGGTGGCGCTCTAAAGTAAAAATTGACCCTCGCGCGGCAGAACAACGCATGAGAAACGCAGTGGATGGCCAAGACAAGCTGTTGTTCGCACCACATGAACTTTTAAATTATCGCCAAATTGCTTCCATCTTCTCACGCCTCGCTCAGCAACAAAAGAAAGTTAGGAAGAATATTTGATGGTTGCATTGATCAAGCATTTTGCTTACAGAACCCACCAATTCCGATTGAATCTGAAGAAACAGATGCGGTGCTCCATGAGCTTTTCTCGCAGGAAGGTGACGAAGAGGAAGAATTCGAAACTGACCCGCAGTTCGACATCACAGCTGAGAATAGAGTAATAGCGCACAGCCAAACCGAATTCGCCGAAGACGTGGAGAACCCATCGGTAACAACCCATAGAACACATTTTGAAGATGAATTATTCTAACAAAGCTTCTGATCTGCGATAATCAAACATGTTTTTAGTTCGCCATTTGTCAGCTTAAAATTGTATGACTAACGATAAGTGACTGTTGGTACTGAATTTCTATTTCCATACTATATTACTTTTTTTAAAGTGTATTGGAGAGTGTGGTTAGAACAAGTTTTAAGAAAGAAAGATAAAATGGTTTAATGAGTTATTATATGTGCATTTTAAAGTATATTCAGCACCACTTCACAAGATCATATATGTACGTATATGACATAGCGTCTGACAGCCCGAACATAAAGATTACTGTTAGAGAATTATCCATCCGTGATGTTTGGCTTTATATAATGGATCGCATTGTAATAAAAGCTGTCTTTCAACGGTTATAGTTATCAAGGTTTTCGTGCAAGTTTAGAGTTTTCAAAATGTGCGATTGCCCCCCTAACACGACGTGCAAGAGGGTCTCGGAGTTTGAGTTCACCTGCGTTTGCGCTGATGGCTTTTCTGGTGTGATGTGCACTCCAGGTCAGCAGAACAGTTTTTTTTTCTTAAAATAGTTATACGACATTGGTTACGGCACTGATTGTTTTCTTCCTTCAGTCGAGCATCACGGAATGTCTGTGACTCTTTTCGTCATTGTCGCCGTTCTCGTCATCATCCTCCTCGTCATCTACTACGTCTATAAGACCTACAAGGCACAGAAGCGGAGTGTGGGTTACAATAATAATCGTATTACTCCATATTGCTTATCCTTATTGCTGCTAGTACATATCATTCATATTAATGTCCCAGTTAATCGTTTTCAGGACTCTTTCGAACTCATGCAGGTCTAAGAAAAAGTCGAGATTCCACGTTTCCTGCTATTTCTTTTGTTATCAAACGTTGATGAAATAAAATTATTACTTGCGGCATTAAAGCTTTCGAAAAAAACAAAATGTTGAATTACTAACCAGTAAAATAACCTATTTAGACAAAATTTTTGTAAATTCATGAAACCAAACACGGGAAATCTGGAAAATAAACATTTTTTCCACACTCAGTGTGCTGTGTGGAGCAGAATGATGTATTGGATGAGTAGGAAATATTCGTATTGCACGAAAAGTTGCAAAATGAGAAGCAGTCAGTTTTGACGCGACGGCCATTGGAAAATCGATACTGTGATTCGTGGGGACACTGTATCCAGATGTAAAGGAGATATTTTGTAGAGAATTTTGTCGCGTACAGAATAGTACAATTCACATTCTGTAGTCTTTGAAATTGTTGAAAATATAGCGATTCGAATAGTTTTAGGTCATTTTCTGTCTATGGTAGAAAAATCGCAAAATGCGTTTTTTTCATGGAAAACGATAGTCATGGAATTTTGAAATATAGGTTTTATGAAAAGAAAAACGCGCTGAATCGAATGAAGTGGTTCATTTTATGTTACAACAAGAATTTAACCCGTTCTTCCCGCATCCCTTGAATCGTTCATCTCCGAGGTGCCCCTATTTGAGTCTATTTTTGACAGCTTAGGGGACATCCAGGCTAAACGAAAAGAAGATATGTTATACAGTTTTTAACGCTCTACAATTTGAGATATAGCACCCAAAACGTTTTGAGTATAAGGTATTCAACGGTCAAATTGAAATATTTAAAATAATTTTTCGATATGAAAATGAAATATTTTTCGAATGACGTCTAAAGGTCGTTTGTTTAGAATTCAATGGGAATGCTAATAAAAAAAAGAAAATTGAAAAACTTTGCTATTAAAGAAAGTTATGGCGAATTAGACTTTTTCCTTACTTTTGCATGCCTAGACAAGAAAAAATTTTTTATAACAAAATTGATCTACTAATCTTGTTTACAGTGGGTATGGATACCCCTATTAAAATTTTGGATAACGGAATCGAAAAATTTTGCGCCGGGGCAGGCCCCCATTGAGGGCAGCTTGATCCTTACAGAGAGGCTCTCTTAAGCAGAATGTATAGCCGAATGGTTAGCATGTCGCGCAGGACGCAGGTTCGAGTCCGCTTGAGGCGCACAAAATAATAAGCATGTCTCTAACCGATGACGCAGCATGACGACCCAAACGCAGACGACGTAGTTGATTGTGTGACACTTAGAATGAGATACTTTTGCCGATATGTTCAGATAAATAGGTGACATGCGAATGCTTAGTGAAGGTTTTCGAGCGTCGGAAGCGTTTGTTTACATACGTGGTTCGATTAGAAAATCCTCCCTGATTATATAAATGGAATAAGGTGAAAAACCGACCGTAACAAAGTGCACTTGCTGAAGGAAGAAGGGAAGCTTGTAGGGGACGCGAATGTGGAGAATGTCAAGAATGAACTCGTAGGCCGCAATTGCAGCGATCATCTTTATGCCTGCGCTGACAAGGCTGACGAGAAGTAAACACTCATTCAGCTGTCGCACTTCGGACAACTCAAGAAGCCATAATCATCGATCGATTCCTTTAGATTTATTAGTTATTGCTCGATTAATTAAGCATCTAAAAGTCTTGTTACTGACTTATATATCCTTTTAATACACGACTCGAAAGTCGACCTAACTGTTGAGCACTTTGAAATGCGTGACATGCCTGGTATCTGGCATTCAAACTGGCGCGACCGAGCAGCGCACCGTAGACGTGGTGTGAATGGCGGGAAAACTTGATATTGAGCTGAAATCACATAGTTGTAAAAAGTTTGTAAGCCATTTTCCTTAATTTTTTGGTTGGGAAATATGTATAAAGAAAATGAATAAGAAAACAAAAGAACCAAGCAAAGAATACAGGCTGCCAACTCACAAAAATGTTGAAGAAATCAACCGCGGTCATGAAGATAATGCACTCCACTGTGTGTTTGGCTGAACATTGAGTTTTGCAAACTTCATAATCACATGATAAGACAATCTAAAGCCGTTTACTAACCGATAATAGATAAATATCCATACAGACCTCCTACGAAAATCTGCAGATGTTTTGCATTATTTCTTTATTGATTGATTTATTGATTGGCTAAACTACATTTAGATTTATTGTATCGTTTCACACACAGAAGTACTCACCAAGAAAGTGATAGCGAGTGAGAGAACGGCGACAGAAGTGACTGCCAACTAACAAATATGTTGAAGATATCAACGGCGATAATGAAGATCATGCACGCCACTGTGTGTTTGGCTGAACTTTGAGTTGTACAAAAAATTAATCATCACGTGATAAAGCAATCTTAATCAATTAACTTGCCAACAATAGACAAATATCCGAAGAGGACTCCTGCGATAATCTGTAGAAGAAGATTATTTGATCAACTTTTTTTGATTCACGGAATGCATGAGTTGGTAGCATTGATTGATTTATTGAATTGTGATTTACACTTTGGTTTATTCAATCGTTTCACCACACACAGAAGTACTCACTATGAAAGTGATAGCGAGCGAGAGAACGACGACAGAAGTAGAAGTGACTCGGTACCGTTCGAGGAGGCGACTCGCGACGAAGCGTTCGCCGAGAACGGCGAGCTCGGTAAATGAAGAGGCCGCGAAGCCTGCGACATGGAGAGCGGTCGATATCGTTTGAAAGTCTAAATTAAATTTGATATCTCGCATAATTTTTCTACGATCACCCACCTTTAAGCAACTCAGTTTACCGCATTTTCTCTATTAGTACCCCCCCCCCCTTTATTAGAACCTCCCCCCCCCCCCCTGTAATAGTACCCCCTTTGATAAAGCCATTGAAAAATGGAACCCTTACCTCTAGAAGAACCCCCCCCCCACTCCAATAGTACCCCCCCCCCTAACAGTCTAGTACCTCAGTTCGAGATGTTCCTCGAATGGATCCTGGAGGCATGGCTTGCTCTCTGATGGAAAATTCAATCAAATATGTGGTAAAATGGGTATTCCAGTGATGATTCCAATGAATTCGAGCAATGAATCTTCTTTTTTAGATGAAAATGTTGTAATCAAACTTTCAGTGTCTCACATTGAAAAATAGTACGCCTCCCTCTAATAGTGCCCCTCACCCGCAAGGGAATAGGAAAAATGGTACTCCCGGGGGTAGTAATAGAGAAAATACGGTATATGAATACATTTCTTTTTATGTTTATAAGGATAAATTTGCCTTGCACGAGTCGTACATGCTGTCCGGGACGCATTGGCCAACCGAGAGGCGCGCGACCTGACTACAGAACTGGGCGACGAACAGGCAGAAATGCGTCGCGATCCACACGAAGAGGAGAACCCTGAGCATAGAAGCTTGAGTATGTTCTTTTTCATGGCAATCGTTTATTTTTCTTTTCTTTTCGCATGACCAATTCGTTAAAGCCACTAACAATCGACTACACACTGACTTGCAGTGCGGATGAATGGCGGTGAGGCGCGCGAGCACGAGGCAGAAGAGCAGCTCGTTCGGGAGCGCGAGGACGGGCAGCGAGGGGTGGATGGCAGAGATGAGCGGACACCACGGAGTCGTGTCATAGGCGCTCTTTTAGACGAAGGACGACGAAGAGGACGTCCAATTCGACATGCTCTAGTTTCGATTTAAATATATTCTACAACAGCAAAAGGAAATAATATGGTAAGCTTTCAAGTAATGTATGAAGCTCTCAACGTGAATACAAATGCAAACAAATTTATATTTTTTCTACTTCCGCATTGTTTCCCGCAATCATTGGGAGTAGAAAAATATGTTTTTTTTTTCTCTCGGATAAAGGAAGCTCATTGTCAGCTTTCACACACCAATAAAATAAAATACATCTTAGTACCCTGAGGCATTTGTCATTTTGGAAAGAAGTTGAGAACATATTGTTCACATGTATTCATGTGAATTGTCTTGGAGTGAGAGCGAAGAAAGGAATATGCGCCCACCTCCATGCACATTGGCTTTTTGATGGCTGTATCTTATACATATACCAACGGTTTTAGTTTGGTTCGCTTGGTGTTATGATCACAGGAATCCAAATTTTATATAATTCAAGAACTGTACACATCGCAAGTGCCGAAAACAGAGCAAACCATGTTCAGGCTAAAGCATTTCATGAAGGAGTAATCCGGGGAATAATTATTTTTGCAAGCGCTAGTGTGCGTTCTGTAGCGCTTCTGTTGCATATCGCCTGTTCTAGCCCGAGAGAGCGTTGCAAAAAGAGGGTACTTATATCTTCAATAGCTAATTCTCCACACCATAAAATTCTGAAATGATGCGATGGAAATCGTTCAAACTTATTAGATCTAGGTTTTTTGAGACGATCTGAATCATGCTTAAAATATGATTACACACAGCGCAGGAAGTTCGCATTGCCAGCACTCAGAAAACGCACTTTGAAGTGACCAATTTGGACCGGCACTTCAAAGTTCGTTTTCCTGTTACTACGCTGAGATCGTTCTGCCTGCACTGATAAGTGCGGCGGGCGAGTATCAGGAAAACGAACTTTGACTGCCCGTCCGGCCTGGCGGCGGGGTCGCAACCCACCCCCACCCTCCTTCCTTCTCTGCTACCCTTATGCATTCTATTGCTCCCTCCCTTTCATCCACCCTCCTCTGCTGCCCCTCCATCTTTCTTTCCATTCAGAAACCGATAAAATGCATTAATAGCACTTCCAATTTACTTATATCAATATTTATAGCAATAAATCTACAAAAAACACGAGCATACAATGACGTAGATATGGGCCACAACATAACGAGAGAGAGAGAGAGAGAGAGAGAGAGAGAGAGAGAGATAGAGAGAGAGAGAGCAAGAGAGCGAGAGAAGGATGGAGAGAGAGCGAGAGGGAAGGTAGCGGCGGGGAAGGAGTCGAGGTCGCAGCTGTAGGTGAGGGCGGGGGACTAGTCGAGGTCGCAGCTGTAGGTGGCGGCGGGGGAGGAGTGGAGGTCGCAGCTGTAGCTGCCGCCGAGGATGTAGAAGCTGCCTGGGGAAGATGTCGACCAGCTCAGGTGCCTGCAGGAGAGGGAAAGGTTAGGCTGGGTGAAAGGAATGATCCAAAGAAGCGAATTATATAATGAATAAATAAAACAAAATAATGATGCATAATAACATGACAGAGATAGGAGGGGCATTATAATCTCCCAATGATGACTTGAGGGAGAGCTAATGAGTGTAGACGTGTTTCTAAAGCACCGGGAACAGAGAAGATAAAGAACTGACTTATTATTGCAGCAGTCGGAAGCACGCGGTGGGAGACGCGCGTAGCACTTGCGACTGGTCTTCTTGTCGCAGTTGTACTTCTGGGCGAGCATGCGAAGGGAGGGCTCGATGATTCCTGAGAGGAATTGTTTTTAGAATTCACATTAGTGAAAATATAAAATGAATGCTATAAAAAGAAGTTTGAATTCGCTGAAAGACAAAAGAGAAGGTAAAACTCATCACAAGCTAGGAAGGATGCTTAGTTATTTAAGCTTGAAATAACTTAAGTAGTTCATTTAGAAAAAAAGAAAGTCAGCTTCATACGCAACACATCGCAACATAAACAGTGAATGCATGGTCATAAGCAGACCTCCTTCAAGGCGTAACGAGAGATGGGCGGTGGCCTGCTTGGAGACGTCCTAGTGGGCAAAAGTGAAGCCGTCCTCGAGCTGCTTGCCTTAAATCGATTAATCATTAAGACGTCATTGTGATGACAATTAACAGCTCTTTGATTCCGTCAAACATATTAAAAATTAAATGAAACATTTACTATTTGAGTGCTTAAAAAGAGTTGAAGGCACAAAATTACAAAATACAAGATGAATGCTTAGGACAAACCAGCACTGCTCGTCGGTCTGGATGCCCTCGCGCTCCTCGAAGGCAGCATTCACGGCAGCAATCGTCGTGTCTCCTCGCCTGCGCGTGCCGGAGAGGGCCGGGTGCTCGCCGCTACTTCTTTAAAGTAAAATGTTAAGGATACTGTGAACACTCTACTTCAAATGATTATTACAAAAAATAAAAAAATAAATTTCGCAAATATCTAGAAAAAGCTTTCGTTCATAATTTGGAATATCATAGGCAATATATATCAAGGGGATTTCTACCAAATCAAAGCGCTATTAGTTCATAAAATGCGGGGGAAAACAAGAATTCGAGGCAACAGGAGCAAACCTTTAAGTGCTCGCGTTAATACTAGCAAAAAAAAGAGAAATAAACTAAACATAAAAACAACACAAACAGACCCAGATTTGTTCTCTCGAGTCCCTTGCCGCCGCCGAGGCGTTCCCGACCATCAATAACATTGAGCCATTACATTAAAAAAGTTTTCTATTAAGTAGAACAACGAAATACAAAAAAAAGAACGAAGAAAACGCATCCACACTCGAATGAAAGCCGAGCATGCTCAGACTGAGTATCGCGCAATGCTATTTGTGTTGATGCGCAGCGAGCGCGAAAGCGCGAATTTTGAATTGGTATTTTGACAAAATTTTCTTAGCTTGTTTTGCAGTGAAAAATTTCAAGTTGAAATGCCGTTTTTCACTGTTTTATTTTAAAAACTTTGATTTGCTTTTATTTAATGTATACTACTGTCAACTTGTGATTTCCTTGGATGGAATAGCGTGGTTTCTTCAAAAAAGTTTTTTTTGCTAGTTGGTGGGTTTTCACCCAAGAATAATAGAAAAGAATAACAAGTGCGTAAGTTGACATTGCCTTGCAGTATCATGACTGAGATGGCGACGTGCGCCTACTCGAATGTCATCGTGCCCCTCTACGAGACTCTCGGCCCCGATGCATGCGCCTTCATCATCAACCAGAGCGGCATGCGTATCGTTGTCTGCGACTTCTGCCTGGCGTCGCATCTAGCGACATTCAAGCGGATAATAACAATAAGGTTTTACTTTTTTTATAAGCTTGGCGATTCTTCAAAACACATAGTTTTAATGATTTGGTCCGCGTGTTTGTATGGAAGTGGATGGATTATTATAACATGTAGTCCGAGCTTTTTCATATTACAGTGATGTTCCTCCAAAATGGCCGATATGTTCCAATCAGCACGCATTAAATATCTCTTTACAGACACCTTAGACCATATTGATTCTTTTTTATTGAAAAGTAAATGGCATTCCACATACCGCACAACTATTACTATATATAAGGATCTTTTCATATCAATTCGTTGCCATCGAGCTATGACTGATTCTAACATTGCGCGCGCTGCGTTCCAAATAGGCCATTTTGGCGGTACATCACTGTAGGTTTTGCAAGCAAGCCTTACTATTTGTGCATAACCTCCTTCAATTCTTTTGCTCCCATCATCGGAGTTTGAAGGAAAACCAAAAAATTTATTAGAGGGGTGGGTTTGTAATCGAATGGAATAGCAGCCATCATGTAGTTTGCCTATTTTGTAGGAAGTGATGATCTCTTTCCTGCCGCTGGCTCACATGCTGGAGAGGCTCGTGGAGGCCGTGTGTTGCATGGTCGGCGCCCGCGCCGGCTTCTGCCGCGGAGATATTAAACGACATCAAGGAGTTCAGGCCTACCGTACTCCCTCGAGTCCTCAACAGGCTCTACTATAAGGTTAGAGATGATCGGGCAATTCTTAAAGGAGGGCTTGAGATTTCTTTCTCTGTCTCGCTTTCCATCTCTCTCTCTCTCTCACTCATTTTTATGTTTTTTTAAAACCATTGTGTTTGCTAATATACCGTAATCTATCTTAATTTTTCTGAATGTCAGCTCCATGGAGGCGGCGACGGCAGCCTCCATTCATGCCCACTTCAAGAAGGCTGGTCGAGAGGAAGCAGCAGAAGAAGAGCAAGAACATCATCAAGTCCCCCAAGTATCATGGACGGCATGAACACCATCTAGTTCCTCCGGTTTTTTAATCTCTTACTTAACATTATTGAAACATTTTTTTAAAGATTAATATTTAAAATAAACAAAAAATATGTTTACATAGTTATTGAATTTACTCCTCGTCAATTGCTCTTGCATACGTGTGATATTTGCGTGCACTGTAGGCCTGATTTTCGAAGTGCTTTACATTGATCTTTTAATAGACTTCTTTTCCAAAGATTCACTTATCGCTTTTTCCTTTCTTTGTTGAGTTATTCTTTTACTATTACAAGTATTATTTGCTTGTAAAATTTGACCCAATCTTATCAGTTTTTTAACAAATAAACTCTTGTAACAGCCCGATGCTTGCATGACTCGGAACAGCTGCCAACAACTTAAGCGGAAGATATTCAGGGAAGAGAAAAGAAGATGGGGAAGTAAATTAGAGCGAGAGAGAGGGAGGCGGAAGGGGATGAGGAGAGGAGTTGTAGAGAGGGAGAAAGAGAGAGAGAGAGCGTAGAAAGTGAGGGGGAACAGGATGAGGAGAGGAGCTGGAGAGAGAGGGAGAGAGAGAGCGGATGGAGAAAGAAAGAGAAGAGAGAGACAGAGAAGAGAGAAAGAGAGGGAGAGAGAGAAAGAGAAGAGAGAGAGCAAGAGATATAGAGATAGAGAGGAGAGTGAAAGAGAGAGAGAGAGAGAGAGGAGAGAGAGAGAGAGAAAGAGAAGAGGGAGAGGAGAGAGAGATAGATAACTCCTGCTTTATTGCAGAACGAACCATGCGCCACGAATGTGCGATAAGTGCAAAATAAGGTGACATGGAAGTCATTTACACTCGAATGTACATATATGTCGATTATTCAAATGTTCGAATGGTCGAATATTCGAATAATCTAAAGTGCGGATAGAACGAACTTATGTCCGGCAAGTTCGCTTTCCGCCTGAAAGTTGGTTTTTTTCGTTTTTTTTTTTTTTTTTTTTAGTACGTTCTCTGCGTACTTAAAAATGAACTTTCCCGCCAGCCGGGCAAAGTATTATACTTTCTGCGCTGTGTGTAATAGTTAATAGATTTTATCTATTCGCCGGTACCTTGTTTAAGCGATGGAAGAAGTAAAGAATTGGATTTCTCTACCGCTCTGAGAATTGATTAATCACCTACATAATGTTTGAATTTTTATTTGTCATTTTTGCCTTTATTCAATTAACTGGAAGGCTTTTTCTCTGTTTTCGGCATATGGGATAACGTTATACAAAATAAGCTCTAACGTTATACAAAATTGTGTTCTCGAAAAAAACACCAACCAAGGGTTTTTTTCTTACTTCTGTAAGACAGCGCCGACAAAAGCCTTTCTCGACAACGTACATACATACATACATACATTTGTATGTTTGTAGTCTTTGCTTTCTCTCCCAGACAACTCACAAAGATGCATGAAAAATAAGGTTGAAACGTCTTTCCATAACACCTCAATGTATGTACAAAGAAATATTTTCCCGTTGAGGCGTCGATAAGGAGAGCTTCATTGAACGGCAAAACAAAACGTCGTGTAGTGTTCATCTGACAATGAGGTATGGTCAATACGATGCGATACTTTTCGGGATGTTCTGGTAATTTCCATGTCCCGAGTACGAACTAAGGGGGGCAGATGTTGTAATCTTGTCCTGGGGCAGAATTCGGTCTCTTTTGGAATCTTATGGAATGTTCCCAGGACCAGGGTTGGCCCTTCCGGAATGTTCTGGAAAATTCTATGTACGCTCCCTTCTGGAATCCTCTGGATCCTCATAGCAGAGACGGGAGCCGTTCGGAACCGCTTGGAATGTTTTAGGACTCTGCAGGGATGTACTATTAAATTATGGGGGCCGATGCAGCATTCAACACCTTTTCTAATCTTCTGGACTGTTCCCCGGCACGAGCACGGAAGCTTCCAGAAGAAATCTGTTACACACCGACGCTTAGAGCTTTATTAGTAGGTAGATAGCAACGATCAAAGCACAAGAGACTTAATCTTTCAAGCCGTACGACGATGAAGAATCTGATATCCGTAGCGTTGCTAGAAACAATTAGAGCAGGAATACGACCATTCCGAATAGAACGTTCGAAATTAATCAAAGACATTTTCAGGCAAGCGGTGCGATGACATCAATTCTATTCACATTATACAACAGCAAAGAACTAGTCTGACGCGATCACAATGCGTAGGCGACCGTCGAACAAAGACAATTTCTCTGCGAACAGCCAACGAACGAGTCACCATGTCTCTTTGAGTAGAGTAAAGTGAGTGTTGGCCTCGGCGATAGGATCAAGCTTGACGACGAATTGCGATGACGGCGACTCTTGTTGTGGCAGAAGCCAAGGCCGACGGCGCGCGCGGCACTCTCGACGTCGTCACGCATTCGCCTATAATGCAGTATAGCCAAATGGTTAACAAGACCCCTCGCAGAGTCAAGGACGCAGGTTCGAGTTCTGTTGCGGGCGCAAATGAGCAAATTTCTGACCGATGACGCAGCATGAAGACCCAGACGCAGACGACACAGTTGATTGTGTGGCACTGAGATAGGCTATTGTCGATGTGATCAGACAAAGAAACGCAGTATAATTGAAAGCCGTAATGAAAAGCGAATATTTCGTGACATTGCAATCTTTTCGAGCATCGTAAGCGTATAGATATGTAGAGTCGAGAGTTCTTTTTGATTGTGAAAGAAAGCAACCGTATCAAAGTGCACGTTCTCGAGAAAGAAGGGCAGTTTGAAGGGAATGCGAATGTGGAGAATGTTGAGCACGTACGACCAGCACACAGCGATAGCGGCTTGATTCCCGCGCTCACAAGACTGACTCGAAGTAAGCACTGGTTCAGCTGTCGCACTTCGGACAACTGAATTGATTGTCGATTAATTTTTTTTATTCTTCGATAATTCATGCGTTAAAAAAAGTTGTAACTGATTTATTTATCTTCTTAATGTACGAACCGAAACGGTAAAAGTGTTCACACCCATGTTGTAACATTTCAAAGTGCCCTGCACAATGTAAATGTGTGACATGCCTGGTATCTGGCATTCAAGCTGGCACGACCGAGCAGCGTGCCGTAGACGTGGCGAGAGTGGCGAGTAAACTTGATATTGAGCTGAAACACGACTATTTGTAGGCTAATTCATAGGATACAAATAAGGAAATTTGAAGTAGAAGAAGAAGAAGCGGAAAAGAACCCAACCGCGCAAGGATGGGCCAACTCACAAAAATGTTGAAGAGATCAACGGCGCTCAGGAAGACAATGCACGCCACAGTGAGTTTGCCTGTAAATTGAGTTGGCTGAATACAATTTATCATATGAGTCTACTAACCGACGACAGCGAAATATCCGCTCAGGCCTGCAGCGATAATCTGTAGAAGATAAACTTTTTCATTATTTATTCAGATGATGTGTGAGCTGGTTTATTCTTTGATTTATTGATTGGTTTAGTCAATCGCTGCAAACCCACGCACCCACACACACACACACACACACACCAAGATGTACTCACCAAGAAAGTGATAACAAGTGAGACAACGCCGACAGAAGTCGAAGTGACGCGGTACCGTTCGAGGAGGCGACTCGCGACGAAACGTTCGCCGAGAACGGCGAGCTCCGTGAACGAAGAGCCAGCGTAGCCCGTCACATGCAGAGCGAACGAACTTGTTTGCTCGTCTTAAAGGAAACTAATTTCAATTAATGTAATACTTTTATGTCAAAAGAAATGAAATCACCGTCCTGACTATCTTTACAACAGATAATATAAATCTGCATCAAAATGAAGATTTGTATTTGCTGACGTCAATGTTTTCAAAGTTTAAGTCCCGTTTTGTTATGCGGAAAACTATTTTTAAAGGAGGACGAACGCCCAGAAATGCCCTGGGATTCGTTCGTATTCACTTGTTCATTATCGCGTGCAATTTCGGAAAGTCGCATTAGTGTGCAAATATCACGCAGGTATGAGACGGCAAAGGGCCTCGAAAATTTGAAATCTCACAAAATCTTTCTCTGGAACTGGATTCGTTATTTGTACGAATACATTTTATTTTTTAAACGATTTTATAAAAAAAAATGAATAAACTGACACGAGTCGTACATGCTGTCAGGTACGCATTGGCCTGCCGAGAGGCGCGCGGCTTGGCCCCAGAACTGGCCAACGAGCAGGCAGAGATGCGTCGCGATCCACACGAAGAGGAGAGCCCTGAACATAGAAGCTTGACTTTTTTGTAACAACCCTTTTTTTACGATCTGGTACTATTTTTGTCAATTTTCCATTTAGTGAAAACCACACACAGCGCAGATAGTATGCGAGGCCGCACTATTAGGCTGTACTGTTTAGTTCGCCATTTCCTGTTTAACTAAATAGATTAGCCACACGCTATAATCGATAACTCGGTTTAAGAGAACAAAAGATTATGCTGGGATAATTCGGAGAGACCGAACTATTGCGCGCAAAGCTTGTCAGTTTTTCCATTTAGTGAAAACCACACGCAGCACAGATAGTATGCGAGGCCGCACTATTAGGCTGTACTGTTTAGTTCGCCATCTCCTGTTTAATTAAATAGATTAGACACACGCTATAATCGATAACTTGGTTTAAGAGAACAAAAGATTATGCTGGGATAATTCGGAGAGACCGAACTATTGCGTGCAAAGCTTGTCAATTTTTACATTTAGTGAAAACCACACACAACGCAGATAGTATTGCGAGGCCGCACTATTAGGCTGTACTATTTAGTTCGCCATCTCCTGTTTAACTAAATAGATTAGCCACACGCTATAATCGATAACTCGGTTTAAGAGAACAAAAGATTATGCTTTGATAATTCGGAGAGACCGAACTATTGCGCGAAAAGCTTGTCAATTTTTACATTTAGTGAAAACCACACACAACGCAGATAGTATGGCGAGGCCGCACTATTAGGCTGTACTATTTAGTTCGCCATCTTCTTTTTAACTAAATAGATTAGCCACACGTTACAATCGATAGCTCGTTTTAAGAGAACAAAAGATTATGCTATGATAATTCGGAGAGACCGAACTATTGCGCGCAAAGCCAGCAGCCCCACCCCGCTGGGCACTGCCCCCCCCCTCTCTATTCGCTTCCTGATTATTACCCACATTGCATCTTTCACCTTATTAGAAACCTCCCATATAGAGAAGAATGCAGTAGCAGGCTGAAGATGATGTTCAGCCAAGCGCCACAGCCACCTAGGAAGCCTCGGAATTCAACGAGAAGTCGCATTGCTTCGTCTATTCAGCAAATTACTACGATCCGGCATAGCAACCGATAATAGGCGGCCTTTTTCGAATACACATATAAGTACATATATGGGACCGGGAGCATGGGCAGGGCGAGAATCAAACTATAATCGACAATAGCTCGCTTTGGCCCCAATAGTTCACATGATAGTTAGCCAAGTGCAAACTATCAAACTCAACTATCCTCGGCGTGCTAATAGTTCTGAACTAACTGCGCTATGTGCACTAACATGAGCTGCAAATAGTAATCGCCTACATCTTCAGTAATTATTAAAAGCCAATAGCTTGAGCCTAAGCATTGACACTGACTTGCAGTGCGGATGAATGGCGGTAAGGCGCGCGAGCACGAGGCAGAAGAGCAGCTCGCTAGGACGGGCAGCGAGAGGTGGATGGCAGAGACGAGCGGACACCACGGCGTCGTGTCATAGGCGCTCTTGTACATGAAGGACGACGACTCGTTCAACGTGCTATGTTTCGATTTAAATTTGTAAAATTAGAAATAGTTAATCAATTTTCAATATCTAATATCCAAGGGGAAATGCAAAATAATAAAAAATTCACTATCTTCTCCTTCAGCATACTCATTGTCTGAAGAAAATCTCCTCCTCAAGAAAATATATTCTAGTAACATGAGGCATTTCTCATTACGGAAAGAAGTTGAGAACATATTTTCCCCATTGTAATCTCATTCTTCTGAATGACACAGCAGTCCAAAGTCGCTCTCAATAATGTACATGCATATCTATGTACATAGCTCTGTGAATTTCTTTCTTTCCTTTCTCCGTCCCAGACAATTCACAGGAAAGCAGGAAATGTTAGGTCGGAGATTGTTTCGATAATTCTAAAAGCATCAAGGTACAAAGAAATATCTTCCGGGTGCGGTGTCTGAATGGTGAACTTCATTCAACAGCATACAAATCGTTTATTGTTTGTTCTAAAAATGACATCCCAAACTATTGCACGAAATAGGATTTTTTTTAATTAACATTTTTTTTATACTTCCACAGTTAAGCGGAGAAATTTGTCTTTATGAGTGATGAATCTCTTGTTCATAACTAATTTTAGGTGGTCAAAAAGTTTCCGAAAATTTCCAAAATCGAAAGCTAAAACGCCCCCCCCCCACTTTCGCGGGCTCGAAAAATTATTTTCGAAAGCTAAGACTCGCACCCCACGGCGTCGTGTCATAGGCGCTATTGTACACGAGGGACGACTCAGTCGACATAATATGCTCATACTTCTATAAAAAAAAAATTATTAATCAATGTTAACCCTCTCATGTGCTCAGGAAGAAATTAAACAAATCAATATCTTCTCCATTCGAATTGTTTGCAATGCTCATTATCTGAAGAAAATTACGGTTGGATGAAGATCTCCTTTAACACACATCATCAAGAAAATATATCCAGTAGGAATGTGTCATTATGGAAAGAAGTTGAAAACCTATTTTCTTTATGTACATTCTTGTGAATTGTCTGGGAGCGGGAAGGAAAATACTCACATTTACATAGATGTCCGTGTACATTGTTGAGAAAGGCTTTTGAACCCTACGTCTGGGCATATAACGTGAGAATTTAACACATATGAAACCTTTCAGAATTATCGCAAAACAGAGCATCGATTGAATTAAAGAATATAAAATCTCTGTAGATTGATTAATCACGTTCATCATGTTTAGATTTTATTCTCCAGTCAATCCAAAGTTTTTCTCAACAATGTACATGCATATACATATATGTACATACCGTATTTTCTTTTTAGTACCCCTCCATCTATTAGAATACCCCCACCCCCTCCAATAGTGCCCTGATGCTCTTCCAAATGATATGATCGCAAATTCATTCAAAAATTATTTTAAAACGGATATTCAAGAGATGATTCCATTGAAGCCGAGCTATAAATCTCTTATTTTTAAGAATAAAACGTTGTTATCAAACTTTTTGTCAATTGCATTGATAAATAGTACCGTTCTCTCTAATAGTTCCTCTCCCACTGCAAGGGTATTGAAAAATAGTACCCCGCTGGTACTAATATAGAAAATACGATAGTTCTGAGAATTGCTTTCCTCGTTTTCTCTATCCCAGACAATTCACAAGAATGCATGAAAAATATGGTCGAACTTGTTTCCATAACGCCAAATGCGTCAAGGTACAAAGAAATATTTACGGATGCAGTGTCTGACAATGAGTAGCGAAGTTCATTCAACCGCATAAAACACCTTCGTGTGTTTTTGTTCTGACAATGAGCGCCCCAAGCTGGTGAAGGAAATATTTTTATTTAACTTTTTTATACTCTCGCTGTTAGCGAAGAAATCTATTTGAAATTCTATTCATATGAAGGCAGCCATTAAAAGAGCAGTTGACTGAATAATTAACTTGTACATTATTTGTTAGAAACAAGTGCAATGTATTTATAATTAAAGAACAATAATAGAAGCACTAGTACACATAATCTTCTAACCCGTACTACGACGAAGTAGCTGATATCCGTTGCGTTGCAAGAAACAAATACTGAGTGTGTGTGTGTGTGTGACAAGAGTCGCAGAGTGGCCATTCCGAATAAAAGATTTTTTTTAAGCAAATCATAGGCATTTTCAAATGCATACAAAAAAGTGGCATACAGCACATACAAAAAAGTGTGTTTCATCCAAATTGTGACAAAAACTGAGACATGGCCCGCAGAAGTGAATTTTTACATCGGATGTCTTAATTTGGTGCAAAGGGACACCCAATTGTGCTGTACCGAAATCAGTACAATTTTGTGCCATGAAATTGTGACATCCCATGTCACTATGTTCTCTGTGTGCGCAAGCCATGTTTTGCATGCATTCTATTCACATTATAAAACAGAAAAGAACTAGTCTGACACCACAACAATTCTTATGGTTATGTGACTCTTGAACAAAGATAATTTGTTCCGTGAACAGTGAACGAATTCTACTTGAGTCACCATTTGAGCAGTGAAAAGTAAGTGTTGGCCTCGGCGATAGGATCGAGCTTGACGACGAATTGCGACGACGGCGACACTTGTTGACGGGCAAGGCAGAAGCCGAGGCCGATGGCGCGCGCTACACTCTCGACGTCGTCACGCCTTCGCCTGGAATAGGAGCGTGTAGCATAGCCGAAAATACGATGGACGCAGGTTCGAGTTCGGTTGCCGGCGCAAATAAGAAAATCTCTGACCGATGACGCAGCATGAAGACGCATGCGCAGACGACGCAGTTGATTGTGTGACACTGAAAACATTTTATCGAGGTGGTCAGATAAAGAAACACAGTATAATTGTAAGCCGTAATGGAATGCGATGGCTTCTTGAAAATTTTTCTTTTTTTTTTTAAATTTAAAAAAAAAGAAACATTTCTTTTTATTATCTCAGTTAGAAATTGTGTCTGATTGTGAGAGAAACCGACCGTATCAAAGTGCACGTTCTGGAGAAAGAAGGGCAGATTGAAAGGGACGCGAATGTTTAGAATGTCGAGAGTAGCCCGCGATCATGGTGACCATCTTGATACCCGCGCTCACAAGGCTGACGAGCAGTAAACACTCGTTCAGCTGCCGTACTTCGGACAACTCAAGAACCCATACATTGATTATCGATTGATTTCATCAATGATTTCTTGTAGTCGAAGCGTTAAACAACTTGCTTCTGATGTTCAGAAAGTGTTCGTCACTTTAAAAGTGGTGTGTGTGACATGCCTGATATCGGGCATTCAAGCTGGCGCGACCGAGAAGCTTCCCGTACACGCTGCGTGAGTGGCGAGAAAACTTGATGTTGAGCTGAAACGAAAATCATATTGTTGCGAAAAAAACTATGCTTAGCATTAGACGATGTCCTAAAGAAATTTGAAGAAGGAGAGGGAGAATAATAAGAAGAAAGGAAAGAATTTTAGTTCACGCAAAGCCGATGACTGCCAACTCACAAATATGTTGAAGATATCAACGGCGATAATGAAGATCATGCACGCCACTGTGTGTTTGGCTGAACTTTGAGTTGTACAAAAAATTAATCATCACGTGATAAAGCAATCTTAATCAATTAACTTGCCAACAATAGACAAATATCCGAAGAGGACTCCTGCGATAATCTGTAGAAGAAGATTATTTGATCAACTTTTTTTGATTCACGGAATGCATGAGTTGGTAGCATTGATTGATTTATTGAATTGTGATTTTCACTTTGGTTTATTCAATCGTTTCACCACACACAGAAGTACTCACTATGAAAGTGATAGCGAGCGAGAGAACGACGACAGAAGTAGAAGTGACTCGGTACCGTCGAGGAGGCGACTCGCGACGAAACGTTCGCCGAGAACGGCGAGCTCCGTGAACGAAGAGGCACCGTAGCATGCGACATGCAGAGCGATCGAAAGTGTTTGCTCGTCTAAAAGGGGAAAAAATTGAAATAGCTTAACGTACGTTATAAACAGGGAAAAATTGAAATAGCTTAACTTCCGAAAAAAAAGTTTAAAAAAAATTCTAATTTCAAGCTGCGTTTCCGCATTGGTATAAATCTTTTTTTTAAAGAAATTGGACTAGTTATTTTAATTTTGGAATTCGTAAATAGAGAAAATATTAGACTCACACGAGTCGTACATGCTGTCCGGGACGCATTGGCCAGCCGAGAGGCGCGCTGCCTGTCCCCAGAACTGGCAGACGAGCATGCAGACATGCGTCGCGATCCAGGTAAAGATGAGAGCCCTGCACAATGTCTCAAGGGCCAATTAGAAAAATTCACTAGTTTGTGCGGCAATTAGTAAAGTCGACTACACGCTGACTTGCAGTGCGGATGAATGGCGGTGAGGTGCGCGAGCACGAGGCAGAAGAGCAGCTCGCTCGGGAGCGCGAGGACGGGCAGCGAGAGGTGGATTGCAGAGACGAGCGGACACCACGGCGTCGTGTCATAGGCGCTCTTGTGCACGAAGGACGCCTCAGTCGACATAATATGCTCAAGGTTCGATTTTATTTAAAAAAAAAAGAAATAATTAATCAATGTTCAATACTCTCATGTGCACAGGAAGAAATTTAAAAAAAATCTCTATATTCTCCTTTCGCATAGTTTACAGCGCTCATTGTCTGACGAAACTTGCGGTTGAATGAAACTCTCCTTTCACACATATCATCAAGAAAATATATCCATGTAGGGATGTGTCATTATGGATAGAAGTTTGAAAACATATTCTTATATACATTCTTGTGAATTGTCTGGGAGCAAGTAGGAAAATGCGCACACCTATGCTTAGATGTCCGTTTTTGTTAAGAAAGGTTTTTATACCGTACGTCTCGATAATGCAAGAACTGTACACTTATCATACCTATCAGAATTATCACAAAACAGAGTAAAACCAAGAGCAATTTTAACGTTCCTTAATCAATAGAGATAAAGAATTTTAAATCTCAACAGATTATTTAATCACTTTCATCATGTTTAGCTTTTTCTTCTCGCGTATCCAAGGTATTTCTCGACTATGTACATGCATATCTAAGAACATAGTTATGTGAATTGCTTTCTTTGCTTTCGCTATCTCAGTCAATTCAAAGGAATGTATGAAAAATAAGGTAGAACTTGTTTCCAGTACGCCAAATACGTCAAGGTACGAAGAAATATTTTCCGGGTGCCTTGTTTGAGAGGCGAAGTTCATTCAACCGCATTACTTCTGACAATGTGGAAATAGAACTTTTATTAACCTTTTTTTTGTATATCTGAAATTCTATTCATATGAAGACAACCAATAAAGGAACAGTTTACTGAATAATTAACTTGTTGATTTATGAGAAAAAAGAGAAATGTTTTTATAATTAAAGACCAATAATCGAAGCAGACATAATCTTTTAACCCGTACAACGATGAAGAAGCTGATATCCAAAGACATACTAGAAACAAATACGTACTGTGTGTGCGTCACAGAAGCCGCGATGTGGCCATTTCGAATAGAACGTTCTTAGTTAATCGTACATAGAAATAATATGACATACAATTTTTGTCGAAATTGTGACTAAACTTGTGACATGGGAGCACTCGCCGAAGAGAATTGTTACATCGGATGTCACAATTTGGTGGCAAAGGAGAAGAGTCGGTCCGAAAATGTAAAAAAAATATGACATTGCACCACTTTGGGCCATGCCTGCGCTTGCATATCTTGCCCCGCCATAGTCCAAAAGCACTATATCAATGCAGTAAATATATCCGCCAGTCTAACATAAAAACTGCTTCATCTTCACGTCACTGCTTTCCTGTCCTGTCTGTTCTCCTCATTCCCTTCAATCCCCCATTCCCTGCTCCTTTTTCGTTCTCGTACTCTTCTTCTCCTCGCTCTCTCACTATAAGCACTTATTTCCTGTCAAATCATCAACTGCTTCAAACTCTCGAACATCCATCCTCGGATCTCTTTCCTGCCCAAAGCCTAAGCCAAGGTACCAAATTCTTGCAACAAACTTCCCTTATCTTCTCTAATGTAAGGAATACTTACAACTAGATAGATGCAACAACATTTATAAATATCGCTCAAATAACAAGGGTATAACAAAAAAGGTGCGGGATTGTGACATGAGGGTAGTCCGGCCTGTATAATCTAAGTATTGTATACATATCATATCAATCAGAAATATCGAGCAAACCCAAGGTTAGGGTAAAATATTTCTTTATGTAGAAGTAAAAAGAGTGGAATATACATATCTACTACGTTGAGAATAGATTAATGAATAGCTTAATAATATTTAGTTTTTTAAAAGAGACCTTTGTTCTTTATTCAATTACCGTATTTCCTCTATTTGTGCCCCCCGGGGGTACTATTTTTCAATACCCTTGAGAGAGGGAGGCACTATTAGAGGGGGGGGGGGTGTTCTATTAGAGGGAGGGGTACTATTTTTCAATGTGATTGCCTAAAAGTTTGATAACAACATTTTATTCACAAAAACGAAGAATTATAGCTCTACTTCAATGGAATCATCAATGGAATATCAGTTTTATCGTAGGTTTTGAATGAATTTGCAATCAGTTCATTGGGAAAAGGATCCCATACCTCAAGCATAGATTCCAGAAACGTCTCTATTAGACGGGGGCACTATTGGAGGGGGGTTCTAATAGAGGGAGGGGCACTAATAGAGAAAATACGGTAATTGAAATTTTTGTTTTGCTCTGTTTCGGTGTATGCGATAATTCTGATAATTCTGATAAGTACTAAGTCAATAATTCTTGCATTAAGCAGAAGTAGTCTTCTTGAGAAAACAACACAAAGCGAGGGTAATCCATTTCTTCTGTAAGACACAGCAGTCAAAAGCCTTTATCAACAAAATTGCATAGATATATATTTAGTTCTAAGAATTTTATTCGTTTCTTTCTTTCTTCCAGAGAATTCACAAGAATGAATGAAAAATAATTTCGTTAAGGCTTTAGTGATCAGTGACCCTGTACATGCATGAATCTCAAATGTAATGTATTTATAATAAAGACCAACGATCAAGGCACAAGCAGACGAACTCTTTTAACCCTTTCTACTATGAAGAAGCTGATAACCGTAGCGCTGCTTGTAACAAATACTGATTGTGAGTGTCTGTGACTTGAGCCGCTCTCTTTCTCATTGCGCTCTCTTTCTCATTGCGCTCTCTTTCTCATTGCGCTCTCTTTCTCGGTTGTGGACGGCTGCCCTCTGCTGCTCGTCCGCTGTTAATCACCGATCAAGAGCACCATCTGCTTTACCCCTCGTGCCTGGGGCGACTCTCTCTACTCAAAGGCACCTGATAAGTTACGATGACTTCCACGTCCCCTTCTTCTCCCTCGCAATTTGGCTCCCTTCTGGCATCACTGTTACAGAAGGCGCCCACAGTCAAGCGGTCACGTCCTCTCGAGTCGAACCCGGCCTCCCCAACTGCCTCAGACGCCGCCTCGGACTCTCTTCTCCTCGTCCACTTCCTCGATGGCCTCGTCGACCGGGTCACCGTCCTCGAGGCAGACAACATCGCCCTCAAGGAACAATGCAAGGAGCAGCAGGCAGCCATCACTTCTCTGCAAAGTCAGCTGAGCCTTTCTATCTCTGCTCCCCCCACTGCTGCTACCCCCGCCCCCGACGTCCAGATGGCTTCTCCGTCCCGCCACGCTTCTGCAGCCGCTCCCCCTCCTTCCTCCGCGCAGCCCCTGAATCCCCAAGGCGAGTGGGATTTCTCCAGGGAGACCCCCGAGGAGCGCGAGGACCGGAAGGAGAGGCTCCGCTCCATGGTCCTCTCCGGTCTCTCCCTCCCCCAGGCTTCTTCGACCGTCGACGGTGTCGTCCGTGACCGCGAGGCCGTCCTTCATATGCTGGACGGTCTCGGAATCCCCTTCCTCCCTGTGGCTGTTTACCGCCTCCGGGCCAGCCCGGGCGTCCTCCCGCTGGTCAAGATCGTCATGCCCACCACCCAAGCCCAGCAACAGTGCCTCCGGGCGGCACGTCGCTTCCTCCGTTCCCTCCCAGGCTTCGAGCGTTGCTTCCTCCGCCCTAGCCTCACCTTGGCCCAGCGTGGGATCGATCCACGTCCGCCTCGTCCTCCACCTGACCTCTCGACCTACTTTGCGAGGCCGCGGCAACAAGGCCGTTCGCACCCTCGCGAGTCACGTACGCAGCCGAACCAGCCGACTCAGCCTACCCACCCTGCCCCTCCTCGCCAGCGACTTCTCTCTTCTTCCACACGCCCTACTCGGCTGAATCAGATCAACCACCCCCCTAGTTTCTTCCATTATAATCCCTACGCCCCTCTTTCTCAAAACTAAGTGCTGATTCTCGAAGGAACTCTAGTAGAGCTTTAGATCTTATTCTCTTTAATGCTCGTTCTATTTGCAACAAGTCTGCTGAATTAGCATTGCATTTAAAGAGCGGCACCCCTATTATATGTATAACTGAAACTTGGCTCAAATCTACAATTTTAGACTCATTTCTTCTTTCTGACCACTCTGATAAGTATAATTGTTACCGTAGAGACCGTTGTAGAAAGAAAGGAGGCGGAGTAGCTCTTTTAATTTCATCAAACATCTCCACCAAAGTAATCTTTTCTCTCTCCCATCCAATTTCCTTTGAATTATTAGCTATAGACATGTATTTAGATAACGATATCATCCGCATCTGCCTTGTCTACCGTACTCCTTCATGTCCTGCTGAAGGCAACTCTCTCTTAGTTAAGCATCTTAGAGACCTGTCTTCCTGCGCGCATCCAACCATTATCCTTGGCGATTTTAACTTTCCTGATATTTTTTGGAATGATCTTACCGTATCAGCGGGTAACTCTGCGCAAGCCAAAGTTTTCCTTGATTTTGTTGGTAGTTGTAATTTTGCTCAGCACACCCCCTCCGCCACATGCAACCAACATATAATCGATCTCATCCTTACCAACTCCCCCGGCCTCCTTACAAATACTTCCATGCTTCCCCCGTTTGCCTCTTCAGATCATTTTGCCGTGTCCTCCTCTCTTAGTATTACCCACTCAGTGCCTCTCTACACTTTTGTACGTGATTATCGAAATGTTGATTATCAAGCTGCTTGTGCATTCCTACTTTCTCGCGATTTACTTTCTGATCATAGCTGCACCAGCGATATTGATATTATGTATAATCAACTCGATAGTGCTCTTCGCCTAATTGAAGACCTTTTTGTTCCTTTCAAGCGCGTCCGCCTAAATGGTGAAAGGCTTCCCGAGCATATCCACCGGCTGCGTTCCAAGAGATTTAAAGCCTGGCAGCAATCCTTATCTCTGAATACCCCTGAATCTTTGGCAGCTTTTTCTCGAATTAATAAGATGTATAATGCTGAAGTTAATAAGTACGCTAGGAGTATGGAGAAATCCATAATTGACTCTAAGAATCTGAAATTATTTTATCGCTATGTACGATTCCGAGTATCTGATAAGCAGCGAGGCGTAGACGTCCTCACTGATAGGCCAGGTCATGATTTAACATCCGATAAGGATAAGGCTGATCTTTTATCCACTACTTTTGCTGACTATTTTGTTACTGACAATGGTCATCTTCCCAATCTTCCCTCTCCCCCACCCTCTCCTTGCCCATCTCCTTTTTCCTTTAATTTTCGTAGGCATGAAATATGTAATTTCATAGAGCGATGGTCTAATTCTTCATGCAGAACCCCTGATAACTTCAATATGTATTTCTTGAAGCAGTTAGCGGTTCCTATTAGTGTCTCTCTGGAATACATTTTCAATTTTTCATTTTCTAATTCGGTTGTCCCTTGCATATGGAAACATTCTATAGTTACCCCTATTCGCAAGAAGCCTCCTTTTAGTGATCCAGTGAATTATCGTCCTATTAGTATTACCTGCTTCTTTTCTAGAGTATTCGAGAGAATTTTGTGTCGTGAGCTGTATACTTGGTGTGAGACTAATCAGTTACTCCCGGACGAACAGTATGGTTTTCGTAGGAAGCGTTCTATTGAATTACAATTACTTGACGCATTGGAGTACTGGTCACGTTCTTTATCCTTTAATCGCACGACCGATGTAGTCTATTTTGATCATTCTAAAGCATTTGATAGAGTTAGCCACATTAAACTTCTATATAAGTTAGAACATTTTCGTTTCCCTCCTCTTGTAGTTGAATGGATTCGTGAATTCTTGCGCGGTCGTTCTTTCGCTGTACGTGTTGGAAACTCTATCTCCCGTTCTCTCCCTGTTCTCAGCGGTGTCCCCCAAGGAAGTGTCATTGGTCCTTTCCTTTTCATAATCTACACAGCAGATCTTCCTGCAGTTGTTTCCCCATATGGTGTTATACCTAAATGTTTTGCTGATGATGTTAAGATTTATAAGTCGTTTAGTAGACTTGAAGATAGAAGCTCTCTTCAGCATGCCATAGATGCTATCGCCTCCTGGGCCAATGAGTGGCAACTTCCCCTCGCCTTTGATAAGACCGCTGTCCTCCATATTGGTAGAACAAATCCCAAGGTGCTTTTTCATGTTAATGGCATTCCCATAAAGCCCGTTGACCATATTCGTGATCTCGGTGTCATTATTGATTCTAATCTTAATTTCTCCATTCACTGTTCTAATGTTACCACCAAGTCACTTGCAAAGGCGTATAGCATTTTTAGAGCACTTCGAACTAGTGATGCCTCTGTTTTACTGGCTGCTTATCGTATTTATATTCGTTCTATATTAGAATTTTGCTCGTCTGTCTATTCACCTTTTCTTCTTAAGGATATACGTTCCCTAGAGAAAGTCCAAAACTATGTTACTCGTCGTATCTTCCATAAGTGCTTTGGTTTTCATTATCATTCTATCCCGCACAGCGAACAGCGCAACAAAATCCTAAGCCTACCCACCCTTTTGGTTCGCAGACAAGCCAGAGACCTAGATCTTATTCGTAAATTTATTTTCGGCCGCATTAGGCTTTCCAATAAGTGCCCTCATCATCTCAGTTTTAGACACTCCAAGACTCGTGGCCTCTCTTTTAAGTTACATGTTCCGTCCTCTAGACTTAAATGTAGACAAAATTCATTTTTTGTTCGTGCCCCTATCAGTTTTAATGCCTTCAACAAAGACCCCGCAAGCTAGATATATATATATATACCCTATTACTACTTTCGATTATTATTTATTATATCTTTCTTAATAATTTTACCACGTGTGTTACACTTCTTGTTTCATGTTACACCGTATAAATTGATTGATTGAGCCGGAATATGGCCATTCCGAATACAACGTTCGAAGTTAATCAAAGGCATTTTCAGGTAAAAGTCAGCGGTGTTATGACATCTATTCCATTTAAATAATACAACAATGAAGAACTCGTCTGACGCCATTACAATTTATCCGCGAAAATGCCGGCGAATTAGTCACCAGGTCTCTTTGAGCAGAGTAAAGTAAGTGTTGGCCTCGGCGATCGGATCGTGCTTGACGACGAATTGCGGCGACGGCGACACTTGTTGTCGGGCAAGGCAGAAGCCAAGGCCTACGGCGCGCGCGACACTATCGACGTCGTCGCGCATTCGCCTACAACTAGTGATAGTAGTATAGCCGAATGGTTTTCATGTCCGCCTGCAAAGCGAACGGCGCAGGTTCGAATTCGCTTGGGAGCGCAAAATAATAAGCAAGTCTCCTACCGATGTTGTAGCATGAAGACCCAGACGCAGACGACGCAGTTGATTGTGTGACACTGAAATTGTATTATCGAAGCGATCCGCTAAAGAAGCACAGTATAATTGTAAGCCGTAATGAAATGCGGCGGCCTCTTGAAAATTTCGAGCAACGGAAGCATTTTGTTTGTTGTATTTCACATATGTTAGAAATTGTCTGTGTTTGTAAGAGAAACGGACAGTATCAAAGTGCGCCAGCTGGAGAAAAAAGGGCATGTTAAAAGGGACGCGGATGTGGAGCAGGTCGAGCATGAGCGCGTAGCCCGCGATTGATGCGACCATCTTGATGCCCGCGCTCACGAGGCTAACGCGCAGCAAACACTCGGTCAACTGTCGCACCTCGGACAACTCAAGAAGAAAAAGATTAATTATCGATTGACTTTACTTTCCGATTTATTACTTATTGATCCATTTTTATTAATCGTTTAAAATTTTGCTACTGATTTATTTATCTTCACACCAGGGAAAATTCTGAAACCCTGGAAACGAAAAGCTCTAGTTTTTTTTTGGAAATCGATGTCATACTTTAGCAAGCGACCGCAAAGGTGTGCACCACTATGAAATGTGTGAGCACCTGCCTGGTATCTGGCATTCAAACTGGCGCGACCGAGCAGCTTCCCGTAGACGAGGCGCGAATGGCGGGAAAACTTGATGTTCAGCTGAAACATGTCATATGGTTGCGAAAAGAATTATTTCATGGCTGTGAAATCTTTGTGTGAGCTAAGTAATTAACAGGTTTTTTTCTCAAAAGAACCCAATCATGCAAACTCGGCTGTCAACTCACCAAAATGTTGAAGAGATCAACGGCGGTCATGAAGAAAATTCCCTCCACTGAGTGTTTGGCTGAAAATGGAGTTGAATAAAATTTATCACATGATAGAACAATCTAAATCATTTCACTTACAGACAATAGAAATATATCCGAAGAGTCCTCCTGCGATAATCTGTAAAAGATTAATTGCTTTGCTTTATCTATTCATGGAATGCGCGAGTTGATATGTAGTATTGATTAGTTTATTGATTAAGCGATTGACTTTAGTTTGATTTACACACACGCGCTTACCAACTACTCGATGTATGTAGCTAATAAATAAATAAATAAATATCTAACCAAGAAAGTGATAGCGAGTGAGAGAAGGCCGACAGAAGTCGAAGTGACGCGGTACCGTTCGAGGAGGCGACTTGCGACGAACCGTTCGGCGAGAATGGCGAGCTCCGTGAACGAAGAGGATGCGTAGCCGGCGATATGCAAAGCGATCGAATTTGTTTGCTCGTCTTAAAAGCAAACTAATTTCTCTATTTTTCACCTTTTTGTTGACAGAAAGAAAACTAACCATAAGTAATTTTCTTTCTGTGAAAAAAGTGAAAAATAATATTTTAAAAAAATTTTCTTATTTTACGCTAGTTTTTTGTTTTGCTATGGAAATCTTTCTTTTAAAGTATGTATGTAGCTGGATTCGTTCTTTCAACAGCGTTTTTATTTACATTTGTTGTTTTCAAAAAAAAAAAGGTTAAAAATATACTGACACGAGTCGTCCATGCTGTCCGGGACGCATTGGCCAGCCGAGAGGCGAGCTGCCTGGCCCCAGAACTGGGCGACGAGCAGAGAGAGATGCGTCGCGATCCATAAGAACAGGAGAGCCCCAAATATACATATGTATAAGCTTGAATCTTGGTCAAAGCTGTATTGACTTGTCGACTTGACGCTACTGTCTAAATCTCCGATCGGAGTACAATATATCGCTTGCGACGATCTCATTATCGCTTGGCTTAACACTTTCTTCGCTTGAACTCCTTTGGATCCCTCTGCTCCCGATGAAATTAGCAGCATAATCTACTTCACCGTACTTTTTAAAAATTTGTCAAGGACTTCGCGGCAGGAGTTTTTCACTTAAGGTCTCCTTTAAGCATAGCGAAAATCGTCGATCTTTCTGTTTTGCGTTCACCTTTTGCTAAGATTGAATGCTCGGCTGTTCTTTTTTTCGTGACAATCTTTTCTTCTTCATTTACTCTTCGCAAAGTCGCAACCTTTTTGTAATTTGTCACAATCAGGAAAAGATACCTGTTTGCACCAATTAGCAGCTTGAACTTATGCACACACTGACTTGCAGTGCGGATGAATGGCGGTGAGGCGCGCGAGCACGAGGCAGAAGAGCAGCTCGCTCGGGAGCGCGAGGACGGGCAGCGAGAGGTGGATGGCAGAGACGACCGGACACCACGGCGTCGTGTCATAGGCGCTCTTGTGCACGAAGGACGACGACTCATTCGGCATGCTCAAGTTCTGTCATTACTTTCCGATAAACAAATATGCACCACACCAAAAAATTCATTAATACATTTTCGACATCAAATATGCACATGAAGGAATGAAAGAAAATTCAAAATAAATATAAAAATTATATTTTCTCCGATCGCATATTTTCGCACGAACATTGTCAGAAGAACATTGCGGTTCAATGAAGCGCGCCATTTACACACCTCATATGGAACATATTTCCTTGAGGCATTTGACATTATGGAAAGACGTAAAGACCATGAACAAAGAAAGAAAAGGCGCACATCTGCATAGATGTCCGCAAACGTTGTTGAGAAATGCCTATGACGGATGTGTCGTACAGAAGAAAAGGATTCAATCCTATGTCTATATAACCAAAGAATTGTACACTTAACATACTTCTCAGAATTACCGCAGAAAGAAAAGCCAAGCACAGGTCAAAAAAATCTTCTTATATGAGGTCTTGCGCGAATAAATACAAATCCATTTGTCCTAAGAAAATAAAAATTTTAATTAGGGGATTTACGATGTCTTTTCTACCCCCCCCCCCCCCCCCCACCCCCCGCACTTTGAAGTCTCTGTTAAGAGCGAATATTCGAACTTCCCGCCATAAAAATTTTCATAAAAAAACTCCGTATCCGCCGAGAGCTCTAGACCCGGTCACTTGGAAGCGTATCGGTAAGCACAACCTATGTATATTGGCCGGTTTTTCTTAACAGGTTCGGTTCCCATTCCAATTGTGTAACCGAAATTTTCAGAAGAAAGAGTTACAGCGCTTCGTAAGCTTATGGAGTAGAGAACGGGGCATACTGCAGCGCGTGGCGGCTAAAGGTTGTTCCGCGCGGGACACTGCATTGATGAAACGCCTATTTTGAATTTTTTGACTAAAAATTCACCGGAGATATCCTTTCAGTAATGCAAGAAATAAAGAATTGAATTTCTCTGATTGTGAGAATTGATCAATTAATCACCTTCATCATCTTTAACTTTTTATTATCCATCTGTTTTGGCCTTTATTTAATTAACAGTAAAACTTCGCTTTTACTCTGTATTCGGCATATGTGATAACTAATGTTAAGTATGAGAAGAGAATAATTCAATTAATATTATACACTAGTAATGTTCTGGAAAAATTACACCAACCGAGGGTGTTGTCTTTGCTCTGTAAGAAAGAAAAGCCTTTCACGACAACAACGTGCATACATTCATATCTAAGCAGTTCTGTGTGAATTGCTCTTTGCTTTCTCTCGGCCTGCTCGTAAGGACGGGTACTGCTCAAATAGCAAATACCTGCCTTACAGCTAGATGAAGGGTATGCCAATAAAGACCCAACAAAGAGGTTGTGCGAGGACGGGCAGCGAGAGGTGGATGGCAGAGACGAGCGGACACCAGGGCCGTAGGCGCTCTTGTACACGAAGGACGACTCATTCGACATACTATGCTCAACTTTCGACAGATTATACCACACCATAGAAATATAAATAACCAATATTCAATATCTAATCGTATATGCGTAAAAATAGGCGGGGTGGCCCAGTGGGAAGTGGCGCCGCTCTTCATTCGATCCCTTGTCAAAAACGACAAGTTCTCCCCCCCCCCCCGCCCGCCCCGATCCGCGCTCGATCATCCTCAATTACAATCAGTCGACGCTGCTCCCGGAGAAACCGCGCTGGCTGGCCGGGCTAAGATCTGCCTCATCTTCGTCGGCCACTTCGTCGAAATCTCCGGTACCCACTGATCGCCAATCTCCATGTGATAGATCCCCATGTGCATTCCATCAACACATTGGCCCGATGCGCGAATAAAGTTTTTTAATATCTAATGTGCATGGAAAAAAAATCACAATCTTCTCCTTTCGCGTAGTTTCCCGTGCTCATTGTCAGAAGAAAATAAGGCTTGAATAAAGCTCACCTTTCACACACATCATCAAGAAAATATATCTTAGTACCGTGAGGCATTTGTCATAATGGACAGCAGTTGAGACAATATTTTTTATATGCATTCTTGTGAACTTCTTGAGAGGGAGATCAAAGGAAGGAGGATGCGCACACTTAGATGCTACATACGGAGTTGAGAAAGGCTTTTGACGGCCGTGACTTGTTAGAGGAGAACGGGATTGAACCCACGTCTATAAAATGCAAGAATTGTACACTTATCCGACACATCATAATAATCGCAAAAAAGCAGCAAAACCATGTGCAGAACAGAATTGTTCCTTTAAGCTATAGAAGAAATAAAGAATTCAATATCTCAACGGCGATGAAGATTGATTAATTTTCGCCCTTATTCAATTAACTGGAAAGCATTTATGCTGTTTTCAGGATATGTGATAATTAATGAAAAGTATGATAACTGAATAATTCTTGTATTATACACAAGTAGTGTTCTGGAGAAAATAACAACAAACGATAGCAGTCCCTACCTTTCTTCTGTTTGAAACATCCGTAAAAACACACAGATGCATGCGTACATATATACATGTGTATGTATTTCTGTGAATTGCTTTGTTTGCTTTCTCTCTCCCAGACAATTCACAAGAATGCATGAAAAATTAGGTCGTAACTTGTTTCCATAATTCCAAATGAATTAAGGTACAAGGTAATATTTTCCGGTTGACACATTTTTTCCGGGTGCATCTATGGTTCATTCAACTGCAAAACAAAACGTTGTGCGTTGTTCTTCTGACAATGAGCGCAGAAATCAATACGATTCCAGGAAGTGGGAATTCTATTCATACGAAGTGAACACATGAATAATGTTTTCTCATTCGACAAATTCTTTTAACACACGAAAGCCCTTCTTTTTTCCATTGTTAAAGCAGTCATCCATGGAATAATGATTACGAAGAGATGATGTGTTTGAAACCGGCATGTTAGTTCTTCCTATAAGGCTTCAGTGTTCAGTGACATGTATGCATGTGTTACAAGTGTAATATATGTATAGTTAATGGCCACGATCAAAGAAAAAATATGTATGTATATTGACTTCATCTATGCATATTAACCCGTACTACGATGAAGAATCTGATAAATTAAAA